>CM075856.1:52669012-53031512 GCA_037975125.1 Latrodectus hesperus
TAGCTGAATGGGCTATTTTTCCTGTGTCTCTGATTGTTACCTCGATCCCAAAAGTAGGCTAAAGTTTGATTGTTTTAGATGATTATTTTGTTAAAATATTTTATTTTATTGAGGGCTAAGTGGTTGTAAGTCAACCTAAAAAAAGGACAAAGTCATTGGAGAAATTGATGCGTAGATCTGTAATAATAGCAGAAGCAGAAGGCAGCTTAGTGCTTATTGTTGCGTTCTTATACTAAGCTCCACTCAAGCTTTTGGAGCTTAGTAAAAGAAGGCAATAATATACTGGGTATCCATATTCAAATATCGATTTAATATGTACTAAAGAAATTTAGCCAAGTTTAGTAACATTGCCACTCCAGTCACTTTCCTATTTTAACAATTGTCTTCATCTCCAGATGGTCAATGTGATTAAAGCTGGAAACTGCTGGATAGAGGACAAATCCCAAATTCTTGTGACTATTGTAAATGAAGATCTTTTATATGTCTTTATTCCATTATCAAAGTTTCATGTGAAATGAAACACTTGAAAGTTAGAAATGCAAGGGTATTTGAACAATTTGAATTTCATTTCATTTAGAAGTATGCATTTATAATGAACGGCATTTATAACATACGGTTAAGGAGAGTACATTTTAAATTTTTGTTGAAAAATAAAATAAAAAAAAAAACAATTGAACTTTTATATTACCATGTTTTCTTACTTTTATTCATTGAAAGAGATAAATATATATTACCGTCTTTTATTCTTAAAAAAGGTTTTGAACTATTAAAATTCTCTATGTCGTATACCTATCAAGAAGCGAATGCGCTCTGCATTTTAAGAATGCTTTTGCTTTTTTTTTGATGCTAGAAATGTGCATAAGAAAATTCATTTTTAATTTTATTTTTATGGAAGAAATGATGCTGTTGTTGTGTGACAAGTGTAAAAAGAAAAAAAAAAGAAAATGTAAATAAGACAAGTCATATGGGACCAAAGCCATAAAGCACTTCTCTGGCCACATGTTCGGCTTTTTCCGTATAGAGAGTATGGAAGAAATGTTTGCCTGAAGTGCAAGATTAAAATAACGGAAATGTTTGTGAATATATCCAAATGTTATTCGTGAAATAGAAACATACGGAATTGCTTTCAATTTACACATCCATTCTATGAGGATTTCGGAAGGAATGAGATTTCTCAGGAAAGCGTAACCTCAGAGCAAAAAGTAGAATGCACTTTCGAATTCTAAGGTTAAATATAAAATATGATTATCATATTTTCATATAAAATATGAAAATGTGATATGTGAATAGATCAAAACATTACAACTGAAATTATTGTAATGTTTTGATCTATTCATGAAGAGAACAAATTGCAAAAATGATAACTCAGTTATTTGAAATAATACTTCATTTCTAAGAGGTTTAAATAGCGAAATATTTTTCATAGTTTGAAAGGTATTAATACTAAAATGTGTATCTCAACCAAGAATTTATTTTATGATATTCTTCATTATACAATGTGAAAAACACTTGTTTATTTTTAACCAAATATCTTTCACGTTGTATAATGAAGAGTTTAACTTGCTGTTAAAATACTTATAATATTTGTAAATAAATAATGATCTCATATTGTTCATTATAAAATTTTAACTTATATGACTCGACTTACAAAATAATGTGCAATCTTAAATTTCAAATAATTTTTTTTTCTTTATAGTTGAAATCAATTGTTTTCTATAGTTTGATTTATCTTTTAACTAACTGTAAATATATAACACATATGCATTTTAAAAGCCAAAATTTTTTAATGTTCAATCAGAAGAAATAGTTCTAATTTCGTCAACAGTGTAATGAAACCAATTTAAATTTATCTTATAAGTTAAGCAAGGAATATAAATACATGTTTTATATTTTAAATCACAATTTTAAGTTTAATTCCCTATTGAACAAGAGTAGTTTTGAAAATCACATTGAAGTTACCATTAGCTGTAGGTGGATTATCGATGAGTTTTATGAAATATTTTAAGGGATGTGTCATTTTACTATGATTTCTAACTCATTACCTTATTTAAAAATAATGACATTTTTTAAGTCAGAATGGGAAAAAGATTGCACATTTATAAAGGAAAAAAAGATGGTAAATTTATCAAGGAAAGATATTACATTCATCAAGAAAGTTTGTTTGTATCAATTTTTAATACAAATCACTGCGTGTACTATTGCCCCTTACTACATAAACTTTAGTAGAAAAAATGTTCGAGGAGTCATTATTACTTTCTTGTATTGATGGGAGCTCTGTTTTATTTTTTAAAAGTATGTATTCCAATTAATGATTGATAAGCTAAATCAAGACCATTTATCTTTCCTTTTGTTATATAGATTTTCTTGTACTCAGATAACATCGGAATTATTATTTTAGGATATTAGGCTTAAATAATCATCCCTTTACTTGTTAACGAGAGTATATACAATTACATACGGAATTTTTTAAAAATAAACTGCTATTTCAGGTTTGTAAGATGTTTGTTGCATTTTAATTACGACTACATTTTAATATATTAAATATTTATTGTGCTTGTTGTTCGTAAAGCTAAACGGTGTTTTCAATAAAAAGAGGCTTAAAAAGTGTTGTAATGAAATATCTCATGCTTTTCCTCGTTCTAACATTTTATCAACAGCAGTTTAGTGTTATGCAAGCCGCAATGTACTTTGAAGTATCTTCCAATAAGTGAATAAGTGAACATGTCTGTAAATATATTTCCAAATTTTATAAATATCATGCGTTTACTTTAATTTATCATAAGATCATAAGATGTATCCTAGTTTTTTGAAGTACTCTGAAGCGTTACTTTATGATTACTGCAAAAAATATCAATTTTGTGTTTAATTTTAAAGTACTGATGTATTCATTATTAAATAGTTAGTAATATTATTACGGATTGTGAGAGAGAGAGAGAGAGAGAGAGAGAGAGAGTTGCTTTTATTATAACTGTACTAGAAAAATGTTTTATTTCATGTTTACGCGAATTAAATATAAACTAATTTCAATCATATATTGTCAGATAAATAATTTTTAAGTCGTTGTCTTGTGATTTTCATTTTTAACTTCGTCTGCGAATATACATGTTTTAAATATTCTGTAAACCTAAATATTGAAGCAAAGATAAACTTTAAGAACTGTATTTAATTCTTAAATGAGCATATTGACTTTAGTATGTTTCTCATGATGGATTATAGATGTTTTACTTCTATTATATTTAATTTGTAAATTACCTTACTTTTTAAATTATTTCAAATTTGTAAACAATATGAACAAAATTCTGAAATTTTTATTAAAAGATTTAATAGATTATTTTCAAAATAATTTTTAATGAATACTACAGATTTTTTTTTATTTTTGACAAATCTGAAATACAGTATTCCCGTCGTTCACTTTTTAAATGCTACCAATTTCACATAAAAAATTAAAAAAAATATATATATATTATTGCATACCTATTTTAATGTAATTCTGGTTGTGTCTCAGTTTTTGTGCAGTTTTTACTATCGTATATTTCGATATTTAAATAAACTTTTATTATTTTTTGAATTAGAACAATGTAGGAAGTCTTAAGAAACATCAAATACAAGAAATATTCAAAATTTTTCGATGAATATTTAAAATTGTTATTGTTAATTATTACTGATAACGCTAAATATTTGAAATAATAATTGCAATAAGATCCATTATAAAATTAAATGTAAATTTATAAAAAAGAGATTAAATCATATAAATAATTATTTATAGTAGATGATAATTATTAATGATAGATATATATTCAACACATTTATTTCCTACTTTATATAAAAATATTTAAATTTAAAATATAATAATAAAAAGAAAGATTCTAGTTAAATACCATTAAATATATATATATATATATATATATATATATATATATATATATATATATATATATATATATATATATATATATATATATATATATATATATATATATATATATATATATATATATATATATATATATATATATAGGAGTATTTAATTGTATAAAGTAAATGTGAACTCACATGGAATTAAGATTCATTCAGACAAATGTTTTTAAAAAACATTTTAATTTGAAGAAAATTTCATCTTTCTTATTTTAGAATTTGTTTTTCTAAAAATGCCTAAAAGGAAATAAAATCTCAAAAGCTGGATATCATTTACTTGCTTCAAATGTTTTTTCAAATCTTCTTTGTAATACATTAATGCTTGAATAAGATAGTGTATGTATAGAGTAATAAATAAAATTTCAAAATTGTAAACATTAAAGAAGAATAAAATTTTAATAAAATGTAATCATATTAATAGTTACATAAGACAGTGTATGTATAGAGTAATAAATAAAAGTTGAAAATTTTAAACATTAAAGAAGAATAAAATTTTAATAAAATGTGAACATATTAGTTATTATTTTACTAAAAAGAAGTGGTATAATTAACTTCTGAGAAGACATATTTAACCAATATTAAAAATAATGCTTACTTCAAAATATACAGATTTCAGAACAGAAATCTCTAAATGGAACGCTTAAAATTCTCTATAGAATAGATAATAACAGAGAAGTGAAGATTAAGAACCAAAAAGAAAAGAAAGTCGAACTGAACTTTGGAAAAGAAGAATATAATTCTCTAAAGGAAGAAGAAATTGAAATGTAAAGAATTGAGTAAATCGTTGGGAATGTTGAGTAGGCACAGAACTGAAGGATGATTCTGTAAGACTCAAAAGAAGATCAAAGATAGAGATTTTAAGTTGAAATGAAATGAAAATTTAATCGAAGAAAATAATTTAAGAAATTTAGAATATATTTTTGTGTTCAATTTTTTGTCCTAAGATTATTTTATTGCAAATTCCTTTAATTCCGTGTATCAGTTGATCTTTATTATCTTTTTAAGTCATTAGAAAAATTTATTCTTTTTGAAGATTTGTCACATAGAATGTACCGTAATAACATTAATAACCTCTATTGCATAAAATAATAATAAAACAAACATATAATTTTAAACACATTAAAGATACATTTTTGTTTCTGCTATATTTAAATTTAACTGTGATATAGATATCATATTTTATATTTTTTAATAATTTTTGAACGTTTTATCATTTAATTACACAAAGACTTCTATAAAAATATGATAAAAAGGATAAAACTTATGTGTATATCACATTACTTAAAATGAACTATTTTTGCCTAGAAAACATCTGTTCTCGTAGTTTTAAAAAACTCTGGAATAATCAGCTTATATATGTGAATTAAAAAATAATAAAACTCCTTTTAATCTGCAAACTAAAGTTTTCTATAAATATGTGAAGTAAAATCCTGGAATTATATAATTACAATAAGTATTTGATATTAAATATTTCTTATTTTCATAACAGTTCTTAATAAATTTCTGTATTCTGAAAAAAAAAACTTTTGTATAGAATTTACTGGAAAAATAAGCATTCAAATAATCTTTTGATGTTAGATTAAAATATTAAACAGTAAGTAATTAAAATTGTTAAAAATTTAGGTTCTTCTTAACATTATAAAAATATTTAGTTTTAAATATATAAGATTGAAAAATGTAAGGAAATAGGAGGATTTTACAAATTATTTCTGAAATATTACCTTTATTTATTACAAATAAATGATTTTGCGACTTGACAATTGTTTATTTTCCAATTTCTATGTTTTAAAATAATTTATTTCATGAAAATATATAAATAATACTTTAAAACAAAACAATTTCCTACTATGATCAATATTTACTTATTTCTTAGATTTCCTGAGTCCTAAAAATTTTTATAAGATATTATTTAAACATTTGATAAATAATGAACATTTCAATATTATTTTAATAGCTATTTTTTAAATAATTTAGAAATGTTTTCTTTTGTAGATTTTGTAGGCAGAGAATTATTAATGGTTATAATTATTAAAAAATAAATTAATTTAAATATGAAATTAATATTTTTTCAAATAATTTAAGCTGAAGCTATATAAAAATAAATTTTTATATAAATATTTGTTATCATTTCTTTCCACCTATATATTTTTCCATTTCCCTTCACATCTATCATGTTGTATAATCTCACGTATTCCTTTCCTTCGGATATAACAAGAAATTCCCTTTTTCAGGGAAAGCGTATCCAAAATTGATTTTTGGAATCTCACTTTAGAATTTTTAAAGTTAAATCCGACTTATAAAGTGATTTCTTGCGGCTATTTTATGAGTGATATCCTCGCGCTGAAAGGGAATTTCCTTGATTCTGTCTCCTGGAAACACTATTCATACCCTAAGACTCTCAACTAACCGAACGGAGATAAGAAGCTACTTTTGCCATTCCTCAATTGTATCTGGAATATGTATGTAGGGAATATATCCAAGTAAATGCCGAATTCTCTGGACGAAGTTAGTTTTATTTTGAGAGAGTGTGGCTCATTTTTCTTTTCATTTTCGCTACCAAAATACAGTTATTTCTGGTATTATTTCTAATACCATTATTGTTTCTGGTATTACGTAAACTATTTATTCATATTCATTAATAACACCTTATTTCTTTGTTCATTAACATGAATAAGTACAAGATCAGCCTTTACATTTTTGAAATTAAAGATAAACATTTTAAAAGTAAATTAAAATAAAAAATATTTTAATAATAGATAAATGATCATTTACACAAGTCGCAAATAAATATTTGGAATAATGTTAAACATGTTAAATTATTTACAATGTATATATAAATATTATCAAAAATATATTATTTATTAAGAGAAATACTAATTTATGAAACTCTTTCAGTAAAATATTCATTTTCAGGTATATTTGCAAATTTATTATAGTATTTTGTATCATTTTTCCCAATGGTGGACACTTGGGTGACGAACCCTATGCCACAACAAGGCCAGTAACTGTTACTCGTTTGTCGTTACCCAGAAGGAACCTGTGAACCAAGTAACGGAGACGTGTAGTGTTACACGTATGACACCACCACAAACCCGTTTTATGAGGTGGGCCACAATCATACATCATCACAGAAGAAAGGATAGAG
This sequence comes from Latrodectus hesperus, assembly GCA_037975125.1. Classification (NCBI taxonomy): domain Eukaryota; kingdom Metazoa; phylum Arthropoda; class Arachnida; order Araneae; family Theridiidae; genus Latrodectus; species Latrodectus hesperus. The sequence continues at coordinate 52,676,073 of CM075856.1, forward strand.
AAACACGGAGAGAACATAGAAAGAAAGTAACATCCTTACCCGAATCGGAATTCGAACCCGGGACCCACAGCTCAAGAGTCAGGAACGCCAAACATTTAGCGATCAGTTGGTACTTTGTATCAATTTAAAATATTTAAAAATTTATATTTAATATTTTACAAAAATGGTATACGTTCACAAATTACAATATTGATTACTATTACAAAAGTGATGGATATTATTTGAATAATTACACATGTTTGTATTAGTATTATTTTTGTTTTGATTTTCATTTCGATTGTACATTTTGTTGAACTCGGTTTCACTACATTTTTCAATTGCGAAATCTTTATAGATTAGAAAAGTTTAAAACTTTAATTACTAAATTAATCTTTTAATGATGATTGAATAATTATGAATACTATGATATCGCTTTGAAAATAATCAACTGAAATAATAGCAGAGCGGGATATGTTTGAAAGGATGTATGGAATAAATACAAAATAATAAATTATAATAACTGGTAACTAATTTTCATAATTTTATTATATACTATCACGTTATAAATGATTAGAGAAATATATTCATATCTATTTTAGATTTTGTTTTACTCTAAAATTGTGCAGTATTCTTTCTCTGTGATTATGAGTAATGTTCGTTAATTGCTTGGACTACTTAAAATAAACGATTATTAAAATGTTAGTAAATTTTTACCGAAAATTAAGAAATTAAGTGATATTGGTATATTTTTTTATACATTTAATCAAAATAAATAAGCGTATATGTTTACAAAATTTCCTAGAAAACACGATGTGATTTTATAAAATTTTATTTTTATATTTCTTTGGTAAACTACATCAAGGGAAAAGAAATGCAGCTTTATATTGTATAATCTTCGAAATGTTTTAAGTACGAAAGTAATTACCTTATGATTAACGAAACATCATAAAATGTGTTTCCGTTTCAAGGATTTAAAATGCCTTGCAATTGTTTTTCGAGAAACAAGAATTTTGCGTGCTTTCATCATAAATTTAATCACTTTCCAAGCTTTCTTATAAAAAGTTCTTAGCATATGGACAATAAAATAATTTATTCAATTATTTCCACGTCGTAGCATTTAAATTACCATCAGTAATCCACAAAATGTCGCGTTGGTGGATGAATTGGTCTTTAGAAAGAAAGGATAATGAAAAGATTCGCCGCATGAACAAAAAACAAATTAGTAAAACTAGTGGATGCCTGAACAATATTCTAATTAGGATCTTGGTCCAGGATTCAGAGATGCAGAAAATTTCAGATAATATGATCTGCATGTAATTATGAGACAACACACATTTTCTTTTGTGCTTTATAATAATTGCACTTGATAAAACATGCAATTTTTTGGTACTTGAAATATTTTCGGTACTTATACCATAAATAAATTGATATAATCAAAATTAGAAAAAAACTTCCCTTAAAATGTTAACAAATTATTTTATTAAATAATTCAAGCCTAACATGATTAAAAACTACTTGTACATTTTAATATCTAGCATTCATTTACAATTTTTTTGATTGGAAATTTTTTTTAATAAAAATGTCAATGCACTTTTTAACTAAACACTTATTAAATATGAAATAATATAAAATAAAAAATATTTTGAAAATAAATATAAATAAATATAAAATATTTTGTAAGGGGAAGTTCAAAATTGCATTAATCATTTTCACGGCAATTTAAACGACAATTTTTTAATAAAATAATGCAATTTTTTTTATGTAATAGATCAACAGCAATTCAACTAATCTCATCATAAGGTATATTTTTAAACCCTAAAATTTTATATCCAAATAAATATTTCAAACTGAATATTACTTTAGTTTTAATAAATAATCAGGTATTAAAATCAATATTATCACTTCACTTAGTATGTGCTCACAACTATAGACTGTAATAATTCATAATTGTTTTTATTTTACCATAGTATTCTTGGTCTCTTAGGTTCCAGGATATGACTTCTGTAATTTATCTTGAAGTATATCATTCCTTCAACCATTCCTTTCATTCACGTTGGATCAATACTGAATTATGAATATCCAATAGTTAAATTTAAAAAAAATTAAGAGCAACATTTCAGTGTACATTTGGCAATTTAATTTCCTGCAGTCCAGGATGAATTTGTCATTCAAGATCAAATTCATATCCGGAAGATTCAAGGAAAAGAGCCATTGGAATTGGCACAAGCATGTACGAGTTTCTATGGAAACCGACTGATATGTAGTCAAAACGTTATTGCCACGGGGAAAAATCTCCCACCCTGTTTGATATTGATACCTTCATGCCTGCTTTTATTATAATATGCATATCTGTGAAAACCTGCGTGTATAAACGCATTTCTACTATTTGAATTATCTTCTCTAGATTTGCTATAATATATTTAATTACAGATAAGCCTGCATATGAATAGTGGAAACGCTTAACGGATATAAAAGAAAACAAATCAGATATGAAATTAGACTGAAAATAAAAGACATGTTTCAGAATATACTGTACAACATAACGCGATAATATTTGAAACCTTAACATCAAAAAATAAGATTGATTAAATATTAAGTACATGCTAACTATAGCAAAATATTTCCCAAAATATGAAGAATTTTGATATTCTGCAAAATAAGTGAATACTAGAAAACTATTTAACATCCACTACGGTAAATACGGTTATACAGAACAATTCAGAACTTAAAAATGTGTTTACTGAAAGACATTAATTTCAGTTATGTAGAATAATGTATCGTTCTTATATAAATTGCTAAGAAAATTGTAAATTTTTAGAATATCGAAGAAAATATAGGATAAGTTAAAGTATTCTTAAATACAAGTATTATACCTAACATTGATAAATAATTTAAAAACTGATTATATTTTAAATTATGAGAGGAATTTTACTGATTTTTTAAAATAATTTGTTCATTCTTGAAACTTATGCATTGTTGAATGAGAAAAAATATTATTATTATTCAATTATATTAGCAAACTAAAAGCAGTTTCTTGTTAAATGCTCATCCTTTTTAATTTTCTTAAAATAATTAGGATATATTTGTTTGTTATATCATAATTTTGGTATTTATTAAAATAGGAATTCATGGCATAATTGATAACATTAGATTTCAATAATTAAAAAAAATATCTTATTAAATAAATCTTGTCAAAATATTTAGCACTTACATTTAAAATAGCTAATAATTTTAAATCAGTAAAACTATAAGTTTGATAACTGGATTTTTTTTAAATTTATAAAAATCTAAGATATAATTTTGGTGCGCAAATCATTCTATCACTATCAATAGATTTTGGAATTAATTCATTGTAATATAAAATAATTCCAATTAAAGAAGTATTTATATTCCCTGGCATTTAATTACAATATAATTCTGAAATTATATCGTAAACTTGTACATGAAATCTGATTAATGCATACTTGTATATATTGAGAATATTCTTTGTAGTAGCAATTAGAATATGTAAGAATAAACCAGTTGTAGTTTTCCTTATATTCAATAAGGAAAACTACAACTCGTTATTGATGTGTTGAAGTGTGTGTGCAAATTATAAATAATACATTTTGATTATTTTCTTAAATCTTTAATGATAAGCAATTTAGAGATATTCAAATAAAGTAATTATGTCAATTATATACATTTGCTAAATAAAAATAATTTAGTATTTTAAGTAAATACTAAATAATTCTATGTATTGTTTAAATTGCATACTTTACTAAAAATATAAAAATGAAACTTTGGTAGTAAATAAACTGTTATAACTATTTAAGCAAAATCAGATGAAAATATAAAGATTTCGAAACAAATTATATCCTGGTATCCCATAAATTCCTAAGCACTTTAAAAATTCTAAAATTTTGAAGGAATATTAAAATATGAATGTCATTGAAGACAAAGTGATTCACAAGAAGAATGTTTCGTTTTGCAAGCAAAAATGTTTAATTTTTTTGATAGGAGACACCTCATGTATTGAATCCACAGTCAGTATGCAAATTCAGAATTCTATGAAATGCAGTGTATGTAATTGTCAGAATATATTTCATGAATGCTGATGTTGATATACAAGCAATTTCTCATTGCGTTATTAACGTGGAAGCACAAATAGTGAATATTATTTATTTATTTTTTACTGTCTCAGACATGCAACCTTAAAAGAGGTTTCTCAAAATTTCCCAGAGACTACACACTAACTTATAAAGATTTTTTCGAGAAAGAAAAAGGAAGACAGGAAAGTCTGACTCACCCCTTACACCCAGCTCTAGTTCCAAAAGAAAACACCGAATGACGCGTTAGAATTTGGGGGTGACATACATGATAAAACTACCGTCTCAAGACTTATTAGTGGACATCTGAAAAGCAAGACATTCTAACATGGGTGCGAGGCCTTTTCATAGTGCACAAAATGCAACCTGAACCCGGCTTCCCCCGATCACATCCTGGACTGTTTGGTGTTCTCTCTGGTGGATGTTTACATAAACCCACAACTGGTGTTCGACTTCACTAGGGTTCACGGTGTCATGGATCTGATCTAGCTGCCGCTAGATCTTGCTTTCCTCCATCACATCCTGGACTGTTTGGTGTTCTCTTTAGTAGATCTTTACATAAACCCACAACTGGTATTCAACATCGCTGGGATTCACGGTGTCATGGATCTGATCTAGCTGCCGCTAGATCTTGCTTCCCCCATCACATCCTGGACTGTTTGGTGTTCTCTCTGGTGGATGTTTACATATACCCACAACTGGTGTTCAACATCGCTAGGATTCACGGTGTCATAGATTTGATCTAGCTGCCGCTAGATCTTGCTTCCCCGATTACATCCTGGACTGTTTGGTGTTCTCTCTGGTGGATGTTTACGTAAACCCACAACTGGTGTTCAACATCGCTAGGGTTCACGGTGTCATGGATCTGATTTAGCTGCCGCTAGATCTTGCTTCCCCCGATCACATCCTGGACTGTTTGATGTTCTCTCTGGTGGATGTTTACGTAAACCCACAACTGGTGTTCAACATCGCTAGGGTTCACGGTGTCATGAATCTGATCTAGCTGCCGCTAGATACTTGCCCTATTAGAAATATCAGCAACAATCTATTTGAAACTTTACGAACATTTCGCACACAAAAGTGAATTCAGAAAAATAATAATTCGATAATTCTTGTTTGGTTTGTTTTATTTGTACAAAATTTTGAAGAAAGTTTCTGTGATCATACCTCAGAATTAGAACACGTGTATCAAAGACACGTGTATCAATCATTATTTGCAAGCATCTTCAGCTATGAATTTAGCTAACGGTAAAATACTATGATTTTGAAAGTGGATTAAGGATAGTATTCTAAGGGAAAGTTCAAGATTAAGGTAAATAATAATGCCCGAGAAGTGACATGATTAATTATCATGTCGAAGACATGGGTATTCAATCTTAAAAAATCCAACCAAAATCAAATTGCTCCAAAAAATTCAACCAAGAGACATAATAATGTGAGTGGAATTCTCAAAGATAAATTTTCACTAGCCAATCCTATACTAAATGTTTGGTCAGAATAAAGCAGTGTCCAGTATGTCTACACTGAGGAACCACAGCATAATATTTTACTTTTTTACAGCATTTGACAAATTACTTCATCAATCTCATCTAAAAAGCCTATCATTAATATAAATAAAATATTTCAATTCGTGTACTTAGTTAAGAGTAAGTTAAGGAGCACAAAGTTTAAAAAAATTGCGAAAACATTATTAATGTCCAATAAAGTATAGTTCTTAAAAAATAAATAAAAATAAAAAACTTTACATGTAAAAGAATGTTCATTTTATAATAAAACTAGAAAAGAACAATGGTTTTGTAAATACTTCTTTTTAATATCTAAGCTGTGAAATTCAATTCTTCATCTTTCTATTAAAGAAACATTAATGAAACATGCTAAGATAATGTAATATATCTGCATTACATGGTTAGTTATCTAATGATATGAATATGAGCAAAACAATGAAACACAGTGTGTACTGCGAATCGAATTTCTCAAAGAGGCATTAAATTGAAATAATGAAATCAATTTCAAGAAACATAACTTATTATGCACCTATCAATACATTTACATCTAATTACGATTAATGCAAATATTTTGGTTGATATATTTTACAAATTATTCGTTAAGACATGAAATAGCAATGATAATCACCTGGAAAACCAAATTCGTTGTTAACAATTCGAATATCTCAAGCCATATAAGCTAAAATATGCTTTAACAGAATGAATTCTATGTATATGAGCGTATGAAATGTTTTCCATTGAATTCAAAATAACATGTGCACTGTAAAATATGTTCTGTTTAACATAGAAATTGAATATTAAGTATTTTAAGTCAAGTGATGTTTATGGACGAATTCATGTAAAGTTTGTTGAGGACATCAGACTTGTACAAGATAAGAGAACAGCTTGCAGGGGTGATGATGGGAGTTCAAATCAACATTTCTTAAATATTTCTTGAACATCATTCAGAATTGCAATTTGATTTTCCAAAATAAGTCGAAGAGATACTGAAACTCATCAAGTACAAAACATAGTGTAGGTGAACGTTTCTATATAAAACATGATAGTACTCAGCTTCAAACAACATGTCTCGTAAATAACATACCTGAAGCTGAAACAGTGCACCGTATGAAGTGAATTCCATGATCTTCTGAGCTGAATTCATTCAAGAATGCTTAAGAAATATTGAAATGATCCATTTTTTAAGACTGAAGTCCTTTTCCTGAGATTGGGGTACTGAAATTGATCTTTTTTTTTAAATGAAACAAAGTATTACTGAGAATCTTATCGATAATAATATCGGATCAATTCAGTATACTAAACATTTTACATCACTTCTAAAACAGCATTTTTTGTCATTAAGTATGAAAATAATGCTGTAAGCTATCATTTGAAGTATTTTTATTGTTACAAATACAAGTACGATTGTAAACTTTTACTCAAATATCTATCCAGAATTAGCAAAATTAATGAATATTCTATAACAAATTTATTTAAATTTCTCAAGTAAATGAATTGAAGTAAAAATATATAAAAATAAGATGATAAAATAAATACAAATGAAGTATGCATGAAAATGAGTTCACAAAAAGTAAATTTTTAAAATGTTTGTCCTAAGTAAGAATTAAAATTATCATTGCGGTCATGTTAGAAACCAATTTTAGTGTCCTAAATATTTATTTAAATGAGCAGCTATTTTATTAATAAAACCGATTTGTAAAAAAAGACTGAAAATTTAATATAACCTTAAATATCATAGCGAATAAAATTACACTTAATTATAATAAATTAAAAAAAATTAATTTAAAGTTTTCAAAAGAACAAAGTTTGATGTGTGGTTTCAAAGCTTAAATCCAGGAATCCCCATGATGAAATAAGTAGAAGAATCTAAATCGAAAACTCCATGGAATATTATATGTGAGATTTTTCTTATAAATAAAACTACTTAATTTTAAGATTTTCTTGTAAAAATAATAAATTCATTATGTAATTTAATGGGCTGTTTTTATATTGACTCCAATAAATTGAAGAACTGTTACCAAAATACCACTGAGATCTAAGAAAGTGAGAAGAATATTCCAGTTGCTTCAAAGTAGTTCAGCATTCTTTCTGTTTTATTGATAAAACCTCTCTAATTATCTTTATGCATTTTACATTCATGATAAGAATAATGAGTTATTTGATTTTATTATTTTTGAAGCATGAATTAAGACATCTCAAGATATGGAGAAAACTCAATTAAATAAGCCTGTGTACTATCAGAATATATAAATACTCATAAATCTTGTCAATATTTATTCAATGAAAAGTATTTATCAATGATCTTCACCAATACAAGGCAGAATATTTTGCATATGCGCTTAAGCCAAGAAATAGATTCATTAGTTATCAAATTCTAGATTGATTTTCAGATTCGAAGTTATATTTACCTCTCATGACGAAAATATGCCCCCAGCAGATATTTAAAATAAATGATTTTAAATCAGATGTCTTATTTGTAAAATTCCTTACAGCAATAAGCAGATTTTCAACATTAATCATCATAATGATTCAAAAGAAAGTTTTTAATTATTTTCAGAAATGTGATATTAATATGAATAAGGTATTTTAATAATAAATGCCAATTATTTAGTAATAATACTCAATATTATAATAAATAATTTAAAAAAATGTTTTTGATGTTAAAGATCTCTCATTTCAATTAAAATCAGTAAAAATTACATTAATTTAAATTCGTACTGTGACTATGTAACCGAATTTTATCACTACAGTTACAAAACTTTCTTAATTGGCGTCAGTAAAAACTATCATAAACATCATAATAAATACTAATTTAATAAAAGTAGACCAATGAAAAATCTGCTTAATGATAGGATTTTAAACTGACTATAGCTATTGATGGAAAATACAACCAATTCTTTAATCAAAAATGCATTAAGTTTGAGGTCAGAGTTAAAAAAATATGCATAGAATTACATCTTAACAAAATATATCTTGTTATAAATTCATTTATTGTTTTGTAATCTGCCGACGATGCCCATAACCAATTTTTTATTTACATTATAAAAATTTATTATTATTATATAGAAATATGACTTAATAATGAAATGAACTTAATAATTTTCGCATATATTTTTGATTTTATAGACAGAATATATTTATATGATAAACGTTTTTCCAAGAACAATCATTTCCCAATGTTTTTTGTTGGTTGTATGATTAAAATGCCTTCCAATATGTGTGTGTGTAGTCTGATAAACGAATTTAAAATTAAAAAAAACATTTCGAAAATTTTATTAATCTGCAAATAATTGCTTCACTTTTTTATTACTTATGTTCATCGGAATGTTAGTAGTTTAAGTAACTATTTTTCGTTTAATTTTACTGACATTATATTTTTTTACTTCAGTTAGTTTCTTTACTTGTTAATATTTGAAGTAAATTATATTCTCAAAGTGAAGTAAAAAAGCTGTTATGTTGTATTGTTTAAATATAACAGAATTAAATTTTTCGTTAGATTTTTCTTTTACCAGGAAAATTTATATAGTCTTTACATTGTATACACCTATTAATAAAAGAAAAGTAATTTTAAGTCTGGTTAATTAGTGAATTTCTTATTTGTGTTGCGAAAATAATTTGTATTTCAAATAATAGAATATTTTCTCTCTATCATACTTCATTTAAGTTTCTACACTTCAATTTTCAGTTTTTTTGCGGAATAGATCGATCTATTTTTTTGAAGTATTCTAATTAGAAGTCTATTAAAATGTCTTTTTTTAACGAAGTATTTGTCAATTAACTACATTGTAAATAGTACTTAGACCCACATTACTTTTTATTAGACCCACATTATTAAGGAAAACATAAGTAATTTCAGAAAAGTGTTTATTTCCTATTGAATATTTCAAGATAGTGTTAAATACTTAGATATAATGAAATATATACATAGAATTATACGATATTATGCTATATGATATCATTTTTCAATAATAAGTTCGATTTTTAATCGTAATAATTTATTTTGTATACTAAAAATTTCTTGTAATATCAACTATGAAATTTCTCAAAAATATAAATATATAGCTTGAAAAAATTTATAGTTTTTTGGTTATTAATATGCAAATTGAAAGAATATTCAATATCAATAATAAAGTTTATGAAACTATTATCAAAAGATGCTATTAACCACACTCTTATTTGTAATTTTTTATACACTTCAAAATAAATAATATTAAATACTGTTTTATATTCATTTTAAGAATTGCCGTAAAACTGGATGATTTACTGATTTTGCATATGGAGTCGAGATTAAAATAGAAAATGTACTACAGGGTTTCGACTCAGTTTTGAAAATCCTATTACAATCAAACTAACACTGGAATTTATTAGACAGTTTGTCAATGCTTTTGATATTTCCCAATATAAATATATTGTCAATAATTCATTCATTTATTGTCGTGTGCCAGCCAGGCTGGCAACATGGGGTGCGCTGCTCCACTTTTTCAACTGAATCATATTTTAGTGTGGAGTCCGACTTCCTCAGTACACACATGCCATAGGGACCCGTTTATAAGGTAGGCAACCATTCACACCTCATTCATACAAGGAAAGGACAAAGACAGGATAGATAGAGAGAGAAAGTACATCCATGCCCGAACCGGGATTCGAACCCAGGACCTCCTTATCCGTAGTCAAGCACGCTGACCTGTCAAAAATTTTAAAACTGTAATAATCATTTAAGGCTGGTGTAAATGTAAGTGCAAGTGTTTGTGTCTAAAACTTGAGGCTTAAGAATGTATAGATTGGTTGAATTCAATATTCAAAGAAAATATTCTTCTCATATGGTGTCTTAAGGTAAAATATTTACAAAGTTATTCTCTTAACACGGAAAATAAGATTCATTCTCTGCGATCTATTCTAGGGGGAAATTAAGGTACAGATGTTGAAAGTTTCATTAAATCAAATCAATACAAATGAAAGAAGGTCATTTAGAAGATTGGCTAATATGCTTCTCTGAAGAATGAACTGTCCTTAATAAGAGAATAATAATTTTACTTAACTACTTTGAACTACAATACCTTCTACACCCTGCTCTGCCAGATATCAAGATTGTAGTGTTACGTATAAAGACGTTTTGTGCTATCAAATCCGTGAATTTGAATTTCCTATTTTTCCATATATTAATTGTTTGCTCACTTCTATTTTATTTATTATGCTTGCTATGGAAACCTGCAAGTATTTAGGATGCACTGAAATAACATTAACACTCACATTTCTATTCAAATGTCACAGTATATTTCAATAAAAAAGAAATCTATGGTAGAGATGGATTTTTGAGAAATTTTATATGTATATGCTATATTTCATTTGGTATTGTGTTTCTAAACATAGTAATATGTTGATTTCATTGCAAGTTTTTTTAAATATCCATAGTAAATATTTTTATTATATAGTAATATTTCATTAAATAATGGCTCTTAACTTTGAATAATTTGTTTTAAGTGGTTCAGAGTAAGAATTTAATAAAACCTACCAAAGTATATGTTTCAAACATATTGCGCGAAATTCCAAAATATCTTTTTATTATTTTAATTTAAAATTATCTTTTATTAAAATATGTTTTTAAATAAAAACTATAGCAGTTTTCATACCGTTTCACTTATGTTTATTATGCATGTCCTTGGAAAACATTTTGTATTCTGTGAAACATATACAAGAGTCAAATGAGAATAATTGATTATTTTAAGAAACTATCATGTTAACAGTAAATAATACATTAAATAAATCACATTGAGGGATTATTAGTTTTTGATTTACACTCTTCACCAAAAAGTAAACTTTTGCAGAATAATCAAATGAGTAGAATAATATAAGCTTGGACTTTCAGAAAGCCACAAGCAATATTTTGAGTTTCCAGAAATCAACTTCTATTCAAAAACTTTCTTATAATGCTATTGTTAGGAAAAATGTAAGCATTGAATATATTTGTATGATATTTTTGTTTAATTGCTTATTTTTGTTTGTTATACGTGTTTAATTTGAGAAATGGGAAAAATTGCCCAAACATTGCTTATTCTTTGAAAATGATAATTTTAGAATCGAAAAATAAGTCTATAAAATCTAAGATATCTTGGCGAATGTTGGCAATAATTTTGGCATTTCGGTGATATTTTTGGTACAAAAACATAATTTAACATTTTTAAAGTCACGAACTGATTGGACCAATAGGATCCGAGTTACTATAATCTAACTGTAGGAAAGTTCCAGAACTCTCTAGGGAGGAATCTTCTAGGCATTTACTAAGATATAAATATTATTTTCAACCAAGTGATGTATTAATTGAAATTAGAGCTCTTTTGAGCGCCCCATGTTAACATTCTCAATTCGTATATGAACAGCCATGGCTTGTACAAAAAAGGTGCGTAATGTGTTTCTCGTCTGTGCTCATCAGAATACCAAAATCGAGTTCAATAGAAATATTAGCGCCTCTGCTCCCTCTCTAAACACATCCACGGATTGAAAATATTACACTAAAATTCTAGAAAATAATGCAAATATATCAATTACATTAAATACGGAGGAACGTATTGATGAAGAGACATCGAAAATCACTGAAGAGGTGCTTGAGTCACGCAACCATTTCACAGAGACCCGCGCAACCCCACGCCCACCCCTCCCTCGCCGAGAATTAAAACAAGAAAGAAAGAGACTAATGAGACTATTTCAAAACGTACGTTTTTCAAATATAAAAAAAATGGAACTAATAATAAATTTCAAAACCAGATCAAAGCTCACAACCAAACACTTTGGAGAGATAAATTACGATCATCAAGAACCCATGACAACTCCATCTGGAAAGTCACTGGTTTGATCAAAAACAAACCAATTGTAATCCCGCCTATCCTTGGCCCAAATGGATTAAATTACACAGACACAGAAAAAGCGGAAGCTATTCCAACAGCTTTGAACAGCAATTTCTTCCGAATAACATCACAGTACGCTCAACTGAAAAAATAGTTGAAGAAACAATCCAACATTTTCTATCCCAGAAACACACACAAGATACCGCCCCCACCACTCCCTCAGAGGTCTACAATTACATACATAAACTTAATATACATAAAGCGCCTGACATTGACAAAATTTCAAATACAATGATTAAAAATGCCTTTCAAAACCATTTTCAGACTAACTAACTTAACCAATGCCATACTCAAACACTGCTTATTTCCCCACACCATGGAAAACAGCATTAGTGATACTCATTCCAAAACCAAAACTAAATCATAAAATTCCAACCAGCTTTAGGCCAATCAGCCTTTTGCCTACTCTTTGTAAAATCACAGAAGCAATAATACGGAAAAGACTTGACACATATCTAGAGGATAACAACACTATCATTCCACAACAGCACGGATTTAGAACTAGCAATCCACCACTCACCAACTTTTAAGAGTTGGCGAAATCATCACACGAAATTTCGTTATCAAATGCATTACTACTGGTGCTGTATCACTAGACATAGCCAAGGCCTTTGATAGAGTTTGGATTAAAGCTCTTATCTACAAATTAATCAAATTTGGTCTCCCTGACCTATTAATTAAACTTATACTTTCGATAAATAGATTATTTTTCTTTTATTTAGAAAACTAAAAAAAAATATGTTTATGTAAATAATGTAAAAAAAAAGATACGTATACATTTGTGTGTAAATAAATTATTAAATAAAATTTAAATAAAAAACTAAGATACATTAATACTAACAAATAACAATATTAATTATCTACTAACAACTTGAAAAAGAGCGCCAAAATGGGCCAACATCCAATCACAGCCCAGGAAATTAACAGTTTTTCATGATTTTCTATTTCCCTTCTCACTAACATAATTCAAGCGCTCTTCTGTGAAATCTATGAATCAAAATAATTCATAAACTTTTCTATTACTGTAACTTAAAATTCCTCTTTAGAAATAAATATTAAATTTTTATACTCCTGCAAAAACAGACACAGAGAATAACTCTGCTAAGAAAAATCCAAATTCCGCCCCCAATGAAAATTAATTGAACCAATAATAGAACCAGACATATAACAGCTATAGGTACACAACAGACCAGCTATAAAAGAGGGTGAGGATCGTTTTATCTTAGGAACCTCAACAAGCCGGCAAGGCCAGCCAAAATTGTGGTTAATTGAAATTAGTCAATCTTTTGGATGCATGAGTCTTAGCTCTGAAAGGTTTTGTATTAAAGAAATAAAATATAAGGTTTTAAGACTCTTTGCAAATTTTAAGTTCATAATAAATTTCTGTTCACTTCTTCTAGAAATATTATTTTTATTATAAAAGGATATGTCAAAAAGCAGAAGCTAATTTTAATGAATATTAAAGATAACGCATCTAAAATTTGGATATTACGGGATTATAATATTTGTTATGATTCATTAAACTCAAGAGATAAATATTTCCCATTATATTTCGTTCCTGTCAAAATAAAATTAAATTTATTATGATAGGGGCGAAATATAATGTATACTATAAAACTATAATGTTTGAATCTTATAAAATATTGAAAAATATTTTATATATATATATATATATATATATATATATATATATATATATATATATATATATATATATATATATATATATATATATATATATATATATATATATATATATATATATATATATATATATATATATATATATATATATATATATATATATATACATATATATATATATATATATATATATAATGCATATATATTGCTAGGTTCTAGGTTCCAAAGTTCTATGTTCACGACCAAGGTTCTAGGTTCAATCCTAGGGTTGGATGATGTTGACTCATCATTCCATTTTTTCAGGTGGTTGATAAAAACTGAGTAACTTTCCTGCTAGGGAAAAAACACACCGGGTTTCGCTTTAGAAATTATTTCTGCCTAACATGGACAGATACTTCTCGCTCCTTAAGGTCCTCGGTCAGGAGAACAGGTATGATCACAATATACCCCGCTTCAAATAGGCTACCATGCCACAAGCTTAGTTTTACAACTTCCTAATTTCATTTGATAAGTAACAACTTAATTGTTATATTCAAATATTTTATAAATTTTGTGATTTTAGTCCTTAGAAAAAAATTTGCTAACTGAAACACATTTCATTTATTTGATTTTAGTTTTAGGATGATATTTTTAAGTGAATTTTGAGCTTAAAATTCAATTTAGGACTAAAAATATAATTTAATAATAAAATCCCGTATAGGATAAATCACATTAACAAATATTTAAAACATTTAAAGGAGAAAAATATTTCATTACCTTTGTTCATTTTTTTGAATAAATATTTTTCAATATATATAAATTTAGTGAAATTATGTCTGTAAAATTTTCCTTCAAAAGGATTTCTTTTTAAGCACATGCTGTTATAAACTGAATAGTATCCTTTAATTTATAACTTATTTTACTTTATTGATAATCAAAATATATTATATATGCTGAGTAAACCTTTTTTTCATGAAAAGGCGTATAGGGATTGTAGGCCCATATTGGTTGTCGTACCATATGGTGTCTGAGAGAGAGAGGAGAGAGAGAGAGAGAATTTCTTTACAATTTAAATGACTTAATAATGTTATTTTACAATATAATATATTATTAACTAAAAGAAGAACTTAAAATCTATTACAAAACCTCAACAAATACTTACTGCCAATGGAAAAAACATTTGTAGTGTTTATGAGGTTAACTTTTCAATTAAATTAGATCTGTATTCATATTATCATCATTTCAATCATATCGATAAATATGAATATTTAATTTTCTACGAATTCCATCATGACAAATACCATTAAGAAAATTAAGTAATCTATTTTTCATTGTTATAAATTATCTGTCAAAATTTGTTTCACATTTAGGTCAAGAGAAAGAGAAAAAATACGCCTACTTCATTGACTTAATTTCTTATATGGGATTTTATAATTTTATTAAAACAAGTTGGTCATCCATAAGAAATGTAATATAATTATTATTGAAAAAAGACTCTTTTTTTAAAATTTGAATTTAATATGAGGTTACCAATCCTTCATGAAACTTATCCACGAATCTAAATTATCCTAAAAAGTCATAAAAAATAGGTTAATTATATTGTACACAATATTGAAGCAAAAAAAAATTTGGAAGACACTGAGTGACGTACAATCAAAATTAATCAATTTTCAAACTACAAAAAATAAACATTTATATCTGCAAAATGGATATTTTTCACACCAAACGGTACTGTATTCATTTTCTTTCTTTGTTACATCTTTATTCGTAAGAAAATAAATTTTTACATAATATGTTAAAGTAAACATCTTTTGAACAAAAAGAAATATTTAAATTGAAAGGAAAATTACTTTTTCATTCTTTCATGAGAAATTTTTCTTCGAGAAATTTGGTTTGCAGAACAGTTTGACATAAAATAAAACATTTGGTATAAGAAGGTTAGATTTTTAAGAAAACGCAATTTTTATAGCTTAACTTTATTTAGGAAGTAAATTAACGCAAGATATTCTTTTAATTTGATTAAATTGTTAAGATTTTATTAAACGTAACAAAAATTAAAATATAGGAAAATATTTTTCTCTATCAAAAATAATTTTTTAATTCCTAAAATTTTTTCAAAGATTTATTTAAGTATGAAAGACTGAGAATAAAATTTATTGGTGTTTTTCAAATTTGAAAATAAAATTATTCTGATAGTACTCATCAAAATAATTTATTCAAAGTAAAATTATTTTAGCCATTTTATTTTATAAATAACAATTATTTATGACGTTTTAATTTTTATGACGTTAATGCATTTTATTTTAGAAAAACTTTTAACTTTTTTTTACTAACTTTTAATAATAGTTTTCTACATTTAATCAAATTTTAATGAATTTTTATCTTACTGTAATTTATTAGGTATTAATTTGTATATTCTTTTATATTTACACATTTTTAACTGCAGGGAAGAATTTATTCATTATTCTAAATGCTTAAATCACTTTATACCACAGAATAATTGTAGGAAGATGTTTAAATATCTACTTTATATATGTCTTTATCATGACTGAATAATCAATGCATAATTCAAAATGCTAGTAATATTAAAACTTTGCATAAATATTACTCGATTATTTGTTCATTGATAGCAAGATATTTATTTTTTAAAATAAAATGCTACTGTTAATATTTGAATGCAATTTTATTTCCTTGTTTAATTATTTCGTAATATTCAAAATAGTTCTATCTTCAAGATTATTTTAATTAATTGAAAGTTACAGATTAAAAATATATAGAGTATTACTCAGAATCTTAAACCTCAGAATCTCAGAATCTTAAAAATATATAGAATATTTTTATTGTAAATTTCAAATTAAGTTTTAAAATAATTTTATAATGTTAAATAGTTTTCCTTTTTTCAGATTTTTGTCATACGTATATGATGTAAAATATAATTATATATACTAATATATTTTATCAAATTTTCTATTATAATGTGATATAAGAGATTGAATATGAGAAAAAAAGTAAAATTCCTCTTTTAGAATCACGTTATCAATTTTTAAAACTTAATAATTTCAGTTTCAGTAAGTAATAAAATTGAATACTCAATAGAAAATTTAAAAAAATTATTACAAATGATTTTATTCTTTGAAAAAATATTGTAGGTCTCTCACAATGTATCGCCGAGCTGGCAGCCGAATGGTTAGCGCTCTTGCCTTCGGTTCAACAGTTCGTGGGTTCGAATCCCACCTTTGGCATGGATGTTTGTAGTGGTTCGGAATCCACTTTAAACCGTAAGTCCCGGTCTAATTAGCCCTCGTGTGCAAAAAATGACTGTTGAGCGACAAACAAACCAACCTCTCACAATGTATCCACAATTGATTAAAACATACTAATTATTATGTTAAGTAGAATTATATTCTTAAATTATGTACTGAATTTAAATAATTAATCATTTATTTTTTGACAGCTTCAAAAATAATTTTTATTATTTTCTTTTCTATGAAGTAAAATTATAGCTCTCATCATTTCATATAATATGTTTTTGAAAAACAGTGCGTTGATGTATTCATAATATATGCGATAAAAGATTTGGAGTTTTATGGACATTAAAATATTTATTGAGTACATTTTTAAACTTTCAATGAATTACATGATTAATCATAGCAAATGTCTAAAGATTCAATGCATCTTTTTTTTTTAACTATAATTGCATGCTGTTATGTTTAGTGGCAACCACTGTTGAACACTAGGAGATGAATGTTGCTTTTTAGATTTTCAAATGGCCATGTTAGTGTTTGGATGTTTCCTTAGTTTCTTCTCTAATTTGACACATAACTACGGATTACTAGTTACGAAAAATCATATCTGAAAGAGTCAGACACTCAGAAATTATGTAATAACTTCCTGAAAGTTAATACCTTCCAGGTGTTAAAACAACTTTCGGCAGTCAAGTTACCCATTACAAGATATCAAAATAATGCACAAGAAATAAATGAAGATTTTATTAGAGCAACCTTTGGGTTTCAAATATTAAAAAGTCTCAAAATCATTAATTCAATTAAACTCATTAAACTTTGATTATTTAGCATTACACTCTAATGCCTTAAATATCATGTGAAATTTATGATTGATGAGTGCATTTGTGTGCATTCAATTTTTACAACGAATGAATATGAGATTTATAAAAACAAATTTATAATTTGTGAAATTAAATATATAAGGGAAAATATTACACATTTGGTTTTTTCAAAAATTTTATATTATTCATTTGTCAAAATATCATTAATTGTAATTAATATTAAAAGTAACAAAATAGAAAATTTTATGCATTTATCTCTAACCAAGTGACTTTTGTTGTCACTTGAACTTAGCAGCATATTTGTAATGTATTAGCAAATGAAAAAATCATTAATTAGCTTTATTTAGTACATTTTCCATTGCACATTTCACAAAAATATATTAATAACTAAACAAAGAATGAAATTTGAAAGTTTATTTTTATTGTTATCACAAATCTTTAATAAATATGATACATTATATCACAGTGTTATTATATAACTAATTGTCTTGACTACTCGCCATAAATTATTTGTGAAAAAAATCTATTGATTTCGTATAATAAATATTTATAAATATTTGTCAACTTTTTTAATATGTTAAAAATGTTTTAATCACAATGATAAATTTAATACATTCTACAAATAAAAGTTTAAATTTAGCTCAATAGTTTGGATAAAATACGATGATATGATTACTCTATATTGAATTGTCAATCATTTAATTGAATTTATATGAAACTGGCTTGTTTATGACAATAGTAACATTTTAATAATTTTGATAACTCACAGCTTAATTATTTAATATTATTACTATTTCACTGAAAAAAAAACTTAAAATCTTAATTTGACAATGTAAAATGAGGTGGAAATTTGAAATATTTGAAGGAATTCCATTAAATTTGCTTATGATAGTGGAAAATTGGGAAGAACAGGCATTATTATGCAATATACTCTAAGATCACTTGCCTTTCAACGTAACAATTAAATACTTTGATGTCCCACTTGCTATTTAACAACATATGAAGAGCTGTTTTGTGAAATATTTTTCTTGAATTCTCATTAAAGAAATAGAGATTAAATAATCTCTTTCATTTGTTTGATAGTTTAAAATAATTGGCTTAATATGATCCTACACACATGTGGTTGAAATATGCATCTTATTTGAGTTTATTCACATATTTAAATTTAAAAATATTTAATTTTGTGTCTGTTATTAAATCTTTTTAAACATCTTAGTACAAGATTTTAATATCTTGTATTAAGATGTTAAAACACATACACACACACACACACACACACACACACACACACACACACACACACACACACACACACACAAACAATTAATTAAAAATCCATTAGAACAAATATTCTTGTTATAGATCTCCAATTTTGAACTAAATAAATTAATAATACTTTTTTAAAGCTTTGCATTTAAATGTGTTGAACTTTATAATAATTTCATGAATGGGTAGCAATTGTCATTGTAAGAATCTTACTTAGTATTAATACTAACTTTCATTAATTTATGATATTTTACTGTCATATTTAACATTAGTTAGAAGAAAAGAGTTAAATCAAAACTTATAAAGACCACTTTTGAAGAGTAATTTCCGTATGTAACATTTCCTATATTACTTTTAGATATTGGTATTTTTAAAATTCATCAATGTGAAGCATTTTTAAAATAATAAATATAATTTATACATCTCATTTATTCTATTTGTTTCTAAACTTTTGAATGTGAATTTCTTAAAATACATAAAAAGGTCATACATATATTGTAATTAAAAATATTCTTTGATCCTCATTAGACATTTACTCATTTTTAATTAATTTTATGAATCTTAATGATCATATGAATGCAAATCAGTTAGATAAATATGCATGTATTAAATCTTATAAAATAATAGATTTTTTTAAAAAATATAGTAATGTAAATCTATTAAATGTAATATAGTATAGAATGAAATAATTTTCATGCATTATCGTAATAATTATGATAAATATTTTCACTTCTAACCTGCATTTTGTTGCGATGTTTTTTTTTCAACGATACTTTCTTATTTTTTTTTTTTTTTTGATGAAATTTCACCCTTCTTTAATGTATTGTAATATTCACTTACATTTCATATTTTTTCAAGATGTATGTAATTTTCGCTGTCTAATTAAATATTAATTAAAAGCAATTTTCGAAGGTATTTTCTTGATGAATTTCTGATTAAGAAGACCAGACTGTTTTGAAAAAACTTTAATGAAAAATTTTGTCAAAAATAACTAATTGTTGTTAAATTTCAAAATTTTAATACTTTTACAAATAATAGTTACAATGAATCCCTTTGTAATTTCTTTTTAATGAAAACAATAAGTTCTCATAAAACTGTTTACTTGAACATTCTAAATTTTCTCTTGTAAATTGAGTTTTCCTTTGATAAAAGGGATGAAAATTGACCTATATTGGTACTTAATTATGTTTTTCTGATAGTGTTAGGTTTAGGATATTTGAGGCAAATATAAAATAAAATATTTAATTATTTTAAAATTTAAATTAACCAAATTAGTTATAGAGTTATCAAATTAGTTATAGAGTCTCTTTATCCATTGTTTATTTCATTTATGACTTGAAAGTTTTACAGTTTTAGTTAAAATTATTAAAAATGAAAATATTCTAGTTTTGTGAAAATGTTTTGAAAATTATGAAAACACTCATATTAAATACATAAAGTTTTATCTTACTATTTGTTTTACATAGATTGTCACAATATTCATTAAATTACTTCATTCGTTGAATGTATTGCTTACACAACAACTATTTTTATTTCCACATCGTCACTGAATGAAAGAATCTTTTGACAGTAGGTATTAGGATGACACAATTATCATTGTATTGAAGCGTAAGAAAAGCTTCATAAGAACGAAATAAAGTATTAGTTAGAGAGTTAAACTTTTTGAATTGAAGAATAAAGTATAGTTGGATACTTTTATAAGGAAAAATGTGATTTATCTTTTTAAGAAGAAGAACTGGATAATTGGATACTTCAAACATATTCGGTACAACATTGGAAAACAATCTTTGAGAGAAAGATGCTTTGCAGCGCTATTTAGAAATGTTGTAGTGTATGATCTGATAATCATTGCTGAAATGAAATCATGTATTTTTTAATTTTTTATTTTATATGCCGAAAATGAATGAAACTTAATTTTTGCCGCATAGATTCTTTTTTGTTTTGTTTAAAAAACCTATCCTTACTAACAATGTAAAATACGTTTATTATATCATTAAAAATAAATATCTTACACAGAGAATGTAAAGTTTTAAAACTTGGAATATATCTCGTCATTATTTATTGCCTATGCTAAAAATTTAAAAATATAAGCACAAAGTGATGTATCGTTTTATTTATATGTTAAATATGGAAGAAAATTAAAACTTTATAAAATGGTATTTTCAAAGAAAGTTAAATTGTACATAGTTCATATAAAAATAAAGAATGATCTTTCATTAGATTTAAATTTAACGTATTTATTTCTAAGTACTATTATAATAATGTGCGTTGCATGTGCATAGATTCTCACTATGCATTTAAAATCTTATTATAATGTCATTTATGTATCATTATGTTCAATATAAACTTATGCGTTATAGTATTAATAATCTAATTTCTACTTACGTGTGTTGCTATCAATACAGATGTAAAATCAAAATATGGATTCAAACAATAATTTCTTGAAATTTTCTTTGAATCTTCCGTAAAACATTTAGTATTCATATAAGCAATGTGTGTTTAAAAATTTATAGTGACTTTTCTACTTTCATACCCAAACTGCCTTCACTGAATAGGAAATTATTTGTAATGTCAAATTATTTTGCAAAATTTGGGAGTATCTTTACAAAACACAAATTACAAAACATCTAGCAAAAACTGAGAATATTTTACTTCTTATATAACAGTTATTTTAATATTATTTATAAAGGAATGAATGATTATTTTTAACTTATCACATAATTTTAAAGCCATTGTTGATATTTTAAATAATTTGATTATTATATAAAATTTATTTCTATAAATCTGAAAACTTTAAAATTTTTATTAAATATAAACATTAAAGTTTTTCTTAAAACTAAAATTCAGATCTTCAAATGGTCAATTAAAATGCTTCAAGAAGTGTAAATATATTTACACTTTTTGAGGCATTTTAATTGACCATTTGAAGACTTTGCATAACTTTGAATACTTTTTTTTGGAAATGCAAAGAAATATTTGCTTTTCTGATATATATTATATTAATATAAAGATATTTACCTAACAAATTTGGATGTATGTGTGTTAAATATAAATATATAAAAAATGAGGTATTTTTGAGAAAAAATATTAATACTGTTAAAACAACTTTGCAATAATAGTCAGTTAAAACATTTTGGTTCTTTACTTGCTTTTTTCTATTTTATCAGTCTTTGTGTATCAATTTGATCTTAAATGTTTAAAAAGATACCGAAAGAAACATCAAATTAAGTTATATTATGAGCTTTCAAAAACTAAAGTTACATAGTAAGGATCTGCAACATAAAGTATCATTTGTATCTTGTTAGAATTTAGCTATGCAGTAAAAAATTTTTAAAATACAACACGCTCAAAACATTTTAAAAGATCTAAATAATTTACAAAAATATATTTCAAAATCTCAATTTTTTACATTTTTATTCGTTGTATGCAGAATTTTTTTCTTCTTAAACTGTTTGGTTAAATACTGCCAACACTTTAAATAATGAATGTAATTTTTTGAAGTACTTTTTTCATACTTAGTCGAAGTTATCATTTGTATGGTGCATCAACTATTTTTCTTTCAGATATCAATAAAACTATGATAAATCTATATATATTAATAGACTGTTGGAAATATTTATTTTTATAAGTTGTTTGTGTTAATCTGACCCTCAGAAAAACTCCTAATCAGGGTATTGTTTAAGGTGCAAGGTATAAGAGATAGTGGAAGATTTTGGGGGAGGAGAGAACTATATTCCAGTTTACCAAAAAAGAATGCTGTGGCTCAGTTTAGAGAACCTACTGGACATGACTGCTTACAAGAACATCTCTATATAAGCAGAGTGGTGGATTCCCCAAACTGCATTTGTATGGGTCTAATCAACCAATGAGTTTTGAACATCTAAATAATTGTACCTTACTTTCTCAAAATGAGGACACTGTAAAAAGTTTTGAAGAGAATGTACGTAATGGCTAAAGTGCTAAATGTTTGGCATTTGTAAAATGAATATTTATTTTTATGTTAAAATATAAAAAATGTAATATTCCAACTCAGTCTACTTTTAAATAATTTTTATGACATTTGCTTTAAAATAAAATTTTAATTTTAATTATTTTAAGAAACATTTTTAGCATAAGATTCAAGAACATAAGATTTTTTCAAGAAACAAATTTACTTATAAATACTATATATTTATTTTAATAATGTTTTCACATTATTCATAACATTTATGGCTTTTATAATCCATAAATCGAAATACATAAAAGTGTTAAACAGAAAAATTCAAGTCTTCAAAAAATTTATGTATTTATTAAAGTTTATTAAAATATTTAGTAAAATAATATTTATTAAATAAGCTCTTGAATTGCTGATTTTTGTTTTATTTTAGCTTTTTCTTGATAAATCTATTCATAGATCTATATTTCCAATTAAGCTAATATTTGATTACGTAATAATTGTTTTACTGTTTAAAACAAGAAAATATAACACTCTCCTTTATAAAGTAAACAAATGAATTGCTGTAAAATTGTTTTTAGATTTTCGTATAAAATATATACATTGAAAAATGATTTTAAATTTTAAAACCTTTCAACCTATTTTACGACTTTATATATATGATTTGTATAATTTTATTATGTTTATACATAAAATCTGCTCTAAATATGATTTTGAAATTTACCAGTCAGAATTTTTAATTTCTACTTTTAATATATGATATTTTGTCATTAAGAATATTTTAATATTTTAGAAAATATTTATGTATTTTATTTACAAAAAAAGACAAACAAAAATTCTCAAGCACCACAACGTCTGTCACAAGATTTGTAAAAGTAAGTACATTCAACCATAAAATTCTTTACAAAATAACAACAAAGAAATAAAAATGCTTAAGAAAATGAGAAATATAACTAATTTATGTAACAATTAAGTTATTTATTAGATGTAATAAATGTTTTATTAATAAAATTTCAATAATCAAAACTTAATTTATTACATTTATTAATTTATTTTATTACATTTTTTATGTATTATTTTAATGACATTTTTATTGAACTAATCAATTTTCGTTAAATTAATTTTTATCACATTTATCTAGTTTAATATGCAACTATATATTTTGTCAAGGAACAATCTTTCTGAGAATTTTTAATATTTACTTGCATGTTATTTTTTATAATTAATCTCCTTCAAATTACACTTAATTTTTAATTTTATTGTTTTATTGTATTCAATGGCAATATTATACGAAATATTTGTTGAAATTTTCTTTGTTTATAAATCAAAGTTGTACATAATATTTTTATTTCGGTAACTTTTAAAATAGCTTATTGACGTAATGAATCAGAAGAAAATAATGGCGCCTTTAAATCGTATGCAATTCTTCTTTACTTAATATTTTTATAAGCTGAAGCTACATGTGAGAATATCTAAAAGAAACAAAAATTTTCTGAGCTATGCCCAAGCAAGTTATAATTCCACGCACAATCTGTAAGCCGTAATAAATATAAGCTAAAAATAATCTGTTTTTATCCTAGTTTCATAAGTTATTTTTCTCGTGCTCCTCCACTACAAAAGTATCACGTTATGTATCCTTTCCATCACGTCTTTTTATCCCATTATTACGTTAGTGTTCGTCTTGTTAATATCATATTAGATTAATGTTTTTTGTGCCATTCATAGTGCCTAAATATCATAAACTACGGCGAGAAATACTTTATTTGTATTTAATTATAACGTCGTTATTAAAGAACGCTATTATATTATATTATCTGCATCATATTGATGAAACTATGATCACATAGAAATAGGAAAGGTGGCATGGTTATTCTCACCTAAAATCTTTAGTGTGAGTACAATATGTATCTCATATAAAGTATTTTCTAATATAAAAGTAAACTTTTCTGCAAATATATAAAAGCTCAATTTAGTAATAAAAGATGTAATTCGTATAATGTTACCATTAAATACAATAAGACAATAAAATTAAAATTTACACAGTTAATATTGAGTTTTAACTTAATAAAGACCTTAGTATTAAAAGTATTTATCTTTAATTTATGATTCTTCAATATATTTTCCTGAAAGAAGTTAAATAAAACTATATATTTGAAAATAAGAAAAATGAATTGCTTCTAATATAAGTATTACAATTCTTTTATAAAATAAAGCGAAATACGAAAATTAAATTGCAATTTTTTTCCTAAATTTTTATTCTTAAATTATTAGATTTATCTAAATTAATTGAATACTTTTTATATTTTTTAAAGCAATCCCATTTCTATTGAAATAATATATATCAATAAATATTTCAAAAGTAGATGTTTCAGAATTAATTAATCATATGTTTTAGTATATTAAAACTTTATTAATACATCTTGAATACTGATATGAAGTGAAACGAAAATGAGTGATTTATTAGATTCTAAAAGGGATTGATTGTGGGATCTCGTCTAATTGGTGCATCGGTAGTCATTTTAGAGCAGGATATGATAGTATACATTGACAGTTCCTAAATAACATCTACGAGACAGAAATGTATGAGGAAGACCAAACAAACTGAGAGAGCAAACATTAAGGAAAATTTTGGCCATCAGTATAAATAGCCAAAGTGCAAAAGTAACTGTAGAGCTGAATGATCAACTATAGAATACATTTACAGTACAAAAAATGCAGTATATATGCATTTTTTTATTGAATTACGATTAAGTTCAACATAAGGCGTCACATCTCTTATGACAAACCAGGTAGAAAGATACAGTAATGCAATGGCAAAATTAGAGCTGGAATGCGGATGTACGGGAAAATCTTGTTTTCTGATAATTCCAGTTTCTCGAAATTGATTTCTACGAGATAGTTTTAAGTGGGACAGCTCCATACAAGAAACTGCAATTCTAATTCCTTCTTTCCTAGAACGAACCTTGATGATTTCTTTCTGTAATGCTTTGAGCCCTACTCTCGTAACTTGAAGTATGAATACTTGTCATGTTCCATGGAGAGTAACTTGTTTTCACAATGTTGTACTTTTGGTAGATTAACTGCTGGTGCAGACATTGTTTAAGTCTGAAGCCAAACTAAATGATAACTAAAGTACCAAATTAAATGATAACTTTGCGATCATCTTCAAGGACTATTCAATCACGATTTCGAGAAAATGAGGATACAGTTGCATGTTATCCTTGGAAAATGAAAT
The DNA here is from genome assembly GCA_037975125.1 of Latrodectus hesperus. NCBI lineage: Eukaryota > Metazoa > Arthropoda > Arachnida > Araneae > Theridiidae > Latrodectus > Latrodectus hesperus. Next base: position 52,702,671 of record CM075856.1, read on the forward strand.
CACAAGGCGTAAACTTCATAAAGCCCCCGTGATGACTTTTGATAAAAAGATTTTCATCCCCTTATTCACACACACACACTCATATATATATATATATATATATATATATATATATAATATTTATATATATTGTTTCTTATATACGATATAAATCTTTTAAATCTTATCAAGAATAATGAATTATATATTTAAGTGGTAAATACTGATAAATTAGTTTAGAAATATGAATTATTTGCGCATGATATATTTTCTATTATTTAACAGTAAGTTTTATTCATTGAACTAAAGGAATAAAATTATATGTGAATGTGGGAAGAAATCTAAAGTCTTTTTAATTAGTTACAGTACACATTATGCATGAAGTAATTTCCTACCTATTAATTTAAATAAGATGTTAAGATGATTTAATCAATTAAAGAATTAATTCTCATTATGGTTCGTCCACTGGTTACGAAAAAGTATAAAAATATTTATTGAAGATTCAAGTTGAGGAAAGGTTGTCTCAGCGTGCCTTGAGGTAATGAAGGAGAACTCAAGTTTAACTTTAGTTTTCTTTAAAAGTTTCCCTTAACTAAGCCCTAAAACTAATTTCATTAATGAGAAATAAAGAAAGCAATCAATTAATGAGTGAGAAATGATTGCATTTTTATTATTAATATGTAATTCTCAGCAAAAGTTTGCATTGTTTTTTTAGTGTGAAAAATAATTAATATATATTAATAAATTCTTATTTTATATTTTCTAAAGATTCTAAGATTTTTAGTATGATACCTAAAATGATTTTATTAAGTTTATAATTTTATTTTTGTTATACAGCTAAATATTTATTTTTGTATTTTAAATTAATTCAAAAATGTAAATTACATATTTTACTGTTTATTTTAAAATGTATATTTTTCTTTTCAATTAGGATTACAAGGGTTAAAAACCTTTACTTAAGAATAAATTAAGAATAATTTTATGGAACCAAGTCATAGTATAATGCATATTAAAATTATTTTTATGTAAATTGTTCTTGTTTCCAATTTCCCTATCAATGTAACCGTTGATATTACTGAAGTTCATTACAAGAAGTGAACAATAATGGATACCCTCCTAGTACAGCCTGAGGAGACCAAAATGTGTTGAGGCAATGTCTGTTCTTGTTTTCACATAGGATAAAGAACAATCCTCTTGCTATCCACAGAATATGCGTGATCTTTCAAGTAACTACTGTCAAGTCTATGTAAGTAAATAGTGTTATTGTATTTTTATATATTGATTTTTAAATTATTTCATTTCTGTTATAACCAGTTTAAAAAAAAGCTAATTTTATCAAAATACTTATTTAAATTTATTGATGACCTTCAATTTCCTTTAAACTGTTTTAATAAGTTTAGAGATTCAACAACTTATTAAAACAGTTTAAAGGATCATCATCATTATCATTATCAACTTCATCATTAATTACATTTCTGTTATAAAATTATACTGCTTTTAGTTAATATTTCTCCATTAAAATATTCTAAATGGTAATTTTAACTTTTATAACATAATATCTCTCTTCATTGTTTTCAATTTTCATAAGCCTCATTTATAATTACTTATACTAACTGAATAAAGCAAGCTTATTTGATAATATACTGATTATTAAATAAAAATTTAAGGCACCTGAAGATTTCTTAAAATTAATCAGACATATTAAATAAAAAGAAATGATTCAAGTAATTTTTAGAAATTTATGTTTTAAAATTGATATAAATAATTTGTTTCATACAGAAACTAATAAATTGTTATTTTTCAGAAATCTTTTAATATTAATTAAGATAAGCTTTTAAATTCATTTTATACTGATTGAAGGATTGTGATGATAGTGTTATTGATTAATAATTATTGATGATGCATTGATGTTCTCTTAAATCTTGCCTAACAACTAAAAATGATGACTTATGAATAAGTTCCTATCATCATATCATTTGACAAAATTACTTTTATTGTAAGATTAAAGATAACTTATTCATTGATGCGCACAATTATTGACGTTTTAACAGCTCTTGACTTGAATGGAAGTTTTCCCACATTTTTTATAGATTACTCCTAAAATCTTAAGTTACTCGTTAATATTTACTGGATTGATCCAAAGAATTCACGAGCATTCATTATCAAAGTATTCAATAAAATTTAAGAATTATTCACTACTTCAACAATAAATGATGTAAATCAATAATCAATAATTCTCTTAACTCTTCTAATTCAATTCATCTAAGGCGTATAAATCTGAATTACTATAATTTGATCAGAAATTAGGTTCTCTCAAGAAAAAATTAAAGTATTAAATATTTACAGATGAACAAAATTTGAATTTATATTCAGATATATCATTGTTGTTAAAATATGTATCAAAGTTAAATGTATTATTGAAAAGTTTACTTTTATATTTTTTATTTTGTACATTCCTTATATATAATGTGTACTTAATTTAAATAAAGTTTCGTGGGTTAATTGTGTGGAAAAATGTAAATAAATAAATATTTGTAAATTGAAAAAAAATAGTTTTTAAATTTATTTTATTTTTACTATTTTTAATGATACATTTAAATATTTCCATTCATTTAAAATTGATTTTATGTTAAAATATTAAAACTAGTCACGATAGTACTAAGAGAAATATGTATTTATTTTTTTACCTTAATAGTATTTTATAAATTGCACCTATATTAATGTTAATTTCAATTTCGATACTGTTTATACATTATATTTAATCCATTTACAGAAATACAGTATCCAATAAATAGAAATATTATATTTAGTGAAGAAAAGGTTATACTTTAAATTAATTGTGAAAATTAGATTTATTGCACTTGTCATAAAGGGATTTGCCATTGCTTACTGGAGAGCTTAATCCTGACCGTGGTATCACCTCTACCATCAGCAGAATGTGGACTGGGCACGTGAGGGGTTTGAAAATCATGCCCAACGGATCTAGAACCTACGCAGAATGCAGGCATTGCACAGGAGTTCCACTAGATCTGAGGCATCTCTTCAATTGCATTTATTTTGCCTAGACCCTCTTTAGCATTGAACTCAACTGCTGCCATGACACTCTCTATTCGGAAAAAGCTGAAGATGTGGTCAGGGCAGTGCTCCTCGCCTTTGTTACCATATGATTTGTCTTTTTGTTTACCTTTTCTTTTTTTCTCGCACTTGTCACACGACTTTGCACTTGTCACACGACAACAACAACATTAGATTTATTTATTAAATCAATTATAATATGTATATATTCACATAAAATTTACCTTCCATAATTAATGATTTTCAGATGAAATTAACTTTTTCCAAAATATAAATATTATAATAATAAATATCAATAATCCAAAAAGAGAGAAATTAAAAATTGTGAAATACAAATATGGAGTAAAATAAGTGGTTTTTCCATTTTATTCAATATTTTAGATTACATTTTAGGCTAAATAAAGAACTTAATACTTAAATTATTAATGAAAATATAATCACTTATGCTTTAATCAATATAAATTTGAATTTAGCAAACTCCTATTTTTGAAGTTATTGGAATATTGATTAAATTAGCAAATAAACGAACCAGCCAAAAATGAAATCAAAGTGAAAGTTATAAAACTTAAAAGAAAATTCTAAATAATTTAGTCCTAACCGGCAACTGCATTAATTTAGCGCAAAACTGAATAAAATTTAAAGTGGCGATTTAAAAATTATTATATTTTAATAGCTGAGAAATAGTAAAATGAGGTAATAGAAATTTTCATAACTCCTTGTATACATATATATATATATATATATATATATATATATATATATATATATATATATATATATATATTATAAATATTCCATTCTTAATTAATACAGTCGGAATTTACATGCTTACACTTAATAATTACCATTATTTTATTATTTTTAACGTATGTATGGAATCATCAATCAAATGTATAAGCACTCAAATTAACAATTTTAAAAGCTTCAAGATCTACAATAATATATTAATTTGTTCTTCGTTAATTTTATATATCTGAGCAAAGATTTATAGAAGGAGACTTTAATTCTGAACGTTAGCAATATTAAAAATGATTTCTTTAAGGAAAGGAAGTTGAGCTATTATGGAAATTCTCGAAGGTGTCGTTATTAGGTGAGAAAAATTAATGATCTGGCTGATTATACTCTCAAGTAAATTCGACAGCCATGTTAGTTTAGGAATTCAATATGCAGCTTGGCGGACAATTTATTGTATTAAATCTGGTATAACTAATGAAAGGAAATGATATACAATCTCCAGTGGGACATTAACTTGAAGTGATATTATAGATTCTGTAAAAGGAACATGTAAACCTTGTTAGTTCAAAAATACATCTTGTAGATTATCTTCAAAAGTTTTAATGATCTGTTGTCATTTTTAATTTGATTTCAAACAGCTATTTAATTGTCAATAAATTTGTGTTGTTTACTTTTAATCTTGATTTTTTAAAAGTTTTGAAACTAATATTCTGAGACCAAATATTTTTATTATCGTTGTCTTTTACTGATAACAGTGTATATTATATTCAAATATCAAAATAATCATTTATTCTCTTACTGTCAATAAAAATCATTTATTATTATATTATTATTAGCTGTATTATATGTGTTGAATTGTAATCTCTACTACTAATAGTTTATTTTAACGACTATGAATAAAAATCATTTTCTGTTAAAAATATTTGTATGTTGAGTAATTTATTCTAAAATAGAAACTACTGTACCGAGCTTCGGGGTTTGTTTTGATAGAGAGTCGATAAAATAAACTATTTAAAATTCACGAGACTTTTATTCGTAACGACTTTGAACTAAATACAGAAAATTCCAGCAGTAGAAATTACAATTCAACACATCTAATACAGCTAATACTACAGGAAATAGCCTCAAATTACAGAAAGCTCTAATATCGCAGAGAAACAACAGCTTCTATGGTCTAAACTAGCATTCAAGACTGACCGTCTTCACTAACTTCTCACTGCCGCTTGAAAAATTCAGAAACTGACTCGGTCCGGGGAACTTATTAATGTAATTTATTTTCATCCTTGGTGTATGAATTTTTATAACGTTTCCAGAACTTTCATCAACTGAGAAATGATGAGTCTGCACACAAAATAGGTAATAGTAACCATAACTTTTATCAGTCTGAATTTCACAAAATAAACTTAGACTGATTTTCTAACATTTTTGTTATATCTTGTTTTACTTATGGGAAACTTCTGCCGACAAATGTAATTTTAAAATTCGTCTTCTAGAGGTTGAATTAATTGATTTTAATTGGACTGATATTATAGGGCACGATGGTCTCATACCTTGAAATATTTACCAGTTTTACTTTCAAAAAAAGTTAAAGTTTATGTGATAAAATGAAAGTTGATTTAGTTATTCTTGGCGATTTTTATCCGGTATTTTATGCATCGATAACATGCTTCATATATGATGTGAAAATGAAAATGTTTCTCATTTTTTTAAATAGTGAATACATAATTCAGATATTACGCTGACACAGCTTTAAGACACAATAAAAAGGAAAAAGAATGATTGGAATAGTGAACGAATAAATTAATGAATTGTATAGAATTTTAAAAATGTTTTGAAAACTATTTTAAGGATTCTTTATTTAAATTTGATTTAATAAGATTCAGCTTAAAATATTCATGACGCAATAAAATATATTATATAATATAATGAATGAAAATATTTACTTTAAATGAAAACTTACCACTAACAATAGTAAGCATAACAAGCATTAAATAGCATTAATAGCATTTCAGGCTTATATAAACAATTAATATATCTAAAATTTATATAACAAAACTACAGAATAATATAAATAACAGATAAATTTACTGAAACTTTTTTAATTTTGTTTCAAAATTTATAAATTATATATATATATATATATATATATATATATATATATATATATATATATATATATATATATATATATATATATATATATATATATATATATATATATATAAATAGAACTATGTTATAAAATGTATACCCAGCCTGTAAATTGAGTATTAGTAAAATAAATAATTTTACATCAAATTCAGAAAAATTATTAATATATAAAATATTAATGTATTTAAAATATAATGTATAAGAAGTCAATTATTGAGTTAAAATTGAAATAAATAAGTCTTCCAACTTTGTTTAAAACATTTTCATCAATGAAAACATGCTAAAGCTAATCTTTGATATAAACTTCATTTATGAAAATTTAGATGGTAAAATAAAAGTATATTTGAATGAAACAAAGAGAAATATAGTTGTCCTATTTTTCTAATTTCTGTGAATACTTTTTATTGTTTCTTTTTCTTTAAATTAATTTGAATTTTTCCCTAAAACTTTAAAAAAGAAAAACCTTTTTTAAGTTCTATTTTTTATAAGTTATTTTCATTTATGACATCAAAGAATAACCAACTGCATGAATTTTATTTTATCGGAATATTTCTAATAAAATACTATAAATATGAAGTGTAATCATTGACGTCTGATTATTTGGAGAAGGCTTTTATATACTTAGGTTTAAATAAAATAATTGATTTAAATTTACTATTTCTTAATTAATGTGTTATTCAAAACTGTAATAATGACGTAACTGTTGTTTGAAAATTATTTCTGTGATCTTTGATGCAATAAATATTTTATAAGATTAATTATTTTGAACTCTAGTAAATTTACATTAAAATATACACCAAGGAGATGAAAAAAGATAATTATGATAACAAAGCATTTCTTGCATGAATAATACACCTGAATAACAAAACAATTATTTTAAAAATACATAATTTTGTCATAAGAAAATGGTTTCGAATAATTTTATTGATTACTGAGTTCCAAAAATGTGTGATTAAAATTTTATATTCAATTTATGATTTATGATTAAAATTTTATATTCAATTAATCAAAATTAATGGTGTACAGAATAAGTACAATTATTAAACTTTTGATTATTTGAATTTATGCTGAATATTATCTGCTGGTACCAGAGACGCATTGACTTTTTTAAATAAAGAATATATGAAAGAAAAATTATTTTTGGTAAAAGCTTTTAGAGTATTTTGTGTATCCTGACTACTATTTCTATATTAAAAATATTATCATTTCTATTTCATTATTCTATAATTTTTATCTTATATTTTATAATTCAGGACTGAATATTGTTTATTTTTTAATTTCATAAAATTATTCTTTTTATAAAATAATTATAAAATTTTTATATAAAATAAATAATTATTGCTTAAAATATTTAAATATTTTATTCTTATAAAAATAATTATTTTCATTTTTCAAAAATCTTCATCAGATAGTTATAATTTTGTAAAAAAATAAATGTAAATTTCATTTGAAATTTATCAATCAAAAATATCTTCATTTAGAAAAAACAGAAAAACCATTAAAAAGTTTTATCGGCAAAAAATAAATCTTTCTAATCTTTAATATAGAATAATTTCATAATTTTTACTTATTTTAAAACATTAAAAATCATACTTTAAATTAATCATAAGTACGTAGGCAACAGACATACATAACATTTTATATTTTATTTTTTTTTAAATTAAGAAGTAAAATATAAAAAGTTATGTATATGTATGTATATAATATATTACTATTTAAATTAGAAAAATTTGAAAAATTAAAATTAGGGGATTATTCAAAAATCTTAAATTTAACATATTATCGATGAATTAGTTGAATTAGTTTTTTAGTTGAAAAATATATTTTATATTAAAAATTTAAAAATATCTTTTCTAGGCTTATGTATTTTTCATTTAATAATTATTTAGTTATTGTTTTAATTATTATTAATATCTTTAACACATGCTGTTGGTCAAAGTTACTTTATTTTTTACATTTTAATGGATGCCTTTTTATATGATAATGGGAGAAATAAACTCTGTTTTAAGAATCAAATTTTTTTAAATAAAATATCATATGAAAACCAATTCTCTATAATACAAACTTAAAATTTGTAACTTTATAAAATGATTTTATTTTTTCTTCAAAATATATAACATATATGTGTGAAAGAAAATTACAACTTCTAATTATTTTAAGCTACAATAAAAACATTTTGTACTAAGAGAATCATTATTTTTATTCTTAAAAATCAAAACTAAGATTTTCATGAATGGATTTGATTTATATTGTGAGGTTTACACTACTGCAAGGTCCAATATTGGACATTTCTGCACCATACAATATTTAAAACTAAAAGTAAAAATTCTATGTTAAAAGATTAGTCATATGTTTAAGAAGGGTTGTATTAAAATTTCAAGAAAAGCTTGTGCAAAAGATTAAGATGGATAAAAATCTTAAATGGAATTCAAGAAACCATTTGCAAGTAAAAATGCAAACAAATTTCTATGTGGTTTAAACTCAATAAAAAAAAAGTCTGATAAAATTAAATTTGTAATACTAAAAACACAAAGCGTAAATCGTTGAAATTAGGATACACAATTGAAATGTGATGTACTCTAAATGGTACATTACGCATGTCACGAATCAGAGCTCTCCGAGACAAGAATAAGTGCTTGTGTGTAAATCTAGAATGTCTATTACGAAGGCGTGTGAATTTTACATCAACTCTTCACATCAGAACAACTGGAAATGAAAGAATGTGCCAGGATATTCTATATAATTTATTGTTTGTCTGCAAATCCTATGTTTTTTGCCAGTTGCAAGAAATAAAATCTTTGACAATTTGTTTCGTGACAAAAAATTTTAATGCTTTATGTAAAATTTCAGAGGCATTTTCAGTAGCATTATCACCAAGTTCATTCCTAGCAATGCCAACATGAGTTAGAACCCAACAAAACAACAGTATCAATTTCTTTATTCTTCAATATATTTATAATATCCAATATTTACACAATAATTGGATGACATTCATCACTAAAATGATCTAATTGCATGACCACACTCATGCTATCTGTATAGATAGAATATTTTCGATGAGAGTATGATTAAATTATCTATAGAGCACGTTTAATAGAAACAGATTGGCTGTATACGCAGAAAATGACTTATGCAGTTTTTAGATGTAAACTGTATTTCCAAGAACAATACCACAACCAACATAACCACTTGATTTTGAACCACCAGTATATACAGGGATATAGGAGCAATATTGAGAATGAATGTGTGAAAACGTCTGTTGCAAAATAAGAGGAGATGTAGCTGATTTGCTGCACCCAGAAAAGGCTTTGATTACATTGACAATAGAGATATTCAAAGGAGTAAACTCTAGAGTAGCTCTAATTTCAATATGTAAATCGGGGAACTCAGATGAAAAGAGGAGTGGATTTGTACGCTCATAAAATGATAGTATGTTATGTGGCTGTGCATTATATAACCTTCTTAGAGAGGGACAAATAATCATCTATCTCAAAGATTGTTGTGATACTGATAGCATTTGCAAATAATAATGTAGGGAAAGTAACTTACGTCTCAGATCAAGAGGTAACTGGTTGCAAATTACATAAAGGCAGAGATTTACTCATTCAATTACAGGACAAGTACGGAATGCTCCAGAACAGATTCGTAAAGTTAAGTGATGAACCGGGTCTAATTTGCTCAAAACCGATGATCTGACTGATCCTTAAATTAAGGTAACATAGTCAATTTGAAATAAAATAACTGACTGATACATTATAAGTAAGGACTTACGATCTGCACTCCAAAATGTATTGCAAAACACTTTCAGTACAATTAGTGATCGTTCGCATTTTTTGCACAAATATAAAATATGTGCAAGTTAACTTTTTATCAAATATAAGCCCAAGAAATAATATCTGATTAACTATGGGAATAGTTGTGCCTGATATCTTAATTTCTAGATCAGGATGAGGTCCAGTTTTTCAGCAAAAATGGATACAAATACTTTTAGAAGAGTACAAAGTGGGTCCATTTTCATTACACCAAACAACAAGATTATTGACAGCAGTTTGTAATTGCCGTTCAATCATTCGCATATTGGGAACCTTGGCAAGAAATAAAGAAATCGTCAACGTATAATGTTCCATGGACTTATAATTGCAATACATAAAGAATGTTGCTGATGCAAAAATTAAAAACAATAACACTTAAAACATTTTTCTGAGGAACCCCTTCAGATTTGAAAAATGGATTAGATAAAACAGATTCTATACGGACAGAAAAATGCGAAAAATTAAAAAATTTTAATAAAAATGAATGTGTTTTCTCTAAAATTAAAATAATACAAAGAACGAAGAATTCAATAACACCGTGTCTTGTCATAGGCCTTTTCTATATAAAAAATATGGACACCAAATGATGTCTTCAAACAAATGCATTCCTAATTTGTGTTTCTAGGTATGCAATATTGTCAAGAGTAGAATGACTTTTCTGAAATATGTACATAAGCAAGATGGGTGTCGAACATACGCTCCAAAGGTTTAGCAAAACGATCTGTGAGAGCAATTGGACGATAGTTTCGAGGATTAAATGGATCTTTCCCAGATTTCAGTATTGGAATAACAATTACTTTGCCCCAGAGACTGGAATAGACAAGTTCATTCCTTATTCTATTAAATAAAACAAGATTGTTTATTAAAGATTCACACATGAGATTAAGATGACAAAGCACCTTATATGAGATACTATCTGGTCCCGGACTGGAATTTTAGTTTGAATCTGTGCTCTCTACAGTTCCAGCAAAGAAAAATTGCAATAATATGGATGAATTTAGATAACTAGATTTAATTAATTGAGGCAGTATAGAAGTTGAAAAGGTTAGAATGAGGTGCTCAGTTTTTATAATTTTGCCCTCTTTCCTGCTTGTAATTCGCAGCACATGTTGTTCTTTTCAGACAACAAGATTATCCGAAATTTCTTCCTCTGAAACATTAAATAGATCACCTGCTGAAATTACTCCTCAATATAGATTTTAGCCTACTATAAGGAGGTAGTATAACATCGATATTACTAAGACATTTTAGTTTTAGGATGGTTTTGGCCTGTTCAATTGATAAAACTTCAACTAAGATGTAACCAGATTTCCTCTTGCGAACATTTTTGACATTTCCAACTGTACCAATAAGACTATTCTTAATTAAGAAAGAAGAAACATTATCAAAATTGTCCTCAGTTCTTTTAATAACAAGATATTTCTGATCATGTGTCATTTGTTGCTCCATAGGGAGTAAAGAATTAGAAGTATACTAAATAAAAATATATTAATTATTTCAAGGCAAGGTTGCACCATCCACCACCGAAACCAACAAGGGGATGCAGTATAACTGCATAAGTGCTAGCCAGACCCTGCCAGCACTGATGCAGTTATACTGCATCCCCTTGTTGGTTTCGACCTAGTCAGATCTATAAGCTTTCAATATATCTCTGAAGTGATCTCCACCCTTATCGAGTCACACAGGAGATATATAACCTCTTGATCCATGGAAGCTGATAGATTCTCTAAGGTCCGCAACACACCTCCCGTTTACATGAAGCAGAGGCATAGTAATTGGTCTCTAGGAGACTCAATTACCAGGATCCTCCTTTCCAGGGACACGGGTCTCCATTCACGGCAAACACGTGGGTAATTTAGTCCCCAAGAGAAGTTAATAGCAATAGGATGAAAATAGCTACTCAAGGGGAGCCCTCAACCTTTTACGAGGCAACCGGAATGAGGGAGAATAGGAGAGCAGAGAAGAAAATAAAGAAGAAGACAGTTCATTAAGGTACCTCGGGATTGTGACACCCGTGTTTACCTGAAGAAGGTAAATCCCTTGAGAGGTTTCATGAATAAGATTACAATTTAAGACCATTTAATCAATACACATGCCAGTGTGTTTAAAAATTAAATATTTTTTATTTTAATAATTTAAAAATTATTTAATATAAAAATATTTCATAATATTTCCACATTAAATAGAGCATGTGTGGAACATGCTTAGCCGACGTATTGTATCACGTCAACCTCCTCCCACATGTCTACAGGAACTTCGGAGAGCATTCCTTGATGAGTGGTGTAATATTCTCCAAGATCAGATTGATAATTTGATACTCAACAAGCCTAAGCATTGTACGGCCTGTATTGTATCATCTGGCTGGGGTACTATGTATTAACCATCATACCAACCATGTTATATTGGTTTTTGTACATAGGTTCATTTTTGAAATTCGCTCCAGGAAGTAAAAATCGCAATTTTTATTAATGATGTCAAACATACAGCATCTTTTTTGCTCTGTACCTTTATTTTAATAAATAGACTTTACAAATAAGTCGCATTTGTTTTGCGCTTCTGTCTCTTTCTTTGCCTGAACTTACATTATCCTTAATTTATGGACACGTATGTACGTAAAAATTAAGAAACCTGAAAAAAAACTGGTCGGTGAATAATATGAAAATTTACAAATGGTGTACGTGTTACAAATTAAGTGAGAAATAGGGGATGGATAACAAAATTGATGCAAGATATGTAGAAGAGCTATACAAAGTAAGGCAGAATTTTAAGTAAATGGGTGAGTGCAGGACTGAAATCCACTTGATGTCTATTTTTAACTTTTTAAAATAGATTGTTCTTGAATAAAATCACAGATTATTACCCGTAAATGCATTTACTAATGATAAAAGAGACATAACAATACACAATTATGTCAAGCAAAGAGAAAAATGGAGAAAGCGAAAAAGTGGTATGTTTTAAAAATATCTGATTGATAAAAGACATCATCTTCAAGTTATTTCGGATCAAATTGCGACACACTGGCATTCACAACAACAACAATAATTCTATACAATTTAGTAAATATATAATTCTCAAGAAATAAAAGGTCTCAGTCAAGATGCCAAGAAATTATCTCTTGCTAATACTGTACAAGTTCTTTAAATCATGCAGAAAATTGGGAAAAAAAAGAATAAAAGTCACTCATAAAAAATAAGATAAATATCAACCATTGTACATACTCATTGTAATGTATTTTGTTGGTATCAATAATGTGTAAATAGCAAAGAAATAAAAAAAAACATTTGTATCGATAACATAATTCGATATTAGCATAGAAATTTGAAAATTTATAAGCATTTTAATATAGTTACGCTGGTAAGCATTAAATGTGGAACAAAGTAAAAGTAGATTTACATAAAAATATGATAACCAAACTGATACTCTTTAGAAAGAAAATATTAAAGTGAGGTTTTTCGCAATAGCTTAGATAAGTGAGGTTCAGATGAGTGAGGATTTGCACTAGTACAATTAGATCAATTGATGGAGTTTTGATATAAATTCCACTACATAGTACGAAATATTTCTGTTGATTTAAAGGATTTTTATAGCCAAATATGTTTTACGGTAAATAAACACTTAATTTTAATTACATTCAAACTTTTTAAATTCCATCTATTTATAGAAAAATCATAAATTACTTTTCATTTACAGCAAAAGAAATCTAGTAATGATAGCCTTATATTCAGATTATATACATTACATTCAAGAAATAAGAGATGATTATGCTTTGTTCATGAGAAAAAGTCATTAATATCACCATAATAGATTGTCCAAATTTTATTAGAAAAAGTAAAGATCTACTTAAATTCTACGATTTGATAATATTTTATTTATTTTTAGACTTCTTACAATTATTAATCTACGTACTGTTCTCTGTGAAATAACAAGAATCAGAGCTTGACAAGAAAATTATAATTTCCCTGCATGTTATTTGTTTGAAGGAATATTATTTTGTGACTTTACTACAGATTATTTCATTCATACTATCAAAGATTACTTAAACGTCAAATATTTAAGCACATTTTGAATATAGCGAACGTAACATTGATTTCGAGTATTTTGGCGTTTTTTCATAACTTCTTTAATAATTCTTATTTTGTTGAAATTGTATTAAGAATGTATTTAATTGTAAAGAATACCAACTAAAATTTTTACCATGTTTTCCATTACCGTAGTCGGAATAAAGTTAAAAAATTTTTTTGATTTAATTCATTAACAATGCACAATACCATGAATATCCTGATTGATGGTGCAATTTTATCTACAATAATTAAATACTTATTTATTATTTCTAAAATTAAATCAATATCTTAGTTCATTTAAATGTGAAACAATATGTTTTAGGTAATATTTACTTAGAAAGTTACTTAGAGTTACTTAGAAAGAATTAAAGTTTAAATAGGGATTTGAGACCTTAGTATCCTAGATTGAGGCATAAAATTGAACATACCGCGAGTATGAATAGTATAAGTGAATTATCGGATGATCAATTTTTGTTACCGTATACAATAAAAGGAAAGCACCTTTGAACGTGAGAAACGTTATAAAGAATATAATTAGTCACACACACACACACACACACACACACACACACACACACACACACACACACACACACACACACACACACACACACACACACACACACACACACACACACACACACACACACACACACACACACACACACACACACACACACACACACACACACATCACACACATATATATATATATATATATATATATATATATATATATATATATATATATATATATATTGTTACGCTATTATGCATACTAGTTTCTAATAAATTGATATTCAATGATTCTTATAAACCATTTTATCATTCTTCTACACGATTTTAATATATTCTTTTTAAAGCATGTTTTGAGAAATTAAAATAAACTAGCATTTATATAAATTTGTATATGCATACATATTTATTATATACATTTATGTCTGTATTTAAGCATACATGAATTAATGTTAATTTTTTCTCAATCTTATTTTTACATTTACCCTTTTATAACTACTATAGTATAACTAGTTTTATAACTACTATAGGAATGAAGATAAATAAATTAATAATAAATGTAAAGAACATACATTTTCGATTTCAGGATTGCATCCTAAAAAAGTGAAGCATACTTTAAAAATGTCAAAAATAATGAGTTTTTATTTGAAATGTTTTTGGAAATGTACCAATGAAATATCGAAAACTAATAAAAATGACGACGGTAGTCTGGATTGAATATCAAAGAAGGAAAACACATTTTGGCATATTTAGTCAAGGAAATACTTTGAAAGCGATTTTGTGTCACTCACCAAATTCAAAAATTTGCAATTTCAGCTAACAAAAGTTGTTGTAGACTCAATTTTTAGAGAAGTACTTCTGCATCGATTCTTGGATACGAATAAAGTTCAACATCGAACTTCCCTGATTTTAAGTTCTCCTAAAGTAATGAACAGCTTTTTTAAAGAGAATTTTTATGTAAAACCATAAGCAATAAATTTAGTAAGTCGGAAACTGATTTTAAAAAAAATTTTAATTTAAATAAATTTGAAAAAATTGACAGCTTTTTTTTAAATGAAGGAAATATATCTAAATTTAAATTAAATCAGAAAAAGTTTTAAAAATGTCAGTTTTTGTTTTAAATTATTCGCTGCTGATTAATAACGGAGTATATTTTCAAAGGAAATTCACATATGATATATATATATATATATATATATATATATATATATAATATATATATATATATATATATATATATATATATATATATATATATATATATATATATAAGATAAAACATGAAGAAAGTTGAAATCAGAAATATAAAATTGGAAAGATACTAAAGTATATGAAGCAAAAGACAAGAAGGCATAGGGACCATGTCTTCATCAGGAGGGAGATGGCCAGCTATGCAAAAATGAACACTCTTTTCTGACATGCTCTAAGGACAAATGTCTAAAAATCTTCGAGCAATTCCCCCGAAGAGTGTTCATATTAAAAGAACTTAGTTAAAAATTAGACTAAATATATATGTAGAAAAGATAAATATAAATGCAGAAAAATAAAAATACCCACTATAGATGAAAATACTCACAATAGAAAATACCAAAAGTACAGTAGAAAAATACATACAGTAAAAAATACACACAGTAGAAAATACAAAATACAAGTGCCAGTAAATCAGATTGAATTTATATATGAGAATAATAGGAAGTTGCCAAAAGTAAATTTGAAATTAGAATGAAGAAATATTGCCAGAAGTAATTAAATTCAAAAAGTTAAAGTGGTTTAGAAAGTTAAAGTGCATTAAAGGGGATTTAAGTTTTAGTTATGTATAAAATAAAGTGTATATATGTAGGTGTTTTCAGGATTCTTGTAAGAACTTCAATGCTTGGATGGCCCTTCTGTAGTTATAAAAACTACGCATTACTTCAATCTTACAAGCGATTCCCTACCTCCTACATATTTTAAAGTAAAATTAATTGGAATATTGTTATTTTTTAGGTGAGATATTAGGCGTTTAATTTGATTTTTAGTATATTCATAATTGTTACAGATTATATAAATGCGATTAAGTTCATTAATTATAATGTTTCTGTATATTTTTAAGGAAATATTGGAGTTCCAAGAAATTAACTTATAAACATGAAAATTAAACTGATTAGTTTTGTCGAAAATGTCTATATATGTAGTGGAATTATCAATAGTGATAAATAAATCCAGAAATTCTGTTTTAGTTTCACATAAATTAGTTTTAATTAGAGAAAGTTCTTCAGGGTAAATAGTTTTAGAAATATCTTCAAATTTTAAATTGTTGAAAATAATGAAATCATCTATGTAATCGAAAAGCAAAAGGATATTGATAAAAGATGTTTTTTTCAAAATAATGTAAAAATAAATTTGCTAGTGTGCTGGAAAAGTTGGATCCCTGTGGAATTTCACAATTTTGAATCAAAATATTTTCACCGTTAAATATAAAATTATTATAAATACACATTTTAACTAAATTATTCCAGTAATCAAAATTAATATTTAATAAGTTTCTATAGTCCTGATAATAAAGGTGTAGTACATCGTTTAATTTATCTATGGGAATACTAGTAAAAAGGTCTTTAAAGTCAAAAGAATTAATACAATAAATATAATTTTTTGATAAAAAATACAAAATACGTTTATTATTATTAATGATCCAAGTGGCTGAAAATATGTAGTTCCAACATATTTTCAGTATTGTATTTATTACTTTATATATATATATATATATATATATATATATATATATATATATATATATATATATATATATATATATATATATATATGTGTGTGTGTGTGTGTGTGTGTGTGTGTGTGTGTGTGTGTGTGTGTGTGTGTGTGTGTGTGTGTGTGTGTGCGTGTAAAATTTCATAAAAATGGAGTCTAAATAAAGTAATTATGAGCTACTGAAGTAACTACTGACTAGAAGAGGGAATTATGTGTAAAAAAATTATTCTTTGTACAGATTATCTTCAAAAGTAAAATAAATTGTATGCAGATTGTGTAAAATAGTGTCCCATCAATTCAACGTGGGTTTGGCATTCAAAATTCAACCCATATACATATATGTATGATAATTTAGGCCTGTTTATTTGAATCAACTATAAAACAGACATATTTCAGGAGTTCAATTACGTTTATATTCATAGTCTCAGAAGGATTAATTTTTTTAATACATTAATTTTCTATCATGGAGTGATTTACCAACCAGATAATGTGTAGATCTAAACATTTTTTTAAAGTTTGATATCGAAATAAATGATGTTGTTTAAAAATTTCACGTTATTTTTCAAAAAAAAATATTTATCCATTTATTTTGAATGTTATACCAATCATAAAATTTCATTTTTATGCACACATGTATATACAAGCAACTTTTGAAAGGAAGTATTTGAATATGAACTTCTTCAAATTTACCATTCATAATGAAGTTTTCCTATTTTATATTTCCATTTAAAAATGAAATCAAGAAATTTATAATGAGATAAATTATAATAAAAATGCAAATCACATTTAACATAATTAATTTCATTTACATTAAAATGCATGAAAAATAATCATAGAATGAATAACAATGATTAGTTATTTGACTATTAAAAACTACAAACAAATAAAACAAGTTAAAAGTTGAAAAAAATCTTGATATGATATTAGGTTTGCTCGAGATTTATATGTAGAGAAATATTTTAATAATTACAAACATACTAAAAATCATTATGTGTTACATTGGGAATTCTATATTTTACAAAATATAATTAATTTGAAGGAAAACCTCATTATTTCGTATATAATTTTCAAAAATATCTAGAATATTTTCTTTGCATAGTTAATTTTCAAAGCAATAATCTGTTAATATTTAACAACTAAATAGTTTATCTTTAATAAAAATTTATAGAGTTTTGTATATATTATTAGAATTAAATATTCCTTCATGTTTAAATACATTTTGTGTTTTCCAAACTTATTTTTAAAAACGAGAAGAAAAATTTTAGTAAATTTTTCAAAACATGGAGATATTTTAAGCTTTTAGAGTTTAATTTACTTCTAAAACATGAAATTAAATCTTTAAATACGCCAAAGAGATTTATTTTTGTAATTTTTTAAAAATCATTCCTTTATTCAATTTATTATTTGCAAGATATGTGGATGATTATTTAGATAAATTATATAGTATATATATATATATATATATATATATATATATATATATATATATATATATATATATATATATATATATATATATATATATATATATATATATATATATATATATATATATATATATATATATATATATATATATATATGGCTTGTTGTCATTGATGAGACATTGCGAGAGCTGTATAATGCTTCTTTAGATCCGAAATCAAACTGGATTATGACTGATAAACGTAGTGTCAACCAACATTTGTCCATTTGTCAAACTGGTGTAATTTTGGTGCCAAAACTGAAACTTCAATTCTCACTAAATTAAAACAAATATCATCCTTTTGGGATGTGGATATTCAATGGATCTTCTCCCACGTAGACATTTGGGGTAATAAGGACATTAATGTCTTTACGAAGATGGATACCAAGGAGGCTACGTCTAATTGTCTGACTTGCCTTGAGCTGCATTCTGCTAGCAAAACTACTGCTAAAATGACTTGGCTTGTACCTCCGTAAATCTTGGTACTGTGCCAAATCCCTTGTCACGAACTGTGACAGACGCATTCAGACAGGTTTCTTAGAAACCTTGTCTTTCAGGATAGACAAAAAAGCTCATTAGATTTATCCGAAATATAACCGAAAATAAGCTTCTCCAGTACATTGTGTTAGATGTCTAGGTTTGTCCTGCGATGGTCTATTTGATTTACCTTTGCTAGTACTACTATCTCCTTAAGAAAAGGCTGGACAAGTAGATTAGAACAAGATATATACAAAAATGATATGTTTGTCATAGTGTAAGACGACACAACCAAACCTTGAGAAAATATATGTGTATATTTTTATTGCACTTTAAATTTAAAAATTTCTTCTTTTACTTTCAAACTAAGCTGTTATAATATAAAGGAAATGTTATAAAAATTGGCACAATGAGACAAGCGCAGTAAAATAATAAATTTTTCCTTTTGGAATGGATGAGTGTTCTTGAGAAAATTTCTAGAGAGATTATGTTGTATGGTATGTTTTAAATGTAAATCTGACCAGTCGGGATTGAGGGAGAGGTATTTCTAATCTATCCCATAGAGGTATAGGAGTTACTATTGAACTTTGGGAAACCAATGGTGTAAAGAGGAGAGCTAAGATCAGAATTATGAAGAATTAAAAACTGCATCTATAAAAAGGAAGGCACACACAGAATCCCCACAGAAGTCCCTCGCACCAAGAAAAAAGAGCCCAGGATTGCAGATTGGAGCAATTGAGTATAATGAGAAGCTAAAAAGATCTTAGAGGTAAGACTGTATAGTACTGTATAAAAGGAGTATAACTGTCCTGTCCAGTAGGAGCCCTGTCTCGGCTTTCCTGAATGGAGCTGCAGATGTCCGACAAATAGATGAACAGAAAAAAGACGATAAAGTCTGAGGAGAGACACCAGAGAAAAGATGGAAAGCTCATGAGGAATGAGCAATCTTAGCGAGATGCCGAGCAGTAAGCCAAGTGAGATGTGGAGATATCAGCGGATGGAAATGCAAAGCGAAGATGCCGAGTAGAGGACGGGAAGTGGATGAGAGAAGAGAATCATCGACACCGGAGAGCGTTGAAGTCATTACGATAGGAGACACCACAATACTACTACTAAAAGAGGTGAGCCTTATCTCTCATTCCTTTTTTGTCTGGTCACACTCAGTTAGGTTATATTATTGTGTAAATGTCTTAAAAGAAATATAAAGTTAGAATTTCAATTATTTAATCGAGAATGTTTTGATTGTGAATATAAATTTCTTTTGTCATTAAGTTGCAAAAATAAATTATTAAGTTTTATTTTGAATTTATGTGTGTCATTTAATTATTTCTGAATATCACCACATCAATGTTGCTCACAGGATTGGATTGTATTATTGATTGCCATATTATAAATCACTTTCATTTCGGACAATCACATAAAAATAGATGATGATTAACAACTAAATTATGGCAAGTGAAAAATATAAGTTAATTACATATTCTGTTGTTGTTGTTTCTAATCCTATATGGTGTAGCGATGCTATATCTCCATAAAACTAAAAATCATTAAAAAGTCTAAAAATAAAATAGGATTCTCTAAACCCTCGTTCACAGTAAAATACAGACAGTCAAGAATATGTCTCGGAGAGGCCTGACCAGCCCTGCACCAGTGACTCTCCAGAAAGACTTTCTTGCCCTGTTGAAAGGAAAGGGACCTAATGTGGCCTCTCAAAAAACGTGAATTCATGTTCGAATTATGTATTGACTACAATCTCATTCATATTTAAAAATCTACATAAGTATTACTGTTGACAAAAAATATTGAACTTCACTAACATAAAAATATTAAGTAATTATTTTTGAAATCATTTTATTTTTCCTACTTAAGTGCCTGTACGTATGTTCTTATTTGATCATCATACCATTTGAAGTGGATTTCATACACCTACATGATTCCATACTCTAAATGAGTATCAAAAAATCTAATAGTTTTATTACAGGCGAAAGCAGTAGATGTTTTGTTCCCCAATATCTGATAATTTAATAAAGTTATAAATGATAGTTTTATTTACATACATTTAATTACATTTAATGTTTGACATTTTTAATTTACTTAGACTAGGAAATTTTAAGTAAAGTGATATACATTTTCAAAAATTTTTAAGCAATAATACTTTACCTCGATTATTTATTAAGAATATTTTTTATTAAGTTTTATTATTAAGAATTTATTAAGTATTTTTATTAAGAATATTTTCAAGTTCTTTAATGAGGGTGATAAGAAAAAAGCAACAGAGAATCTTAAAAAAAATCATTTTAATAGATTTGTAGAATTTGAATTGGTACAGAAATTTACTGATTAAAAAGAATGTATATATATATACTTAAGATATCTGAAAAAATTAAAAATTTTGCTTTGGTGATAAGAATAAATAAGGTAAATTAGTTTCCTCAATATACATCAGTAAATGCAAATTAAAATCAAGCTATCAAAAAAACATATAAACTACTTTCTATTTATGTTCACAATTTAATATATTTGATATCACATAATGCTTGACAACTTTCTTGTATTATCAAAGCATATTATTCGGAGATATTTTTTATACTTCTACTCTTATTTCTTGACAGTTTATGATTGAATTCATTCAATTCACTTATTTGAGGTATTATTGCTTCGATTGATACTGATATCGATCAAATCCAACAAAAGTAGTTAAGAAGAAAGCTATATTCAAGGATGATTTGTCTTTCACAAAAAAATGGTAACTACAAGTAGATGATAACATATATGTTACAAATTTTCTGTATTAATGTTCATATATTTTATTTAAATTATTTGTCAAAAATTCAATCATAAATAAATAAGAATTTATAAGCAATTCATGATGCTATGAAAAGTATTATGTAATTTAAAATTCCATTGAAGTAAATGTACTCTATTTTATAATCATAGATTAACAGGATTATTAATAATAATCATAAGTTATAATCATAAATTAATAGGAACTTCTAAAATCAAATAACTTATTTTATAAAAGATGACATTTATATAATCTAAAGCAATGTTTATTTGTTCGTATTTGAAAATAGGCAAACACATTTTTCTTATGTTTGAAATAAAATATGATACTTTTAATGTAAACTTTGAGATCCATGTATTCCATAATAATTGTTTAAAATTTGTAAGCATCTATTTACCCTCTATAATCCATATTGCAATTTTTGTTTGTTGGAATTGCTATTTTAGACACATTTTATTTCTTAAAAACCACAAAAAACTATTAAATTCAAAATTCCCTTACGAAACACAGGCTATTTATTACGAGTGTTAATGATAACACACTTCAAAAATGTTTGTTGTTTTCTTTCCATGCTTCTTTATCAACATTAGCTTAATTTCATAAAATAAAATATTACTTTTTGATTAAACTTTAAGGCTCTAAATTTTTAATCAAGCAACGCAAATTTGAAAGAAAAAAGATAATTTATTTTCATTTGCATTTCTTGTGTCATCCTTAAATACAGAAATGTCCCATGATAAAATTGACATAAATTATTTCAAATGTATTTTTTGCATGTTAGCATTCAATATTTATTTGGTTCTTCGAGAAAAATATTTTCATGAATTTTTATTTATGTATCTCTTTGTTTAATGCTCTGATCTGTATTATGCTTTCATTCTTTACTAAATATAAACTATTCCCCATGCAGATAGCATCTATGAAAGGAAATGTTTACAGATTGTGTTCTTTATTTTATTCAAATTAACGGTCAGATACATGCCTGTAATGGTTACCATGTAATGACAAAATTGTAAGTCTAAATTTATTGAAAATCACTTCTGTTTGTAGATAATAATGGTAAATATGGTAGAAAGAGGTAATAATTTGCTTGATAAAAATTCCCTAATGTTTTATTTTAATAATTTGTTTTATATTTACATTACAATAATAGCATATTACATATAATGATAAAGTTTCTGGATGTTTTCAAGATTCGAATCATGCAAATTTGCAATTACAGTTTTGTTATTTGCAAAGAACCAAATGTTTTACATATAAATACATCATTTGCTTGATCAAAGACGAGTAATTTAAGAAATGCATTCTTTTCAAGGGTTACATATTTCTGAAATAAATATACATAAAAGAAAAAGTAAATATTTTATCTAAACTTCAAATTGTACACTTTCTTTCCAATTATTTAGGTTAAGCATTCAGATTTATGGACAGAAATTAATTAATATGTAAGTGATTTTGGTGTATTTTTTAAAATTTTTCTAAATAAATACATCAATAAGCAAAGTAAAAAAAATTAAATCAAATTAAATACATTTTTATAAAGCAGTAATTTTCTATAATATCATACATATAATGATAACGATAGTTAAATATAATAAAATAAAACTATTAAATAGGTAATCATAATTAGAGAGTAAATAATTTTTATACTGTCGTTTAAGAAATTATTAACTAATAATGATTTTTTTAAAAAGAAATATTATTTTCTCGACAGCAACAATTTGAAATATTTTAATATTGTCCCCAAGCATTATACATTTAACGAAAGATGTGTGTCGCTTTCAATCAATAAAATAGTTGATACTTTAAATTTTCCCTGAAATTGATGCGCGTTTTTTTACATGAAAAAATTTGAATATCTGATCAGATTTATTTATTAAAAAATTAGATATTTCTTATTCTGTTGAAAAATGCATGAAAATTTAACAATAATAAATATTGAATAAAGACTGCTAAATAAAATTATTAGAAAGGAAAGCGAAATAAGATAATTAAAAAGCAAAATGAGATTAATTAAAAAGAAAGTTATATTGCTTTTTGTTCTTTCACATTCCTAAAATAAAATATAGCTAAATAGATCTTTTGATCTATCATTATTGGTAATTTAATTCTTAACATTTAACTTTCATATTTACCTTAAAACCGTTAAAGATAAGGAATGAATTAATTTTTTTAAACATTTTCGCAGCTTGTAAGCTTAAAAATCATATTAATTTGTTAAAATATACTCTGGAAGAAAAAAGAAACATTCAAAAATGCCTTTAAAAATATATACCTTGTTATTCGTATCAAACACTTAGTGACAAAATGTGTATCATAATATTAATTTTTCCTTTTAATGAAAACTTTAAATAGCATAATTTATGTGGCAATTTTGTTTTTAAGAACAAAGAAAAATAGTTAATATTATCCGCATTAATAAAAGTATCATTGTTTTTCGTTTGTTATAGTGATCATAATTTCCCTGATACTAATGATTTTTTAATTTTATATGTTTCATATGGTTCAATTTTTAACGATATTTTTATTCAAGTAACTCTTAAGTTAATAGGACAACTCTTAAGAAACTCTAAGGTAACTCTTAGTCACTTAAGATGTTCCTCAATGCCTTTTAGATTATATATTTTAGAATTGTTTCAAAATCTAGTTGTGTCCGAAGTTTGATTTAACAGATTGTAATCAATGTAGATATTATTTATTTTCTTATATATTTTTATTTAAAACTCTTTAACGTTTCATCATAAACTTTGTTTTCACTCTTCCTTTCTCACAAAAATATATCGTCATTTATTTAAAATATGAGTTTTGAAAAATATATGAAAATTTTAGTTCACTTTCATCTAAAATTTATGAATAGTATGAATTTTTGATGGTAATTTAAAATCCTAAAAGTTTTGAAAGTAATAACTGACCAATTTATTAAATGATAAATATTTACTGCATATTTATTTGAAAGATAAAAAAAAGATTTGCCCTTAGAAACTGCATGGGATGCACGAAAAAAATTCAGGAGAAAAATTCAAAAATGTGTCAAAAGAGGGTTTATTGGGAAGTTTTCTTAGATAGAAAATTTCTGTGCAAGATTAAAGGATTCAATTTAAACTCTCTTTTAGATACTTTTAAGTGAAGAGGAAGAAATCATAAGTATGCATAATATATTAAAAAATATTCTGGAAGAAAATTAAATTCTCATGTAAATCTGATCTTCATGTATTAGGCGTAAAAAGAAATTCCAGAAAGGATTATACAATAGTTCGTGAAAATATGAAGAAATGGAAAGATAAATGTATATAAGTAATTAAAAAAGCAAACAGAAATAGTTAGATTGTAGAAAAGTTGTATTTTTATGGCTTATAGCAATTGTATATTTGTGATATAAACCCTTCATACAAGTCATTTGAATTTTAAAATCTGTTTAACGAAATGAGATTGAAAAAATTAAACTTTTGAAAGAAGCAAATTAAATTTTGAGAATTATTTGTATAGTTGCTCTTACATATCGTATGCACTATTTATATCATCTTTAAGCGAATAATAACCAATAAAATTTATTATTAAAACGAACTTTAGATATTAAAAAGTTAAAAATTTTTAAATATCTTGTAAATTATTTAATCAGTTTAGTTTATCTAACATACATTTGATAAAATTGAAAATGAAGGAATACAAAATTAGTAACAAATTATTTTTGAAAAGTTTTAAAATAATAATTGTAATGTAGACGAAACAAAATTTATAAACAGCAACATATATGTATATTTCTAGTTTTCCGTAGCTTTTTTTAACTATGCTTTGCTATGATATTTATAAATTAACTAAAAGTGTTTTGAAGTAATTGTTTTTGATCAAAATTATCTTGAAGATTTTTATTCTCTCTTTGTAGTTGTTGAAATCTTTCACTGCTAGTATGCACATTTTCCTACGTTTAATATTTATACTAGTGCTAATTGAGGAACAATCTACATTGAACAAGTCTACCATAATTAAGTAGAAACAAAATCCATTTATTATTCAACCAGAAGCAATATATTAAACCATTTACCTGTAAGTTATAACAGATTAATGTAGGAAATAGATAAATGGTCAAATCAAATGTAAATACTTTAAATTTGATTTAATCGAATTAAAATAAAAATAAAAATTTTAGCTGTCAAATTTAAAATGTTAATATAATATGCATATAATTGTGTAATAATCCCATTCACTTTACTAAATGTTCAAGTAAAAAGTGCGATTATTTATGATTAAAAACTGTGAATTCGTGCAATTGGAAGACTAAAAAATTTGAAAGAAAAAATAAAATGAGTAAATAATATTGAACATACAAAACATATTTTTAGAAACAGCAAATAAGGATATGTTATTAATACCATAATTTTTTAATTAAAAAAATTTTGTAATTTTAAAGAGTTTTAGTTAATTAAATTCTTAATATGTTAATTAATTAAACTTATAGTTTTATGTGTAAATTTAAAAACATTTTTCTAATAAAAAATAATGAAATATCAGTAGTTCAGTTTTATCTAAGCACATGAACTTTGTGGTCAATAAATTTCAAAACTATTTAAATGTTTACAGTATTTTCACGGAATGATTAATGTTTTATATATTGAAAAAACACTGATTAGAGTGGTTTATATTTCTTTAAAACTGGAAAATTTGCTATGGTTTTAATTCATTTTCATTAATAACATATTTTATTTAAAATTAATAAAGATTTTGAAAATGAATTATGTAAAAAGATACTAAATTAACACATTCTTCTTTTTCTAATTGTTTACTTCTTACACTCTACTATGTAATAAACATTTAATACTACAAATGAGTTACACTCATACACTTCATTTATTGTGCTCTTTTATAAATTTTTTGATGAATGTTTAATTTTAATATTATAAAAAATGTTTAAAAGTGTTAAAAAATGCCAGAAATATTTTGTATTTTAAATATAAAATATTAACATGATTTAGACTTTTATTTATTAATAATATGTTCTATTTATTTTAATGAAGATAAAAAATATTGTTATACATTAACATATGCTTCTTTTATCATAGTATTCATAGTAATATAACAAGAATGTATAAATCCTTGTTTTTTATTTTATTGCCTCCACAGTTATTAAGTGAATCATATACGCTGATTCTCATGTATTTCGAAAATTCAGTAGAAATATTGTCATTAATAAAAGGAGTGTTTCGAATTATTGTCATCAATAAAAGGAATGTTTCGAATAACGAAATAAGTTTATAAGCAGCTATTCTCAGAATAGCTGCTTATAAACTTATTTCGTTTTTCTTATCAGAGACAATCCAACTTTTGTTCTGGTAGTTTTCAAGCAATATAAACTGACTTCTGTCTATAAAATCCAATTATCGCAAGCTGATTGCTGCTGAAGAATATTTCTAATATAATAGTAATCTCTATCTCTCTCTTGAATACTTTCCCTGCTGTAAGTTAGAATACAAACAAAATAACTAACAAAATATTAATAAATAATGTATAATGCGTAAAATATAAATTTTAATGATTATTTTCAAAATGCAAAATCTAAAAAAAAGTACAAAAATTTGTAAAAGTAAGGAAAAACATTGAAATATAAGAGTGCTACTACTTCAAAATATAACGAGTAGTTTAATGGAAAGTATATTTCTTTCAAATAAATCAATTATAATTAATTTTAATTGTCTGACGAATGTATAAAATATAACTACATGGTTAATAAGAAGTTTGTTTTATACGAAAATAAAGAAAATTCCAAGCGAATAGCTTTTATTTTTTTACACTTATAATAGTCAAAATGGAAGATTTGTGTTTCTAATATTTTAATAATGTTTTCTGTAGCTGGAATTCAATTTATTAACGGAAATGGTTTAATTTCAAATAATATTTCAAAATATGTTTTTTCTTTAAGAAATTTGTATTCATTACCTACTTATCACTTTACATTTATTTGAAATTAGATTTCAAGAATAAAGTTAAAATTTTTCATCTGTTAATTTTTGTTATAAAAGGATTATATTGTAAAGAGGTATATATATATATATGAAACTAATAAAATTTAACACATAGACTTGGAAAGCTGAACAAAAGATAAATTTATACATAAATGTAAATGAATGATAAATATTTCAGTTATTTAAGAACATCTATTAATTTTTTTATATAATTGGAGACGAATACAGTTTATTATTGATTTAAATTGAAAATAATTTATATAAGAATGTATATGTAAATTTGCATCTCTTTTATGTTTTATATTTTTAAAATGAATTTTATAGTAAATTCGGTTTGAAATACGTAGCTCCATTCACTACAAAAAATCTATGTAAAGCACCCAGTTTTATTTATTTTTCTGCAACTTCTACATGCATAATATAAAAGAGTATGGACTAAAAATGTTGAAGAATTTTTATACTTAATAATTCAAAAAATAAAGATGTAAGTAAATTGATGGCATTATAAATAAAATAAATGTATTTTCTGTTATAGTGAAGGTTTATTTTCCTATTTGAATAACATATCTATTGTGGATATTGTTTTCGCGTTTTTTTTTTTTCATTTTGCTTATCAGTTGTTTTAATCGTCTGAGTTTTTCTTTTCACAGAAAGATTGATGTGCCCCTAATTTTTAGGCACCCAAATCATCTGATAAAACATCAATTGATTTTGCCTTTAGAAATTTGTAAATTATGTAGTTTACAGAAATAATAAATCTAATGTCGGTTATGTAAAAAGACGATATTACAATCACAATAGACAAAATGTTAATGCACTCCTTTCATGAAAAAGATAACCATTTTTGATATTTCCGTATTATGAATGATATATCATGTAGAAGGTCCATTGACAAATGCCACAAACCTTTCTTAATTTACCTGACCATTGTGCTATCAATTAAACATTTTATGAATTTTACAAAACATAGACAACTTTTTTTGTAGGAACTTAGTACATTTCGATGATATAATCATATATAATGTGTGAATGATCCTATTTTGAGAGCTTGGATTATTATAAATATGTAAACTATTTTAAAATAAACATAAAACATTCAAATACTTAATATTTTAGAAAAAATTTTCAGTTAAATAACACGTAACTGCCACGAGATTAAAATATCTTCTCTCAATGAAAGACAAATTTGAATCTTAACATGTTGATTAAAACAATATGCATTTTTAACTAAAAGAAATGAATTACCTTTCTCAGTTAAATTCAACAATTTCTGTGTGTACACTTTTATTTTTCTCAACACATTTCTTCGAAACTCATTATTATTTAAAAATAAGTCGTATATTCTAGCTGTGTATTATTTCGGTATACTGTTTCAAGAATATATTTATTCTAGTTAAAATTTTTATACCATGCTAAACACATTTAAAATTACCTTGTTAAACAATATTTCAAAAGTTAGTATCACACACACATAAATAATATTTAAAGTTCAATCATACACTTTAAATACTTTGAAAATGATCTTTAGAAACGTATTTGCTTAATGAAGCAGATTTTTTGAAACTGTGGAAAAACATGAGCTTGATGACTAATCTAAAATGAGAATACTTGTACACAAAATCCTGTTTTTATTACATTTTTAATAATTTTATCAAGTTTACACATTTTTTTCCTATTAGATGAACAGCAAATTTTCCTTAAATTTAAACAGGAAACTGACATTTTTTAACGCTTATGAAATATGCAAAAATATTTTTATGTAAGAAAATATAAAGCACTGTACATCTATAAGATTTTCTGAAAAATAAATATGCATCTATTATGTAATTTTACTTTTCTTGGATGTGGAGATATTATTAGAAAAATCATTGTTTAACACAGGAATAGGGTGAGAAAGTTGATATAAATCTATTTTAGAGAATAAAATTACTCTATTCGTTTTTTAAATTTTAATTAAATATTTAGTTTATTTTACAAATCTTTCTTTAATTTGATAGCTATAATTTTGAAATATATTAAACATTTAAATAATTATTTAATTTTAAACACTGAGAACTAATATATTAATAACTTTTAATTTTTCTCGTCAATCATTCTTTACATATGTGTCAATTAATGAACAATGATATTGAATAAGATGAAAACTGAAATAGAAATAAACTATGTAATTTATTTGAATTGGCTCTAAAAATACAGGAATTTATTTTAAAATTGATATTTTAATAAATTAGTAAAAATTATGTATTATTTTATGTTAAAAATTTTATTTAAATTTTCTTTTAAAATTGATCGATTCCAAAAATGTTTCATAAAAGCGTAATAAAAATTTTGTAAAAATTAATAAATTTTGCACACAGTTAGATAAATGTTTTACATTTTTAAAGGTACAAAAGTTAAACAGCAAAATATCTTAAAATATGAACAATGTTTTAGTTTTGATGGATAAGCATTACTAAAGTCAGGATATTTGAGCATATTTTGCATGTAGTCTACGTCAACATTGTAAAACCAAAGTTAAAATATCAGAATTGAATAAAAATCGAATATTTTAATTGATAATTTAAAATTAGCATTAATGTCTTAGAAATAACAATTATCTTTTAAATTGAAAAATATTTCTATATATTTCAAACTTTATTTTTGATGAGCCGAACTGTAAGAAAATTGTGACTGATGCTTTAGATTTGTAGAATTTTTTAAGATTCTAAATTTTTCTTTAAGATTTCAATTTGAATAAGACAGCTTCAATTTTGGAGAACAAAAAAATTCATTTCAAATAACTTTCAGTATTAAAAATAGTTACAATGGAATAAAATCATGACCTACTTTCTGTAGCTGAGACTAAAAAACTTTTTTTGATAATCAATAAAATGTCTAAATTTTTCATGGATTATAGATTTTTTATATGGAATTTTATAAAAAAATTTAGTGATACATTTTCTTCAATTTAATTTCACCACAACAAGAAATGATGAATTGAGATTTCGAAAGAAAAGCAAATTTTAATCTTTTATTCATTTTTCAGAAAAAATTAAAAATGAGGTACCAAAAAATATTACTATGCATATTTTTTATATAATATTACAGAATTAACTTATTCAACTTTTATTTTCAATCTAAGTCAACTTAGTTATTAAAATTTGATACTGTAAATTGAAACAATCATTTATAAACTGTAAGAGAATTTGGTTTCATTAGTTAATAATGAATCGTTAATTCCTCAGTTAATATGATTTAAAATATGTAAGAACAAACTAACATAATTTCTATATGATGTTTGTTGTATGTTATTATTATACATCAATAAAAATATTTTATATACATACTTACATACATACATATATATATACATATACTTATATATATATATATATATATATATATATATATATATATATATATATATATATATATATATATAATTACGTTTTTATGATGTAAATATTCTATCTTGCAAAGTCACTTAAATATATCAATTACAGATTAAAATTAAATTAAATACTTACATATTTTTAATAACAAATATAGTTTAATCATAAATCTTTTAATTTTTTAACTCTAGTAACCATTTCTGGTATACGATGAGTAGATATTGCTTAAAAATTCCTTCATGCATAAAATAAATTTAAGCATTTAATGTAAATCAAAATTAGTAGAAAATACTACCCTTTACGTTCGAAGTAAATCAAAACAATTTAAGAAATAAATATACTAAATAATATTTAAAAGAAACTAATTTATGATATAAAATTAATTTCGATATTCGAACTTTTCTGGGATAATGCATTTAACAAATAATGTAAAATCTATACGTATATAGAATGTTTTTGTTAATTTCACAAATTGTATTAATTACTAATATTTAGTTATTAACAAATATTTAAATAACATTTTCAGCAAAACATATTCATTCTTTCAAGAAATTAAAAGAATATACTGAATGCGCAGTTATTTTTCTATTTTATAAAAATTAAAATGTAAATTCAAATGTATTGTAAATTAATTTAAAATTTATTAGCTCACTATTGCATTGTGAAGTTATCTTAGAGAATATTTACAAAATTTTAGATCTAATTACTTTAATATCATTAATTAATAGTATCATGATTAAAATAAATGATTCAGAGGAAATATATTTAAAGTAAGAAGCGCTTTTATTATTATTAATTAAAGCCATGTAATGTGTAATATATTCTTAGGAGGTATTTTGATGAAAAATCATTATTGTTTTGTTTCATTAAATTGTATATATATATATATATATATATATATATATATATATATATATATATATATATATATATATATATATATATATATATATATATATATATATATATATATATATATATATATATATATATATATATATATATATATATATATATATATATATATATATATATATATATATATATATATATATATATATATATATATATATATATATATATATATATATATATATATATATATATCTGTGTGTGTGTGTGGATGCAAATGTATCAACTCTTAAGACAAGCATTGCAGTTAAAATAACATGATGATATTTTGTTTCACAATGATAGATGCAGATTTTTGAAACATAAGTAAAATTATTTTTCATTAGTAATAGGAATCATGTAAGACTACATACTCTACAAGATTTTCTACAAGATATATTCTGCGGGAGATCCCTAAAAATTTTTCTATTGTTAAATTTTAAAAAATAAATTTCTTTTATGAATATAATAACGTGTAAAATTTAAATGCTTTTGTAAAATGTTTTATTTGAATAATAACGTTAGTTATACCATAACGTATGTAAATATTTAATTCAATGTTTCTTTTTAATGAAATTTTATCAAGACAGAAACCTATGCAGCTTAATGTTATAAACTAGCTTAAGATTTAATTAAAAAATAACCCTTTTAATTTAAATTTTCTTGTAAAAGCAATACGTAAAATATTTTTCTTTACTTAAAAAGTAACTATAGACGAAAATCGCTAATTTCAAGAAGAAATTTCAAAGTTTCTATACAGAAAATTACTTTATTAATATTTATGATGTTAAAT
The DNA here is from genome assembly GCA_037975125.1 of Latrodectus hesperus. Lineage (NCBI taxonomy): Eukaryota > Metazoa > Arthropoda > Arachnida > Araneae > Theridiidae > Latrodectus > Latrodectus hesperus. Next base: position 52,735,484 of record CM075856.1, read on the forward strand.
TATTTACAATAATAAAAATTTAAAACATTTCGCAGTGATCAAAATTACAAAAGTCAGTTCAAATAATCGTTTCTAATCTTTTTACATTTTTAATATTTAATATTTAATGTTTAGGATAAAGTAAAGAAAAACCTTTTTTGATTTAAATTCTCCTCATATTTTAAATGTAGGTCATAAAATATGTATTCACTTAAAATAATCATCTTTATATAATTTTCATCAAATAAAATAATAAATATATTTTAATAAATTATAATTTAAAAATATTTTTCTCATTTGAAATAACTAATCATTTAAGGATTTCATTCCTTTTTAAATGCAGTGGAATGAAGTATTGGTTTCCAGGATTTCTTCTTTTGCAGATTTATTGATCTTTCAACAAGCTGTAATGACGCCGGTTTCCAAAATCATGAAATACATGAGGAATTGAGAAATATTTTATAGATTTCCTCTAAACGCTTTGAGTTTGAAACTTTATGAGTTTTTTCTGCAAATTTTATTGACATCTCCATTTTATAAAGTTATCCAATGCGACACAACTACATTCTATGCTTGAAAATATTACATATGTTAAGTATTTGATTTTCCATAACTGGAAATAAATATGTCAGTGTTTCCCATTGACAGAAAATTGTTTAATTTAAAAATACAATTTTTGTCTGTGAAAAAAATATGTTGATATAAAATAATAAGTTTTTGCATTCATTTGTTTTAAATAATGATTACAAATATTGTTCCACATCATAAATTATATGTATTCATTTAACCTTCAAGCAGGATTAAAAATCAGACTGATTTCTTGTCAAGAGTAGAATAAAATTTAGTCTTTGAAAGATTCAATTTTAAGAATTTTTGATGTTTTGATGATTTGTATATTTGTTCCTTTGGTTGACGTATGTATGAAATACTGAAGTACTTTTTAGCCTCTACTGATCATAATTATAATATAGAAGGATTATTTATAATAGTACATGAAGCTCCACAATGATTTAAATTCCAAAGTTTTTTGTAATTTATTTTCGCACGCGCCTTGCTTTAAAAACCGTTTGTTAATCAGATGCCGTCTGCTTTTAGAAATTGTAAGAAATTTAAAATATATCATCCCGAAATGTGAAGCAATATGAAATCTAAAATAATTTCTGAAATCATGTTCCAGAAAAAATAAACTTTATTATTCTGTTGTTGTTGCTTCTCCCAAATGGTCCGATTACAGTACTAGACTAACTCCACAAGTCCATAAACAGTCAGAAAATCCAAACATATAAGGGGCTTAGAAAAAGCCTCATTTAAGTCAAAATTCAAGCAGCTCAAGATGTGCTCAGGCGATGCCTGTTCAGCTTCATATTTTTTATGCACACTAAAAGTCTCTTGACCCCGCTCAAATTTGAGGTCCCTTAGGTAACCACTGGTGAAACGTGAAATACAAGTCTATTTGCCTCTAGTTCCCTCAAAAAGCAAGGCGGCAGCAGGGCGTTTTATAGGATACCAATTATGAGTAGGTGAAATCTCCAAGATGTCCTTAAACGTTTTTTCACTCTCAGTAAAAACCTCTTGAAAGGTGGATGGCAAATCAAGTTGTGAAGGTTCCAAAGAGGCAGCCTTAGCCAGGGAATCAACAATCTCGTTTCTCTTAAATGCCGACATGTGACAAGATCCACTGAAAATGAAAATAAATCCCAAACTTCTTTGAGAGCCTATAGATCATATTCAACATTGAACTTCCAGCTCTGTCACCAAACTTTACCCAATTTCTTAGGTGATTTATTAAAGACTTGCTATCAGTCAGAATCCATACATGCTCAAAATCAAGCTCGGAAGTATTCTCAATATAACTCAGTCCATTTTCAATAGCTGTAACTCCGATCTGAATACAGAGCAAAATCTATAAATTCTACACTTGAGACTTTGGATACACATAGAAGTAGTGAAATATACGCAGTGCTCCAGAGTGGCTCTCATTACTTTTGCTACCATTAGTATATATTTGCATAGCATCAATTGGATTTTGATTAATAGCTTCTAGAGTCAATTGTCTCATGAATTCTAGATTAGTCATGCTTTTCTTTGCAGAGTACAGTAGCTCTGTGTAGAATTGTATACAATCAAAATCAGTATCAGGACTAAGACTTGATCTCCAGAAATAAGCTTTAATGAGGTAAGGAGGCCACGTAAAATCCTTTGTAGTTGGTAAAGATGAGAGGCTGTTTCTTTTCGGTCTGTGATTATTGCTCCAATTTATGATACAAGAAGATATTCTATTCTAACCTCTGTAACTAATAAGCTCATTTTAATATTTCTTAAGACTAGATTTCTTTTTAAACTGCAATGGTTGTAAGTCAGAAATTTAAAAAATGTTATTTAAGATATTTTAGATTGTGTGAAAAATGTTAAGTTTACATGGAAACTTTGATGTATACGTGCGAAGAAATATTGTAAATAATAATTGTAAATTAGTGAAACTAAATGATTATTGTAATAAATACTATCTGCATACAGATTTTTGTAAACAGAATACTAGTGAAGCTAATAAAATTAATTGAATTTCCAAGCACTCCGTAGATGGAGAATCAAATTTAAAATTCTATTTCAATGTAGTTTTAATTTCTCTTAAAATTGATGATCCATATGCTTAAATAATATTCTCCTTTTTAATTGAAACTATAAAATTTTTCCATTCCAAATCATTGTAATAGTTTGTGTGTGTGATTACACATAATTGAAATATAAAGATCCAAATAAGTGAATATCACAAATCACAATCTATTGGGTTATCCTGATTTATTTAGTTTTGAATGAAATTCTCTGAAAACATAAATGCATAATATCTCATAAAATATTTCTTTCAATAGTACCATTATTTAGATAAATGTGTTATAGAAAAAATTAAGTCGTTGTAAGATTCTCGTGTTACACGGGTTCACCAAATTATTTCTTAAATATTTTCACAGTGAAAAAAATAATTGAATTTCATATTACTCATGTTTAACTTCGACAAGGCTAATAATGCTCACTATAATTTGGTAAAATTTTCCGTGTATGATAATTGTTGAATAAAATATAAAACTGCCCATAATATATATCTCAGTATGCAATTACTACTTTCAGAGTTTTTTAATTACAACCAATAAGTTCTTAAAACATTTGAATTAACTTAATTAACATTTAAAAATATTAATGCATTTTAAAATTTTAGAAAAATGAATGAGGGTAATATCTGTAATTGTATAATTTTTAAAGAGTTTTATGCTAATAATAATCTTTAGCATGTTTAATTTCATAAAAAGTTTTAAGCTAAGACGATATATTTATTTTCTTCCTAATTTAATCCACCTAAAATGTCATTTAACATAAAAATGATGTTTTGCTAAGTTCTGGAAATGTTTTTTAAAACTTGGACTTTTTATTTGTTTATTAACTATAATTATCAAAGAAACTTGTTTAGTCACTTTCTAAAAATAATTAACGAAACTATACTTGCTAACGAACATTTAAATCTTTTGTGAAAAATAAGGAAATATTTGATTAATTTGCTTGTTCTGATTGCAGTTTAGATTAATTTCAATTAAATAGTGTTCATGAAAAAACTACTTAGTGAAAATAAAAATACTGTAATCTCTTTATCCTGTTTAATTAAATTTTCATTTAATTAATACATAATAGTTCAAATTAAGAAAACTCTTAATTAGATTGTATGTTAAATATAAAAATAAATAGCAACTATAAAATAGCTTCTTTTATTTAAATACATTTTAAATCAGATCATAATATTTTATAAAATGTGTATCTATTTCTCTTTTATAACAATATCAAAGAAATATATATATATATATATATATATATATATATATATATATATATATATATATATATATATATATATATATATATATATATATATATATATATATATATATATGTATATGTATATATGTATATGTAATATTGATTAAACTGATTAATTAAATTTGTTAAAAATTTAATTTTTTTCGTTGAAGAACATTAATGTGCTACATGATTTTCTTAAAAATTTATCCGCATTTAAAAACTAAAATAGCAAAGAAAGATATAATTAAGTAATTAAGTGCATATAAATTTTAAGATCATAATGAAAAGGAAAGTAATTAATTCCTCAAGTTAATACTAAAAATTAACCATTAATTTTCATCTTTATCTTAATTCGTTTTTAAATAATACTTAAATATATACTTCACACTTTAAATATATTTCAGAAACTTTGCGCAATGTTCTTTTAAAAATGTGAATTTTATGAATTATGCTATTCATTATCTTTTCAGAAATGTCACTGCTAAATTTTGTAGTATTTAATAATATTTTAAAGTATTATATATATTTATTTGCAATTGAAATTTACGTGGTTATCATTAAAAAGGTTAATATATTACAACGTGTAATACATGCATATATTATAAACTTAGGACTTACAAAGTTCTATGTTAACGCAAGGCCTTATAATATTTTGGTTCGTTTTCTGAACTAATAGTTTCTTTATTATTCGAAAAAATAATTAAGGATTACTGATAATGGGATAAAATGTAATATAACAATAATCTGGAAATTGAAATAATTATGAAAGGGCAGTATTTATAAGATAGGACCATTTAAAAAGAGTGAATATGTTACAATATCTATAAATATTTTTAATAACTGCATTGATTTATGTAAACATTTTATAATTGATGGCTATGCTACAATATTTGTAGTAAGCAAAATTATCATCATAGACAAAATTTTTTTGGTTACTGAAAAGTAGTTATATAAAGCAAAACTTCACGGATATACAAGTATAATGTACCCCATGTAATCTCTCTATTAATCTAAAATTAAAATATTTATGTTTTTATCATGTAATTTATGGACATATGCATTTATTAGTAAAATGATGTTCCAGAAAGAATACTTCAAAATTTAAAATTTTTATTCAGGTCAATTGATTATTTTAGTGTAAATTTGTTTCTTAAAATATATTAGTCAATAATTATAAAATATAGCTATTATAAGATTTAACTTTAAAATAAAATGTTGTTTCTTTAGACAAAATACTGGACTTTTATCTTTTTCTAAAATTTATATTTATTAAAAATAGTTTTTAAGAATTATTTTTGATACTTTTTTGATTCTAAATTTTATCTATAAAATTATTTTATTCTGTATTATAAGTAAAAAAATCTTTCACACCAACTATATTACATAAATACTAAAATTTAAAAAGTTTTAATTGAATGTTTACATTATCAATGCCAAATTTTTTATAAAATTCCTTAAATAATTTAAAATTTCTTCGAAGTGCTAATATTTATATTTAATTAATGAACAATGATGTATCAAACTTAAAATTAAGTTCAAATTCTTAAACAGCTTGACATTTTTATTAGTTTATCTAGCAAACTTCTCTGTAATTAAAATCTTTCCGAAACATTTAAATTCTCCTTGATGAATTGAGACGGACTGTTAAAGAAACTTTTAATATTGTAGATTGTGTGTACCTTTAAAAAATGAAGCTTATGTATTTATTTCAAATTAAAAATCTAATTAACTTTTTTCATTATTTTTTCCAACATGATAGAAATGTATTTTGCACTTTAACGAAATTAAAAGCTCTCAGCATTATTTTTTCTTATTTTTTTTAAAAAAGTGTGATTTTATAAGAAACTTTTACTAATAATATTAATTCCCAAATTATTGAAGACTAATAATGAGAAAAAATTTAAAATGTCATTTAGAATGGTGACATTTATTCAATTAGTCATCGTTGCCAGATTTATTACTTTTCAAATTAATATTTTATTGTATAATTTATAACTGAATTCAAAGTATTGCATCATATACTTTAGCATGATTTTATCATTTATTAACACTTTATTTTTTATTTAATTATCCTTCTCCGTTGAAAAGTAAAATTTTTCTTCAGTTCTACATGAACCCAACAAATTTATTTTGGATAAATTTTATTTATTTATTTTTGCAAATTTTATTCTTATAGTAAGATAATTTTATTTTATATACGTTCATGAAAATATATCCAACTTATTAGCTGTAAAGTAACTCACAATGTGTATGTATGTGTTACCAATAAAAAAGTATATTATTCAGATATTTCATCTTAGAATAATTTAAAGTCTGTTAAAGTATATAATAGAGGAAATTATTTTATGCTTTACTTAGTTATCTATGAAATAACTAATGATAGTTCATTAAAGTGAAACATAAATAATTTCAATGTTATTTCATCAGATAATTGTATAAAACTAGGTAAAATCTCTTGAAAATGCTTTTTATCCCTGACGTTTATGAATTAAAGAAAAGCAATAATTGAGAGCAGATGATTAAATTTATTACTTCTCATACTGCTAACATTAGACAATTAGAGAGGAAAATGAAAAAGTTGTATATATAGTTATGTTTAAATATTATCAAACAAATACATGCGGGGGAGATAAAACTGTTGCCTCATAAAAATATCGTGTAAACTTTTTCTAATAAAAATACAAATGAATATTAATTTAAATTTCATGAAATATCTTTATTTTAATTTCATTTCATTAATATGTGAGATTGAAATAATTCTAGAGCTTTTGCTAACAGATCTATTTGTTTGCAGAAAAGTAGCTCTATTGTCGACATATCATCCCAAAATCGACCTTACATAATGCAATGACCATCAGCGTTTATTGTGAACAAAAAAAATTGTCAAACCTTTGAGGTAACCTGACACTGTGCATTTTCAGCTGTTCAACGGTCAACAGTATCATTTGAAAGAGGTATGGGTGTGATTTATTGGCTAAATTATCTCCAAACATAATTTCTACAATCTCAATTTCTGCTGTCTCAATAAATTCTTTATCAATAGTGATAGGTTTTGCTATAGAGTTGAGTAATTTTTATGAAATGTTTTATAAGGTATATAAAGCTTTTCATAAGCTAAGGTATATAATGTTTTATAAGGTATATACAGCTCATTCACAAGCAAAGTTCTTTAAAAAATTGATTTTTGATTTACAAATAGTTTTAATCAATGAGTTCTCTGGGTTTGTTGGTATACAGCTAAATTAAACTGTATGTCAGGACAACCCGAGTGGGGCAAGGTCCACAGTGCCTATCTCTGCTTACCTGACCGAGTGGCCATGGGGTGTGAAGCATATATCCCAATTAAGTTGTCAGCCTAATGCGAAACCCCCAGTGTTTAGTTCCCAAGCACGCTTTGCTTGCATCAGTTTATCTAGCCACTGCAGCTATAAAAAGCTGAGTCGACCTTACCCAAGAATTGATCCTCTGGTCTGTTTTAGGAGTGTAAAAAGCTAACACAAAGCCACCGGGCTTGGCTTGTTGGAGTTTTGCTATGAATCACTTTCAAATTTCGTTATAATTTATTAGATTGCTTACTTTCTGCCCTGAGAAATTTTTAAGAAAATAATATACAGGGCAAGCTCAAAATTGGGAAGCTTTTATTAAACTCTATTATTCATTATAAAACGCATTTTTTAAATATAGTTACCAATGCAATGCTTTTTATTTAAGCAATTTCAGAAATTAAATACTGTCGACAAAAAGTGAAGTGGTTTGCTATGTCATCAAGCGAACAAACGTGTAATTAAGGCCCTGAAAGAATTTTTTGCATGAATAAAATTCCATGTAATTAGAATTTTAATGTTAAAATATACTTATTATTACTGAATTTTTTTAAAAGAAATATATTGAAATGCATATTAGAAATATAAACTTATAAATAGATTTTAACAAAGTATATATCGTAATATATATATATATATATATATATATATATATATATATATATATATATATATATATATATATATATATTAAGATAGCCGACTATAATTTTGGTGGTACCTAGATTTCAACTCAGCCATTGTTGAAAATTGAGCAATGATCATTTTGTTTTGACATGACAACTGAATGTTAGTGTTTTCAAAATAGTTTCCTAGGTTTTTTTACACTACATGATGTAATTGTTATCTTCAGGTATGATACCTTCTCACAGAATCATGTTGGTAATGTTTATATGCTGTAAAAAATTTTCAGGCTGTTATGCTTTATTGCATTGTAGTGGACAACTGAAAATTACGGTTTTTTGATATCCACTACATATTATTAAGTGAAGAAAAGTATATCTTCCAAGCACAAACTCAACGCATCTATAAGTCGAAAAAATGTATAACTTGCATGTTGAACTTGTGACCATTTAAAGATTTTAATCCTATCATAAGGTTACAGTAAGTTCTTAGATAGAAAATGGTTTCTTGTTATAGAAAACAACAGAGTGAGAAATTTCCTTCCATGTGACAATGTCCTTCCTTCTATGTGACAATTTTGCAAGCTATATGTAGTTTTCTATATAGTGGCAAAAATGTCTTTCCATTATATGGTTTAATGTTTTCTGTGTATGTAAAACAAAAAATTGGGGTTTTTATTTAGATTTGAAATAGGGATTTGCTAGAGCAGAATAAAAAAGTAGTGAAACGATTGTTTTAATACAGTGCAACAGATGTGTCTTTTATCAACGACATACAATAGAACATTATTTATCACAATTATCATAGCATTTTAGCCACTATTGAGCAATATTTATACCCCCAAATATTGCAGGTTTATTAAAAAATTGCAATGAGCCTCTCAGTTATCAGAATATCCTACTTCACAGTATAAAAATACGTATTATGGATAATACTTGTGAATTAATTTTTATTTCCTTGCAACATTTTTGAAAGCTATATGAAGTACATATGAATTAAATGAGATGCAATATTTCTATATATAGTTAAAAAGGTTGGGAATGCTTTATTTAGAAAAAGCATTTGATTGTATATAATGAAAATTGTCAAAACACTATTTCATACCCTGTAACCTATCTTTCAGTAGTAAGATACAATTAAAAATTATTCAAAACATTTTTTCTAATATTTTGATAAAGTCGTTTAAAAATCTATAAATTAATTCTTGTAATTCTGTTTCAAAAATAAATATTTAAAAACCAAGTTTGGTAAAACAAAACGGAATCTAACCCATTAAGTAAATTCAAAACGATTTATGACTGAATGAACATGTACGAATTAAAATTTAGATATTTAATTGGTTATTGACATTTATATAAAAGTAAATCTCATAAAGTAAGGAATTAATGATTTTTAAATTTATTATCCTGATACCCACAACTATTTAAAATATATTTGGTTAAGATTTATTTTTCAATTTGTTTTGCTTAAAATATAAATTAGCTACTAATTTTTAAGAATTTAAATTTTTGCCGAGATTGGCGAGTTTTATTTTTCAATTTATTTTGCTTAAAATAAAAATTAGCTACTAATTTTTAAAAATTAAATTTTTTTATTATATGTTATAATTTAAAGCATTTATTAAATAACTCAGAAGTGTTTTCTAGTGTAATAAATAAAATTCGAAGAGAAATTTACTCTATGGCTCCTTGTACATTAGATTTCTTCTATTTTATATGTAATTGTGGAATTATTACTATATTTGGAAACAATTTATAAGACGCTTTTGAAGTGTTTTAAATTGTAAATGTTTTAATAAGTAAAAATTGATATGTCATGTTTCATGAAATATATCCCCATAAATTCAGTTACAATTAAATAAATAAATTCGTGATTTATTTATATTGAATACTTATTATATATTATATATTGAATACTTATTTTAAAGACATTATGCTTTAAAATAAGTATACAATAAAAATGTACAAATGAAAAATTTTCTTGAATCATGTTTTCAAATGTATCATAAATAGGATTAATGTTGAATCATATTAATGGCTCAATGCTATCTTTGTAAGGAAAAAATGTCTTTGTTTGCATTATTGTTTTATAACGTAATTGATTTATAAAAAATTATTTCACTTAATTAGCTTTTACTTAAATTAAAAAATCATTTCTCACTACAATTTTTTTTATAAATGTTAATATAAAATGTGGTTGTATTTTTTGAGCTCTCATGACAGCTATTTCATAATTATTGTTAATAACCAGTCTTACTTTGATAAATTAAAGTTTACAAATAAATTATAAATGATTCAAAGCTTTTTTGAATAATAGACACCTGATTGGATGGTTGGCATGCAAATGGTTGATAAAAAAACAAATTATCACAGGTATTACCAAGAAACAAACAAATCATCGTAGGTATTACCAAGAAACAAACAAATTATTGCAGGTATTACATTATGCAATTCAAACTGGCCGGCAATTAGAATCTGTCTTACTTATAATGCCGGATAACACAAAAGTAGCATAACTTTTACTTTATATTAGCTTGTAATTAAAAATCAATCTAGGAGTCATATTAGACAATTCTCGAGTTACCTCGTGTTGTGTGAAAACATCCGTTAGGGATATGTTATGTTGACATCATAGCTGGTGAAAACTTTGTTTGAAATTCGAGTTTATTTTCAATGCATACGTTTTCGAAAGTTTAAATCTATTTTCACTGAATATTTTCATGGAAGTACATATTTATTTTCCTTTATATGTATTTTCAAAGTTATATTTTTTTAAATATATTTTCGTTATTTCCAAATCCCTTTGACACTTTCGCTGCATAAAAACATTTAAATTTATGGCTTGTTTGTTAATAACTTATATCGGAATTATTTTACAGGCTTCTTATCTTATAAAATGTGAATAAACATTATTGTAGTATACAAACTTTATAAAGTTACTTAAATAAAGTATTAAGTATAAAAATCTAATAAAATTAGAACACACACAACTGATTTTTTATTATATCATAATGTCATAAGATTTATAATACTAGAAAGTGCAAGTATTTACATTACTTTGATTAATTATACTTTACTTTAACAATTTTAACTGTAATATAAAGCTATGTATACTTTAAAGTGATTTATAATTTAAAGTATGTACTTAATTTGCATATTATTAGAAGTTAATAACTAGAGTTTTACACATTTATAAGAGGTGAACTGATGCGCAATAGCGTAAGTGCCGTCAGAAAATTTATGATTAGCTTCAAATATCCAGCAGCTTTTCCTTAAACTTTAAAGAAACCTTATAAGGAACGAAATTAATTTAGGCAGAAATGGAAATTAATCTTCAGTAACTATCACATATTCTTCATATATTCCAAGTATGGAAATATAAATACAATGTGACATGAACAGTATCCTTTAACTAATATGCTCTTTAATACCATTTCCATAGACAGCTTAATCAATTATTAATATGATAAATAATATATTATATATACTGACACTGTATTTCAATAATGTTCTAAGTTTTCTAACCTTAAATATTTTATTTCTTTTATTTTTTAATCTTTGATTATAATATAAAATAAAACGAATAATTGTTATGGATTTTTATATATAATCTAAACTAACCTTATTTTTAAAAAGTTCTGTAATTGTCAGTTGAATGATCAATCAATTATTTTAATGATAAATTTGAATTTCATATACTATTTTCCAATTATCATAAATTATTTTCATTTATATATTGTTGTAATTTCCCTCTCTTAATTCACATTGTAAAGATATAAATTTCTGTTAAAATTATAAATAAAATTTTAATTTCTGAAAAATATTCAGCAATATACATTTAAGAATATTTAAAACCTATCAATGACTTACTGGCTTTTGTAATTAGGCAAATGCTTAGAAGACTAAAAAAGAGATTTCTTGAAAAAACTAATTTATAAATCATAAAGTCTGATTTTTATTATAAATGTGTATCTTTAAATTAACTCTTCTAATACCTTGGCGAAAACGTACAATATTTATGAAATATTGTCTTTAATTGCTACTTGTGTCTCTGTTTGAATCCATGCCTATGCGGATAAATGCTGTTATTGCTGCCAGAGGTGGCTGCTCTGGGTATTGATTTCTCAAGATCTATACATCCTAATTTCCTGTAAATCTAATCACTTGTTCTTTCCACTATAATGTATGTGTCCAATAAATATCGTTATGTTATTTTTATTCCTTCTTTGTGTAGCAATTTCAATGGCGAGTAGTGTATTTAACGGTAAGCGGTTTGATGTACATATTTAATTTCGAATCCTTGTCGAATTAGTAATACACAAGTTGTGATTATGAAGTGACAAAATAAATGAAAATAAGCATTTCTAAACATCATACATTTTTACATTTGCATTTACTTTTTAGTATTATAATTTTGTGCTCATGTTTAAACTATAAAATGATTTGTAATTTATATAAGAAAATGTTGTACATTAATTACATTTTATTCCTTTAACATGTGTATCTATTGCAGTTAGAAAAATTTCTAATTCAGAAGACAATTACATAACAGGTCCTTGTTTTTAATGTATTAATTTGTATATTATAAAAAATTATCAATATAAACGTTTTAACGTGTACTTATTTTTCTTACTTCGGGTATATAAGTCAATCAAATTTGATTTTTTTAAAACCAATATACCATATACATAAATTGGTTTGTTTAATGCTGTTAAAATGATTAGGTAACGATTGCTTAAACATTCCTAACTTTCTTGGACACAAAAATACAAACTTTTAGTCAAGAGATCATTTAAACAAAAAGATTTTTTTTCATAAAATTAATAGTATTATTTGTTTCTAATAAACGTTCATTTATCCTGGCGTAAAAAAATTCATTCAGCAAGAAAATAATTAATTTATTAACTAAATTATAGTAATTTGATGTTTATGCTTTTGATATTTTTTATCAGAAATATGGTCTAAGTAAATTATACAGTAAGTGAAAATGTGAAAAGAAGACTAAATAAAATATCCTGTAAAAACGGGGTTATAAATAATTAGAATACATCAAAATAAATTACTAAAATTAAAGAAAATATTTTAATTTTTCATTATTCATACAGTTTTTCATTTTAGTGTTCTTTTGAAGTTAAATTTATAACAATAATTTCTATCAATAACATTTAGACTATAAATGTTTTACTTATATTTTAATGATAAAATTATTTCTCAAAAAAATTTTAAAGAAATGTTTCACATGCTGATATTATGTAAAACTGTAGCTTCAAAATTTGTTGAAATATTTACAGTCTATATCTAAAGAATTTCAAAATTAAAGTCACTTTTAAGGTACATTATTACATTCTGATTGCCACTGCTGGAAAAGGAATATTTTACCTTTTTAAAATTGTTAAATATTTCTTTGAGAATATAATTTATACATTTAAAACTCGTTGAACAATCAATTGTATTATAAATAGCTGCTGTCTTATAACTACAAAAAGTGCAATAATGCAAAAGTTGGTATGTTGCAATTTGTATTTCAAAACCATCACATATGACTGTGATGATTTGGGAATGCCAAACGACCTTATATGAATTTTATTATTTCATAGATCTTATCAAACGTCAATACATACAATTAGTTATCTAAATTAAAGTGCTTTAAAATTAGCCATGAGAGAAAACTATAAAAATTAGCCAACGATGAATTGAGGAATAAAAAATAACAGGCATAGACATGCTTTGCAAACATCATACCATTTGATGAATAATTTTTTTTCCAATGGTGAGCACTTGGGGATCGAACCCTATGCCACAATACAGCCGGAAACTGCCACTCATTTGTCGTTACCCAGCGGCCGCTTGTGAACCCAGTCTAAAGGCGAGTAGCATTGACCGCGCCATACCACCACAAACCCGTTTATAGGGTGGGCCACTTTTATACGTATCACAGGAGAAGGGACAGAGAAACACAGAGAGAAAGTAAAATCCATGCACGAACCGGGATTCGAACCCAGGCATCCACTGCTCAGTAGTCAGGAACGCAAATCACTTAGTCATCGGTCGGCTGACAAATAAATTTCATCTTAGTATTTTGAATAGACTTTCTAATAGCTATTAAAATGATGAAGCATGAATTGCGTTGAAATTACGCACGTTGCTACGTCTTTGAAGACAAAAGACAAATTTAGCCCATAACATACATTTAGTCCGAATGAAATGTTATTTTAGTATCTATAAATTATGTTGTTTCTTTTAACATTAAGATAATCCTAAAAAGTTTTATATTTTTATTTTATCATTTCAAAAGTTGCTTTAAATGTTGTCATTGAAATCTGTACGTTTTGCGTCAAATATTATTTGATTATTTTGTTTTGCACTAAATACAAAAATTCTCGTTAATAAATGTGTTAAAATATGCTAAATGAAGTTTGGAACAATTGCCAGATTTGCATGGCCTGTTTACGATATTAATTATTTTTTTACTCTTAATTGAGATAAAAAAATTTAATTACAATTATATTGCACTAACCACGATATTTTTAAAAGCTAATTTCAAAATTTGTTGAAATTTATGAAATTGAAACTTATTTTTGAATTGAAATTACAATTGATAACTTTATTAGTAGACGTTATGGTACAGAATTTCAAATAATTGCTCTTTAAGATTAAGAAAGTAATTTTATATTAGAATAATAATAGTTTTATAGACGCGAAAAATTAATGATAATCAAAAACTTTCAAGATACATTATATGCAAAATGATAAAGAATATATTTATGCATGTGATATTTCAGATGATTTTAATATTGGTACTATAAATACTTTTATTATTAGAAAGGAAATTTGACATAATTTGACAGAAAACTAAATAATATTGTTACCAGTGTTGTACCATTGCTTATGTGATTATTTGATAGACTGATGGCAACTTGGATATTTAAATTGAGCTGTCACTTATTTCATTTAGCAAGAGAAAAGTCTTAATACAAAAAGGTGGTCAATATATTTAAAACAACTTACTTGGAAACAGAACGAAATGAGATTGAATAGATTCATCACCCCCGTACTTTACAGCACAATAAATCTTCTCAATACCATTAAGAACTTACCCATCGCCAGTTGCTTTATATTGTTTCCTAAAGTAAAATGTAAAATATATTAGTATTATTACTATTGGTTGTTTTATAGCTCAATATTACAAAACAACTTTTTAGTTTAACTATAATCCTACTTTTCTAATTTTTTATAGCGAATAAAAATCAATAGTAAAAAATGGAATAAATACAATAAAATATTCCTAATATTCCTTTGTACCTGCTTAAATAGTTTGCTTGAAAGAATATAAAAACACCCTTTCAGATTTTCTCAGTGTGTCCACAAAATGTGACCTAAAATTGCTGTTCTCAAATAAATTACGTTCTTATAATGCTTATCAATTGTGGTTAGAGTTTATAAATTCCTCTCTGTATTTTTAAATATTTAAAATCATGGCCTTTCATTCACCCAAAATATTTTTATAAGTAAATACATTCGGAATCAAAAATAATTCGTGAAATAATATTAATACATACGTGAAAATAGTTTTAAACTCTTTAATTAATTTCCTTACAAAGTCATCTTATAAAGCATTGCTTTAAAATAAATTCTGAATTTGAAAATTAAACTTTTTTAATTATTTAGTTCAACATTTTTTTCAGTTACTTTATTATTAATTATTATTTTTATCTATTATCGATCAACTATAATAGTCAATGATATTTGAAAAATAATTGAAGAAATGAATGATCTCCTATTGTTTCTTTTCCCGAAGTAAATTTTCTCTCGAATTTTCATGTATAAATTTTAAAAAAATGCGTCATTGCGATTTTAGTATAGCTTGAAATACTTTCTTCGCATAATTTGCTTTTAATTTTCTTTTTCTATATGCAGTTCTATATTTTAAAGTTAAAATATATTTTTTTATCTTTTAAAACATCATCAGAAAAAAATCATGACAATGTCTTTTTCCTAAAAGAAGATACACTGATTTCCTGATAACTATTCTAGTTCATTCTCTGAAAAGACGAAAAGACTTTTCGTCTTTAAATTTCTAAAGAAGTTCAGTGAAACTTAAAAAATGAAATTTAAAGCAAGAGAAGAATGAGAAGAAAAGATTTTGCTATAATCAAAAATGGCCGTAACGAGTACAACTTTAAGCTAAGCATACCAAATATTATAAATTATATGATATACATTCTTGAAGTTAAAATCAATATCAAAATATTTTTATTTCTAATAATATTTAAATAGTAAAGGATAAAATGTCTATCATATTTATACGGAAAATAAAACAAAATAAAATTTCATCACTTTGGAAGAAATAAATTTTTGGATATTAGCATATTAAAAACGGTTTTATTTTACTTGTTAAATAATTTAAACTGCATAATTTAAGTTCTCATATTTCATGCATTTTTAATTTTTAAGCGAATCTTACTTATTCTGGAAATTATACTAATAAAAATATTCATATACAATACCACCACTCATGAAAGACTTTTATTTAATTTTATGTATTTTCAATTTTTAATATTTTAGACATTACATTTAATGAATCTGACGTCTTATTGAATCATTTATTGAATGTAACGAGTATTTAGAAATATCGCGCGCAATTGAAAAATTCAATATACTTGGTAACATACTTTTTAATAAAATGTTTGGTCTTATGTTCATAAGCAAATTAAAGAGAAATTAATATCTATTTAATATCTAAGAATACTCAATATCATATTTACTTCGTAGAAAGTCTTTTTTCTAACATCTTTATTATTATTACATTTCACTGAACCTATGTATGTGAAAAATTAGATTTAAGTTTATTTATTTTTTTATGGTCGAAATTCTTAAAATGGGAAACATATTATTTCAGTTCAGTTAAAATTAGTTTTAACATGAGTATATGAATTAAGGTGACAAATTTTCAAAATCTTTTCTAGCCTCACTTTTAAAATTACTGAGACAAAAAAATTATGTATCCTTTATAAACTATTCAATTACTTGCACAAAGTAAAAATGATTTCAAAATTTAAGAAATAAAAAACAATTTTTATCCTTCAATAATCAAGAATTTCTTTTTATTGATGCATGAATAATGATTATTATTTCTTATATTTTAATATCATACTTAAATAATCTAACTACTTCAGTACTATAATATGAAGTAATCTAAAATAAAAACTATAAAATATAATTTATAGATTATAGTTGCTTTATTATAATTTTGCGCTAAGTAGCTATAATCACATAATTTATTATAATTACAAATCAGTTATGAAATATTACTTATAAATTGAAAGAAGATATTATCTGGTTTTTCTTAATAATTGATCTTAAAAGAAGATTCATAAATATTATGAGCAAAATTATAACATATTATATAATAACATATGAAAGTCATTTTAAAATTTAAAGACTTTCTCATAATGATTCAACTTTAAAATGAACAATATCGAAAATTATAAGAAATTACAAAATATATACAATTACATTTAAAATGTATAAATCTTGTGATATTTTTTAAACGTATATGTCAACCATTTAAAATATTTCATTATACATTGTGAGTAACTGCAATAATTGTACAGCAATTAAATTTACAAAAGTACAGAATAATTTTGCTGTAAAATTTTGCAATGTAATATTGTTTATTAAGAGTTAGATGAAATATTCATAATTAGATTAAAAGGAGTGTAATTTTGTTAATTTATTATAAAAGCAGCTTAATTGGTTTTCTCTTGAACTTTTAGTGTTAAGCCATTAATCCTTTTATTTTGCTTAAAAATTCTGAAAATTAAAAGCAAATTTGCAGTGAAAAAATTATGAACTTTAAGCAAAAACTGTCATTTGTTTAAAATGAATAATGGGGAAAAATTTAGGAATTACATTAAGCTACCTTTTCATACCTTCGTATTTGAAAAATGTAGAATGGGAATTAAAAATTTCTAGTAAATTTATATCAAAAGACCATTTGCATGCTTTTTATTCCTAGAATGAAACAGTGAATAAGAACATCTATTGAGTGAAGAATGCTTTTTAATATTGAAGACGCTAGGCGCTATGTCATTGAATAAGCTCAAAATGAAGGAATGCATTTGAGGTTAACCATTGCATAATTTTTCTTTCCATTTTATGAGAGGATTTTAAAGAATGGATTAAGATTTTTAAAGTAAATAAAGAGATAAAATTTATTCATTTTCTTTATGGAAAGTAGCAGGAAACATTAAGAATTTTTTTAAGTTATTGTGAAAGAATTTCTCAGTATTACAACTCTAATAAATCTTACAAAAAATTCAAGTGAACAGGTTTCCTGAAATCTGACACCCTAACTGGGACATATGCTTCGCACCCCAGGGCCCTCGGTCATGAAAACAGTTATGTGCACTCTAGGCCTTGGCCCACATGGGCTGTTGTGCCATGGAGTTTAGTTTAGTTTATGTTTCCTGAAAGACTCTATTCATTTTTCTATTTATATTGAGAATATTGTATAGCAATATAAATTAATAACTTCATAGTTAAAAAATAGATTATTGTACTTAAATATATTTTCAAAACAGTATTTTAAAAAGTGATTAAAACAATTGTTGAAACAACTGATGATACGCAATGAGTTGTGCATCATAATTAGCAATAAATAATAATACATTTCATTTAAAATTTGCTTATTTTTATAAATTTTAAGAAACTCATAAAAATTTAGAATATTTTAAAACGCGTTTAAAATATACTTGTGGTTTAAATAATTTTTAAAATGTAAAAATTAGACTGTTATCTTTTGTATACATTTATTAATACCAATAAGAACCCCATGTTTTTTCTTGAAAAGAAAACATAATAAGGGTTAAAGAAGCCTTAAAAGTACATAATTTGAAAACCACTATAGATCTTATCATTATGGATCTTACCATTATTGAATCCTAATGTTACCATTATTGCCATCATCCATCTTTGCCATAGCCTGTGGACGCGTCCAGGTGCCTCACTGTGGAAGCGTCAAGGTGTCTGTCAGCTGCTATTTGCCGTAAGGACAACCTGCTCTTCTCTGCCCTATCACCATCCCCTCGCAAACTCATCTGTCTGCTGAAACTGATTCTGTTGACGATGGTCTGGCATTCTCTGCAATTACAGGTGCCTTTTGTGACAAGGACAAACTTTCAAAGAATATTTTCCCAGCAGCAATAATGGCTTGAATATTTCCCACTCTGTCGATTCGGCTCACCTTATATCTTATTCTGCGTTTGGTGGAGGGCTGTATATTTCACATCATTTGCATATCTCGGTAAGTTGCTTTCACCCTGAATTTTGCATAATTTTCTGGAAAATCATTCTTAGTATTGTATTTTCAATGTTGGGCACTGTACACAGTTATATAATTCTTGTTTTAATTTCACATTGTGGCTTTATTTATTAGTAATATTATCAGCAAATATAATTTTATATTATAACGTAATTAGTAAAAAATTTTGATGACAAGCTAAAAAGGGAATATTCCTAAGTTAATAATACCGTAGTAAAATTAACTTTTCAGCCTATCATCAATATTTTTGCAAATTTTTTACTGACTCCAATTCTTTTGTAATCATGTATAACGCATCATTTAACCGAAGATCCATAAATAACTAATGAGTAGGTTTATTAAATTAAGTTATGATGTTAACTTTGGAAAGAATGTAGATCCTAAACCAGTAAAATGGTAGATTATATTAGGATTATTATTGACATTTATCATTAATTTTTTTCGAAATTGGTGTGTTTTATATAAATTATTTGTTCACATCATGGCAAGAAAGTAATATCTTGTAAATTCTTAAGTATTTTAATAATTATTTATTTAGGATTAAATATATTTATTTCAGAGCTATTTTATTTAAATTAACGTATATTTTAATACATATTTAAAATATAAGAGGACTGTTTAATTAAAATATACCATCTGTAAATGATTAGCATGTACATCACATGAAACAAAAAAATAATATAATAACAACATGAACAGTGTTTCATATAGATAAATCTGTGAAAAACATATTTTATCAACTAATTAAACCTTCATAAGTGTCTTAAATATGTCTTAGTAATATAATATACAAAATTATATACCCTAGATTCAATATCAAATAAAAGAAATATTCATATTTATTATTATAAGGCAATGTGCATGGCTGTTTGTTAAAATATTGGTGTGTAAAATTAAGCTGCATTCACAAACTTGGGATCAAGCGATTACTTAACATGATATAAATGAGGCAAATTTTACTGACGAGTATTTATTGAGTGAACAAATAGTTTTATACAAAATACAGCATATTTATAATTTGAAATCAATATGTATATAAACATGTTTGCTGACCATTAAATAAAAACGTAACATGTTATTTCTATTTATAGTTCATTTTAGTTGTTTCTGGATATTTTATGATCGATTCAAGAAACATTTTACGAAATTTGTAAAATTGTATTGTTATTTTAATGCTCATATTTCAAATAATGATTAAAATGTAATGAATAATGTTACGCAAAAGTCCTATGAAATTGCATTATATATATATATATATATATATATATATATATATATATATATATATATATATATATATATATATATATATATATATATATATATATATATATATATATATAGCATTTCTATTGCTAGTTTTATTTCATAAAAAGTTTTTCTACATTTATTTTTAGTAAAGATTATATTATAATTTGTATTTATTGAATACATCTAGAAATAGAAATATGGAAGTACAATTTCTTACATCCTTTAATCTTTAATACGTGAGAAGTAAATTATTTCAAATGTTTTTATAAAGAATAATAAATAATTCTTTAGCACTTTTGTTCTTTTGTGATATTAAACAAATTGATACTGAAGCAAAAGGATATATTAGTGGCTAGAACATAAAAACTTTAATAACAAATTTAAGTGTAATTTAAATTATTTCAGATAAACATGTATTATAAATTTTTAATCAGAAATCATATTACTGAAAATAATTTAAACCTTTTTCATTATTGTTATATACTTTTTCACCATAACATAAAAGAATTATGTCAATTTGGATTTGTAAACTTGATATTTTATTGTCATCATTAATAGTTTATTATGTGAGAAAAGTTTTGTTTGATACAATACTTACATGTATTACTTTATACTCTCATATTTTAATTCCAACTCTTACATGCATATAAAATTTTCTTCAGTTAAATTATCAATATAGTTTTCAAATATGTATTCCCCAAATATGTATTATTTTCATATATGATAAAATTGGTTGCATTTCATTAAAACGAATTTTTAAATAATTAAACTATTTCATCCCCTAAAATGGTGAGCAAATTTTTCAATTAAGATAAATATTGAAAAAATAATTTTATATACTGATGTGAATCGGAATATTTAAAAAAATCAACCTTTTTGAAAAAACTGGAAATTTTTATAAAATATTAATACTGAACTTATTTAAATACAAATATTCAAGGCAATAAATTAAAGTATTTTGCTGTAATGGAAGCTTATCATATTTTTTTGTATAATCCAAAATGATTTCAAATATTGAATGATTCCCTTATTGTAAGATGAAAAATATAACAATGAGAAAGTATGTAAACCTAATTTGAATACACCTCCTTCTTACTAATTTGAATACGTATTACATCGTAAACAATGTTATACAAAACATATGCCTATTTATAAAAAATTTACTTAAACCTATTTATAAAAAATTCTATTTTTAAATAACTAGTATAAGAAAAACAATAAAGAAGCTACAACATTTTCTTAAAAGTATATGAATATTATATTTTTATTAGTATATATATACATATATATATATATATATATATATATATATATATATATATATATATATATATATATATATATATATATATATATATATATTTTATATATATATAAAAAATATCGCATATTGTATAAGTTTAAAACTCTAAAGTCCAGGTACTTTTTTAATGGCTTAAAAATTTAGTATTTAAGTTAATAAATTTGCACCCTGAAAAAAATCTTTCAAAAACAGAACAATATATTTATTTTATTTCCAACAGAAATAGAATTCCATTTTGATAAATAATTCAAAGACAAGAATTTTCCGCACAAAAAAGCATAAAAAAGTTATATATGAGAAGAAATTGTAAAATGAGGTATTGAATTTCAATACTATTCACTCTTGGTAGACTTATTGATATTTTATAAGGTGAATGTGTATGTATTACAAAATTCATAGATGATTTGGATGTTAAAGGTTTATTTTGGATATTTTCAAGGTATTTCTGAAATAAATTGATTATTTGCAATAATATTATAGGATTTGATATCAAATGTTAGCTGACATAAAGTTTTGCAATTTTTCAAATAAGTGACAAGAAATAATATGTTACATAAGCAAATGCATAACAGTTCTTTTCTTATCTTATGGTGTTTGTTTTTCGAAGATAAAGAAAATATTGTTTGTTTCTAATAATTTAATGTTAATAATGCCAGTTTCTAATAAACTATAATTCTTTAAAAATGTGAATTTTTCCCTTTTAATTATAATCTTCTTAGATACTGCTAAAATTTAATTAAAAACATTGTTATTATTAGTAGATTTTAATCACATTCAATTTTCAACAAAACATACACAATATTATAATTCATCAAAGTTGTAAAGTATGAAACAGTAGATATTTAATTAAATAAACATTTTAATAGTATATATATATATATATATATATATATATATATATATATATATATATATATATATATATATATATATATATATATATATATATATATATATATATATATATATATATATATATATATATATATATATATATATATATATATATATATATATATATATATATATATATATATATATATATATATATATATATATATATATATATATATATATATATATATATATATATATATATATATATATATATATATATATATATATATATATATATATATATTGCATGAGCATGTAAGTTCCTACAACAATCCTCCCTAATATTTAACATCTGCTAAATCCTTCAAGATTTTTTTTAAATAGGGTTAGGATTCTTATATTACAATCCAGAGTGTGATTTAAATATAACTTCCAATTTGAAAATTTTTTGATTCATTTATCTGTTGAGAACTATCACTTCCTAAAACATCCTGAATATGTGTGGTAGATTTAAAAATGACAGCGTGGCGTTTTACATTAAAATTAAAAATCTCATCTGCACTTCTTTCTATTTTATGAATATAAGTGGGTCATGGTTAGGACATCAGCCTACCATCCGAAAAGGCGGGTTTCTATTCCCAATGCCACAAAAGATTTACAGAGTACGTGCACATTAAATGTGTAAAATCTAAAGTCTAGTGGTCGGTCGTTGAGCAATTAACATGGTTTTAATGGTCTGGAGGAAGTTTCCTTCCTCCTGATCAATTTTATGATTAAGGTAATGGATCCTCTGGTGGAGCCCTCTATCGGTAGATTTTAAAGCAAAGTCGCACTTTCACCTTTAAGGAATTAAAGCAAAATCCTACCTCTCACCTCAGCACCAAATTTAAGACTCATGGAGAAATAATCATATTTCATCATTAGATAAAGTTAAAAAAATCCAAATTTATAGTCAATTGCTTGTAACTCTATTCTTAAGTAACAAATACATGAATTGTTAGAAATTAATTCCCAAAACTCGATTTTATAAAACAATTTTGTGAAAACATTTGTATATGATTTAATTGCTTTTTGATAACATTATATCTTGCATTAGAATATAGACAACAATCATATTTAAAACACAAATATTTTGATAAAAATCAGATGCAAACATATAATTTCAATTTTACAAAATATCTAAAAATCATTATCTACTTTTAACAATTTATAAAATATAGATAAATATTTATAGTTCGTAAGTGAATTCCATATCAAATTAAAACAGAATGTACACTTCTACCATAAATAGTTGTAAAAAAGATCACTGAATATTATAGGAAAGTGGTAAATTTATTTGCAAATTGTTTTTTTTTAGTTAAATTTTAAATTTTTAGAACAGTTAAGTTTCTGGATTTATATTCAAAATAGGCAGATTAAAATAAATTTAAATACAGTATGTTAAAATATTTTCAGTTCTAATAATTTTATTTAATCCGATGAATAAAAATTTTAATGCCTTGAAAAATTTCACATAAATTTTTAAAAATAATTTAGAGAGTAAAATTTAAAATTTTTATTTTAATATTATTGTTACACAAATAGTAATATTTTATATTTTAAACAATATTTCGGTTTGATTCAAAAACTTCCGGCGGAAAACTTATAATTTGTATAACTCAACTTGCAAATGTCAACAAATCAAACAAGCAAACTCTGAATATTCGTAATAATCTAAATCTGTTGTTTTGTGTTTTGTGGCGTGGCTGAGTGACCCACCAATGCCACACCCGCGATTCTGTTATAAGGTTATTGGGAGCAAATCCATTGTTTTATCATTTTCTTTCTTCATTCAGAAATTAGAGATCTACATTACAATCAAATGGTTTCATACCATAAAGACATCAGTTTCTCTAAAGAAAAATGCAAAATATTTAAGGATACAATTCCTAGTCATTTAAGATTAGAAACTTAATTGTAAGATCATCTTATACAAGAAGTAAGAAATCTTCTACAAGGCATAAACAAACAGGTCATGAAAAAAACTAATTCTTATTGTTCAAATTAGTCATGGCTTTGTCTTTTATAAAAATTTTGCATTTGGCACTATGTTTACCCGTGATGTGTGTATAATCTTCAAATCTAAAGATTTCAGTATCTCAGCGTATATCTATCTATCTATCTATCTATCTATCTATATATATATATATATATATATATATATATATATATATATATATATATATATATATATATATATATATATATATATATATATATATATATATATATATATATATATATATATAATATCTCCTATGTACATTTAATACATACATAGGAAATGGCTCTGAAAAACTTTCCTCCACTAAGTATTTAATAAAATTGCACTGTAGATTAGAACAATATAAATATGGATACTTAATCTAATATCTATCTATTTCTAAACAAAGCTAAGTCATTTCAATGGAAAATTATTAAGTAAATACTCAACATTAAGTAAATACTCATTAAATAATTAAGTAAATATTGATCTTAAATTCCAGATTAATACAAAATTTAATAAAATATTCTTAAATTAATGAGAAAAATCTTCTATTTGATACATTAATTGCTTATCATGCCACCCACCCTGTCTATTAGTCACAGTGCCTGACAACGGATAGTGAGGTCGGGTTCGAATCCCGGTTCAGGCATGGATGTACTTTCTCTCTCTCTCTATCCTGTCTTTGTCCTTTCCTTGTATGAATGACGTGTGAATGGTTGCCTACCCTATAAAGGGGTCCCTATAACATGTGTGTACTGAAGAAGTCGGACTCCACACCGAAATAGGGTTCAATTGGAAAAGTGGAGCAGCGCACCTCTTTGCCAGCTAGCTGGCACATGACTATGAATGAATGAAAAAAAATCGTCTTATTTTTCTTGCTTTTTTGCTTATTATTATTATTATCTTATTATTTTCATATCAAAGAAAGACAACCAATTATGATATTAGCAAATTATACTTTTTTCACTGCAATCGTTAGGAATAAACAAATTGTTTTTCTACATAATGAATTACTCAATTTTCATAGAGTAAGGGGTAAGAAAGAGCTTTGAAGAAGAATATAGCTTTACAAGGAAGGTAAAAATGCATTAATTGTCAAAATATTTTCCAATCATTCATATTTGAATAAAATTTTCTAAGGAATTTACAGAAATTTCCTTCAGTACGAAGAACATGAATTTTCCTTTGGAAATGCCCTATTTTATTTTCAAACGTAGTGTTTGGCTTTAGCTCATGTCAGTAAAGTTACAAGCTTCCTGCCGAAGAAAATGTTTTGTAAATCGAAAAAAAAAAGAAACTTATCCTTCAAAATCAATGTTGAATAATCTCGAATCATAATGAATGTTGTGATTGCTAATGAAAGTAATCCTAATATTTTTGGCCCTGCTTTAGCATAAATGTATTTAAAAGGAAAAAACAAAAACAAGGATTTTAACTTTTAGAACTCAATTTAGATGGTAAAGCGCGATAATAGTGGAATTTATAATTTCAATTCTCAATACTCATAGTGATTTCATGTACAATAAAAACATTATGAAAGATATTTTTAATCATAATAGTAAACTTAACTTTAAAGCAAAATTTCAATATCAGCTCCAAATCTGCACATATGAGAAATAACAGTATTCTTAATGGAACACTGACCCACCCGAAGGTATGCGGTGAGTGAACGTCGTTGCGTAATCCAGTCAAGAGGTGCACCACAAAGCCGAAGCCAAGGTTCAGGTTGTCGCATAGGTCAAATGACCGAAAGAAAGCAAGTGGTGGGTTGACCCAAACCACTATAAAAAAAAAACTCAAAGTGATGGGGCGAGAGAGACGTTCATTGGAACTCGCTCTAACTGGAATATGGGGGCCAATTTGGCCTATAAAAATTAAAAACAGACAAGGTTACAAAACAGTATGATACAAGATAAAATACAAACAAGGTTACAATATAGTATGATACCAGATTAAATACAGATAAGAAATTTTACATATGTACAGAGGACAGAAGAGGTAGAGTCAGCCAGTGAATTGGTAGTGCATCTCTTGCAGTAGAATCTCCTGGATCCCCTTCCGGAAGCCTTTGTTGGAGAGGAATTGTGGGGCTCTATCAGCTCTGGCAGAACTTGGGAAATGGCGTGTCCTGACATCAGCGTGGTGCTCACAGTCAAATATGAGGTGATTGACGTCTTGAGTCTCTCCATCATGTGGGCAGATGTCATCTTGTCCATGGAATCGTCTTCTATAGGATCCAAAGGAACCATGTCCAGTGAGGAACAGCTTTAAGTAGAAGTCTGCAGAGATTCTTTTTCTAGAAACTTTAGGAAAGAATGAGTACAGTCTCCTCGTCTTGGTGGATCACTCCCAGATATGTTGCCGTCTGTGCAGTTCGTCTATATTGGTAAGGATGATAATCTGTTGCCTGCTGAGTCGGACTGTGATTCCAATATCCTCATTTGTGGTTGCGTCTTTGGCGACTTTATCCGCTTCCTCATTGAAACGGATGCCCACATGTGCTTTTACCCAGTGAAAGGTAAAAGTTTGGGGGTTGTTCGTGAGAATCTCCCTAATGTCGCTGATGACGTCACTATTGATGACTGTAGCAGAGAGGGCTGAAAGCACAGATTTAGAGTCTGTGTGGATGTGGCAGACCAGAACATTATGTTCCAGAACGTATTTAATGGTAAGAAGAATGGCAGAAGCTTCCGCTTCAAATACCGTTGCGTCATCATTCAGTCGGACTTTGGTGCTCTAGATCACAACTTCGTTGCAAAGAATAATGGAGGCACATCCTACTCTATTGACAATCTTGGAGCCATCGGTGTAGGCTAAATGGTCAAGATGGTTAGGAATGAGCGACCATTCCACTTGTCTATGAGTCCAGGGAGGATCATTCCTCAAAGTTTGAGTCCATGCATTCTTGGGACACCAGTTTTTGTCGCTAACACTAATAGTCGAACCATAATTCCACAGCTTGAATCGTTTCTTATAAGAATCTGCCTTCAGATGCAGAGGAGGACAGCCATCAAGGACTTGAAGGGTATCAGTAGAGGTGGTTCTATAAAACTTGGTGATCTTAAGTAGAGCAATTCTCTGTATTTGTTGCAACTTACCATTGATGCGGACTGTGTCCTGGTACCACACTTGGCCCCCATACAGGATTATGCTCTCAACAACACAGGTATATGTCAGTTTGAGATTCTCTGGTTTAAGTCCCCTTGTGGCCCTAGTGACTCGGGCAAGTTTGTATTGCAAATTGTTTATTCTTTCCTTGATCCAGTTCAAGTGCGGAAAGTAGCTCATTTTGGGATCTAGGAGGATTCCTAGACATTTCATTTCAGAGGTGTAGGAGATTCTGTGACCAGAGATGGTAATGTCAGGTCGCCTGGTGATGTCCCTGTGTGGAACAAATATAGTATAATTGTACTTATTGAGACTTAGTTGAAGTCTAAACTTCCTGGTCCAGTCTTCCACTATTTTCATAGGTTTTATTGCCATTATAGAGAACTTAAATTAGGACTTTGAATGGAGGAGAATTGCCATGTCATCAGCAAATGCCTGACAGTGGATATCCATTCCAAAGTCCTGAATGAGCAGTTCATTGGCAATAAGAAGCCATAAAAAGGGTCCCAGACTATAGCCCTGAAGGACACCGATATTATAAGAGTTTTGCTTCTTTGATTCATAAAGATAGTCTCTATTCTTAAGGAAAGAGCAAACTAATCTGTAACCTTCTGAGGATTCGAAGGATGTCATTCCATCTGACGCTGTTAAATGCTCCTTTGATGTCCAATGAGAGCATGCAAGTAAAGATTTTGCGCTGTCTGTGATCCTGGATCCTGTTCACTATTTCTTGGAGTGCGTCGTTAGTGCTTTTCCCCCTCTGGAAACCGAACTGGAACCTACTAAGAAACAGGTTGGAGGAGAAGTGGTTGCTCAATCGTCTCATCACAAGTTTATGCAGAATCTTGCCCCACACAGACAACAAGCAAAAGGGTCGGTAGGAGTCTCTGGATTTCAGATCCTTTCCCTCCTTTGGGATGAGAATAACTTTGGCTATTTTCCAAAACTTGGGGAAAGTGTTAAGTTCTAGACAGGCATTGAGTACTTTCAAGAACCAGGATTTGTTGTTTCGGAAAAGTTCAGTGTAGACATCTAAGCATATATTGTTGAAACCAGGAGCCTTGTTGGGATCCATTTCCTTGATGGCAGCTTCCACCTCATACTCAGTGAAGGGAGGATCAATGAGATTTGAGTCATAGTCATTGTGAGAAATAACAGTATGGAATTTTAACATATTTCTCTTAATCAACGCACCTGGTATCTCGCAAATTATTTCAATGTTTTAGAACTTAACATATTTAACATTGTAAATCGCATTTAGAGACAAATTTATTAATTGAAATTGTTACATAAAAAACAAAAGTATTTTTATGTTTATTTAAGAAATAGGGAGTTGATAAGTAAACCACAGAATGGTTCAGTGAACTTTGTGCCCAACTTCAATAAGTCAAAAAACTTCATGTCAAAATTCTATTGTAAAGGCTAATGGATAGTGAAAAGTTTCGATTATTTGAAGTATTACATGATTTGTTCCTTATTATAAGTGAATATTTTACACGTAGATGGACTTATGAGGAGTAATTTGTTAGTTTTAATTAATCCATTGTTAATAAAAATTTATTTTAATTAATTGATAATAAAACAATAGACATCAGCTGGTTTTGAAAAGTTTAAAGGAATTTTTATAAATAAATGTGTTATGAAATATTAATTATTATTCTTACAATTTATATTGTGATGCGAAACTATATGAATACTGTTAGAAGATATTGTATAGTTAATTTTGAATTTCATACCAATCTTTCTATATCTATATATATTTAAGATTAAAATTCATTTGTAATTCAGTTACAAATAAATTCTTATATTTAATATAGTTTTAATTTTAAATGGTTATATATATATATATATATATATATATATATATATATATATATATATATATATATATATATATATATATATATATATATATATATATGTATGTATACAATTCATTCCATTAATTTTATAAGCGTTATTTTAAGTTATATAGCTATAAAAATATTTTATTAATTTCATTTTTTCTATATTTATTATCTACAAAAGTTTAATTTCCTATATTGAAGCAAAGTTACTTTGAAATTTGACAATCATTGATATCTTAAATAAATTGAAAGCATATTGCGACTTTTAAATAATATTTCATGTGCATTAATTTTCGCACCCATTTTCAATTTGAATACGGTAAGTAAAATGGGACGCTATTTAGTGTGGAATTGTTGAAATATTTTGGAATAAATAGAATTTAGTGATTTTAAGAAAGATGTAATAATTAGTTGTTTAGAAGGACATTCAATCGCTTCATCGTGGGAAATTCTCACAACCACTATTAATTGTTAGTTATGTCGAAAAGAAATAAAAACTGCTTCAGGTATAAGACGCAAATCTGTGAGAACACCCTTTCTTTAGTAACAGGTTATTTAAATAGACTAAATAAAATATCAAATGAGATCTTACGTACTCTAAAGTTAATAACTTTTATGAATAACAAGAAACCGCTTTAAATAGTTTTCAGTTAGATTATAAAGTTTTGCACAGAAAGGAAGCAAACTCCAATATCAACAGACATCATTCCTTATCAGCATACCTGTAAATTGTCTTGCTATCTGTTAAGTCACGAGCGGATTGCTTCTTGGAAGGAGAAATCACGCTATATGATATTCCAGTTGTGGATAGGTGAATTTAAATTGGACCAATTGATGGTCTTTTACTCGAGTGAAAAATTAAAACTGTCAAGATTGGTATTAGTTTGGAAATTTTCTTGGTATGCTTAGAATTTTTAAATTTACTTCTGATAAATTTAATCTCAATACTTACATAACCGCATTTTATAAAATATCGGTTTTTCTTAATCTGCCTATTTTTCTTCGTCTTAATGACACAAAAGCATGTAGCTGTTTCTTTTATGCTGTGATATCTTGAGTACACAATGACTTTCCTGAATCCTGCTCTGAGTCTTGTATATAGAATATAGGCGGGAATGCTTGTATTGTATCTTGTCTGCTAGGAAACCACTTTCAATTTTAACAGATGAGTTGGTGATATATTTACCGCATTAATGTAAGTATTTTAGCTGTGCAACAAATCTTGTTAAAAGTATATCCAGAAAGGTTGCAACACACACATTAGGATAATTTCATGCTATTCGCGCCTATACTAAAATATAAAAAAAATCTTGTATTCTTGCTAAATATATGTATATAATATATATATATATATATATATATATATATATATATATATATATATATATATATATATATATATATATATATATATATATATATATATATATATATATATATATATATATATATATATATTATATATATATATATATATATATATATATATATATATATATATATATATATATATATATATATATATATATATATATATATATATATACAGGGTGTCCAGAAAATGAAGGACTCCATGTCCCTGATTTCAAAATTAAATATCTCGAAAACAAAGATCGATAGAGAAATGCAGTAAACGGTATGTTTATTGTGAAAGTTGTAAAATTTTATAGAGCAGTTTGAAATAATAGTTACAAAAGCTGCTAACAGATGGCGCTGTAAGCTGTACAGCTTATGTCAACATACATATATGAAATAATCATATGAAAACATTCTTTGCAAAAAATCACATCAGAATGTTTAAAAAATATTCACCATTGGCAATAAGGAGGTGGCGCAAACGAAGAATGAAATTTGCCATCATATTTCATAGTGTCTCAACAGAAATGGATTCACATGCCACACAGTTCGCCAATTCAATCTCGTCCATCAAGGCTGGGTGCTTCGGTTAGACAATGTCTTTCAATGTGGAACACAAAAAATAGTCACAGGGAGTAAAATCCGGAGAATATGGAGGCCAATCCATGCCTGCACCAGTAAATTTGGGATATTCCAAAGCAATGACTTGATTCCCGAAGTATTCATTAAGAAAGCGAAACTTGTTCCATACGATATGGTCGGGTTCCATATTGCATAAACCATTCAGTACATGGTCGATCCTCTAACACTTTCTGTGTGGCGATAAATTGTTCCGCAATTGCAATGTAACGTTCTAGTGACCATTTCTCGAATGAAAAAAAGGGCCAATAATGCTTCTGCTGCATACTGCAGCCCACACAGTAACTTTAGGAGAATTCAAGGGTTTCACTTCACACCAATATGAATTTTTGGAACCTCAAAATCACCAGTTCATGGATCCATTCAGGTGGAAGTGTGCATCATCTGTAAGCCAAATGCAGCCAACATCAAATCCTTCACTATCAATCATTGTGAGCATCTGATTAGCAAAGGTAACTTTTTATTGCACAGCTCGTACGAGTATAGCCTGATGAATTTGAATTTTGAACATGTGTAGGCTCTTTTTCATTATTTTCTGTGTGGTGGAACCTTTCAAATCAGTCTCAGATGCAATTCTACGGACGGATGACATTGGATTTTGCTGAATAATTCCAGAAACTGTGGCGACATTTTCAGGCGTAACTGCAGTTTGCTTGCGGCCAACATTCCCCACTAGATCATCTGTTACGCTGCCTGTTCGTTGAAATTTGTCAACGAGCGTACGAACGGTTTTTGCATCGGGTCCTTTTGGAACATTAAATCGTGCTTGAAAACTGCTCCTTGTTGCCGTAGGACTCTCTTTTAACCTGTGGTACTCTAGCAGCAGAAAAATGCATTGTTAAATGGAGTACATGGTTTTAATCTCTTCCTTCGGTACCTAACCTCCTTTCACGATTCAATAGTGGAACTGATTGTTCTGGGCTACAAGATTCTACAATATTGAATAAGACCAATGAAAAAATATCCTGCAGTCTTAAATTTATTAAAGCTTTAAGTAGTACTTGTAACCTTATAGGTTAAATACCTTACATTTGGAAAGAATAATGCAAATGAGCTAACATCATTAGCATTTTTTGTGATTAAAAAAGCATCACATTTTCAGTAGATACTTAGTATCATTTTTATTGACACAAAGTAGCACTACAGAACATTGTTTTATCATTATTTTTCATATTTTTTTATTTTTTATCATTATTTTTCATAATTTTTCACTGGCGAAGAAAAAAATCTGAAAAATCCCTTTTTTAGCATATTTTTAATGTTGATTTCTTTTTGATTCAAAATTTAAGGAATTCTTTTCAGGATGCTGTTATTTCATATTTCTTTAAGATATAAACTTATATTATTATACCATCGCGTCATATAGAGTTGTTAGATGAAACTGCTTTCATGAAATGACAAATAAGAGTTAAATAGAAACATGTACTTTCCATTGAATTGAAAAATATTCCATTTTAAAGAAAAATAAGATAAGCTCTTTTCCAAATCCTTCAGGTTTCTTTTGTGTTTATATTCATTGATATGCAGGTGGTAATCGTGTATTTTAAGATTTCATTTCAGGAAACATTCTTTTTGAAGAGTCTTATAATCTTATTGTTATTCACAAAAATGTACTTTTGAAACCAGGTGCCGTTTTCTCTGACAATGAAATTCTAAATTCACATTTGTAAAACTGAATCTTTAAAATTCTTTAAAGGAAGAGCTTAGTACATTATTAGAAAATTGAAACCCAAAGAAAGTTTTAAGTTCACATATGCTGTGTGAACTGCTAACTATTTAGGCAGTGATTGTCAGCAAAATTTTGAAAATAATGAGCAATTCACAAGAAACTAAATAAATGTTTTTACCTGAATTATATATCAAATATATTTTGAAATATATATTTAGCAATGTGAAATGAAATTATGTTGGCTATTTAATACTTTTGTTCATATTAAATTTTAAATACCGAAAATATTTTTAAAAACTAAAATATTAATTATGCTTCAATGTTTCATCAAACTTAAATTATAATTTAAATTTTGTTCTATTTAATTCCTCTAAACGCATTAAAATTAATTTAATACGTTTATATATTTAACCTCTTTTCAAAGGATACATCTTTGATTTATGTTCAGTTAAAAATCACTGTATTTACGAAAGAATAATATAAAAGTTCGTAAAATAAAAATATTTAATCTATTTAATAATTAATTATTCTAAAGTTAAATTTTTCTAAGTTAAATTTTAATCTAAAGTTAAATCTTATATTGACATATATATTATTATATATTAAAATTAAAATTTTTATATAGTATTTTTCATTTTTGCTTATAAGTTAATATATATATATATATATATATATATATATATATATATATATATATATATATATATATATATATATATATATATATATATATATATATATATATATATATATATATATAATGATGTATGTATTAATGATTTGACCATAAAATTTAGTGGCTATTGTTTTTTTTTATTCTAGTAACTTTTTTTAAATATTTATTTACAAAATACCTGTTCGTAAATTAATCAAAATGATTGATTTGAATTATAGCTTAAAATACTAAACACAAAGGTTATATTCTTAAGAAATGAAGTCGTTAAATACATTTCTAAATAAGTATTCACTTTAGTGTCATAGTGTCAGCTTTTGTTTGAATAGAATAGAAGAAGTAAATAGTGTCAGCTTTTGTTTGAATATTTCATTCATTCCGAAAATGAAAAACAATCAAGAAATATATCAATTATGGAGAAAATAAACAAGAAAGGAAACTTTACTAATATAATTTACAATAGTAAATGCTATTAAGTTGAATCATTTCGAATGATTATTCTCTGAGAACACTTTTTAATTTCTATTTTAATAATATTATGATCAATTCATCAGTCATCAAATCCTATGATATAAAATTTTCTTTCATCAAAGGCCAAAAAAGTCTTTACAAGCAATGCAATTTTTTATTTATACTTTTTTTAATTCTTTTTCTATAGCACATTTCAAATGGTGTGTTAGGAATAGCACACACACACACACACACACACACACACACATATATATATATATATATATATATATATATATATATATATATATCAGAATCATTCTATAATAAACACTTTACTGTAAAATGATTGGCCCTTTGTGAACAATGGCGGTATCCTTTCTGCTGTAATAAAACCCATGGCTTTGAGCTTTATTTCAGCTCTGCAGCTCTGCAAAATTTTGTGGTGAACAGAATAACACCTGAAATAATTTTTAATGATACATAAAAGACATTCCATGGTGCAGATAATATTTCGATGGATTCTGTCTCGGGAAATTTTCTAGATCTTTCACGGACATCAATTTTTGTCATTCCTGATGAAAATTATTATCCTTACTACAGCAACACGAAGTAATGGTTGATTAGCAGTAGTGGGGCCGTTGTAGCCTAATGGTTAGAGAATCAGCCTTCCAACCTTCCGTTTGATTTGCATTGCCATCAATAAGTAACTGAATACATGTGATATACATGCTCGTTAAATTTCCTTTCCTTCCGGATCAAAGTCAAAATTGAGGGACTAGATACTCTGTTGTGCCATCTGTTGATGGAGTTTTCAATTGAAATCATACTTTCACATTCGTGGTGCTTTGTTTAATCGAAAGACGTATCCTTCTAACTTAATTTCGCATAGCCGTTGACAAGCGAGCTTGGCTTGTTTAAGAATCATAAGTAACAACAGTAACAAATCGCAGTATGGCATTGATGTTGCATATGTACCATTCTCTTTGGGTTTTACTCGAAGTACAAGAAAATATGAGCTATTATTTATTACTTGAGGTGGATACTATGAATACTGAATTGTTCAGGATCTATTGTTGCAGAGTTTCAGACAATTTGTTCACTTCTTATTTTTCATTCAAATATACTCTAATGAATGCTATTTTTCTTTCTAACACTTTTAACAAACAACAGTGTATATTTGCTTAAAATATTTAAAATAAATAATTTTATTTTAACTATGTTCCTTTCTAATTTTGAAAGACATTTCACGCTACATTGAGAAAATCAATCATATTCATTCAAATATCCATTGTTTATAATGCAAGCATTAATTCAAATACTAAGAGTATAATATGAAAAATTATTTGTATTTATATCGATTGCAATTACTTTAATTATAATTCACGAAATATATTTTCACAAAATTAGTTAAGTTTAAACAATTATCGGAATTTCTGTTCTAATTAGATGGCTAATAACAACTGAAAAAAAAGAAATAGTTAGAAACGTTTCCAATTTACATTGTACGCATATTCTTTCCGTAACAAACTGAAGCTTAAATTTTAAGACTAAAAGTACGTTGCATTTCTAAACATTAAGTTGGTTTGTTATTAACTTTGTATGATGAAATGCAAATTTTTGCTGACATTTATTATATCTGAAGTGTTTCAAATGCCTGAAATTTTGAAAACGGAATTTCTCTTTTACACGCGAAAAACTCTTTATAGATAAAATTTTTGATTGTCAGTAACTGTTGATTTAATTTCTTTATAAAGCATGTATAAACTCCTTTAATGTTATCTTAATAATAATATCACTTTACTTTTCAAAATTAACTCAAACTAATTTATAAATACTTTTTATGAAAAAAAAAACTATGTGTTAATTAAATTATACCATATGCGTCATATTTTTCATTACTTAATTGATTCAAAACATGAAGTAAATGCTTATACTTCATGAAAAATTGTAAAGTCAGATACAGGTAGTATGTGCAAGTTTAGAATGCAAATAATATAAATATAGTCAATACTTACATTTATAAAATCATTTTAAATAACAAGTTGTTGAAAACACAGATTTACTTTAATTTTTCATTATAAAAATCATGTTTTAATATTTCAGTTTTCAACAACGTTATGCTCATTATATCTTGCACAGATATTTAGATCAGAAATAAAATATGAATGATCACTTGACATAGACTTCGAGTAAACATGCCTGGTTCACTGTTTGATCTGTCACTATCAATTTTATATGGAAAACTGATTAGGCTGGAGTTAACAGTTTAAGTTTTATAAAGTACCACTGCAAAAGCATAAACACATGATTGGAATCGAAGATACGAATTGTTGAACCGAAGACCAGAGAGGTACTCATTTATCTACTAGTTCGGCTTCAAGTAAACCTGAAGAATTCGAGAAAAGATGAAACATTCAATGGGTAAAAGATGAAAAAGGAAACGAATCAATTATATTATCGATAAGTAATCATTAGATAATTTGAGTGGCAGCCAAATAGCTAGCATTGTGACATTTTGATAAAATTTCACATGTTAAATTTACATATTTATGTAAGGTGCTTGTAAATATTCAGAATCCACTTTGAATTGTATTGCCATTTGTAATTAGCTTCGATGTGCAAAATGGATCGTTGAATGGCAAACCAACCAATTAGCAATAGCATTTCACAGTTTGATTTGAAATAATAGCTACATTTTAACAATGTAATAAATATCTGCAGTATAATGGGAGATAAAATATATAGAAATCAGTAATTTGACACGCATTAACTTAATTTACTGTTAAGAGATGTATGCAATAGGTATCCTCTTAAATACTATTTTGATTTTCAGTACCACCACCTATGACATTTGTCCTAACTTAAAACACTAAATTTCTTTTATTTTTCATCTATATTAAATAAATAATTTCAATCTTAATGGGTAAAGAGTTCTTACACGACGATCAATACATATAGGATTTATTTATTCTTAAACACACATATCAAAATTCATTGATTTATGATTACTATCATGATGCTTATTTCTATCCGTTAAGGATTCTGAAAATACGTGTGAATTTTTAGTGTATCGATTTTGAAAAATGGTGTCATCCAAGGTCAAATTAATGAAGTTCAATATTGGCACATCAATAACATGAAATGTAAATGAGTGTTCGATCGCAAGTAATTCTCAGCACCAAATTTCTCGAAAGAGCCTAAAATTAAACTGAAAAGTTCTCAATGGTGCTATCAACAAGAATAGGGAATAAAAAACTCTTTTTTGAATATTTACACTTCTTATAATTTATTTCAAAAGCAACATGGTCTCATTTTTTATGATTGTGTAATATTTCTTCATAATATGCTTCTGCTTTTATTAAAATATAACTTCCCGGAACACCCAAACGTTAGTTTTAAAATTTCTAATGCTTTCGAAAGATATTAATGACTTAACTTTCTTTGTGACCTCTTAATTATCAAACTTATCTATGTCGTGACTTTTGTGCTTAAGTATCACATAGGAATCAGAATTAACATTAGTCATAATTAAGATGCTATGAAATACCGATCTGTCTGTCATTGACAAAGACATAATAATCGGATATCATAAAAAGAGCCTATAATTTATATACATGTTTAATACATTAAATATTCCAAAGTCACATTATTTTTTATTAAAAAGTTCAAAGTGAATAGTGATTGTCAAAATGGGTTTCATCTCACACACCATAAGAGTAAGAGATAGTGTCTGATGAATATTATCCAGTGAAATCAGAAATCGCATCAAACTGATGGTGTATTTTTCCCTCTGTTTGATGCCCTTTTCCAAAAAGCATCCGGAACTCTTGCTTCGAAAAATATCAACCGTAAAGAAGAAAATTTGCTTGGTTTTCATGGTCGTGTTGCTGCAAATTATCCAACCGTGCTTGGTTGAGTTTGAACGAGGCACGTTGAAACTGAACCATATAAATGAGGGGCAACAGATTCTCAGAACTCAGATTCTTGAAACCAAGTTCAAGCTCTGCCAATTGGATAGCAAATTCTGGATTTGCAGTAAGTCTGGAGAACGTCTTTTGCCAGAATTCATTGCGTTAACATTCAGTTTTACGGAGGTGGAAGTACCTTTGGGGTTTTTCCTCGTGGTAAAGACTGAATATCTTAATCCCAATTCAACCAGGACAATAATGTACATTCAAATCTGGGACAATTTTGCGTGTTGTATCATTGTTGCTTCCAGGGTAACAATGACTATTATTAAATTGCAGAGTTCACCATGGATTAGGTCCACCAATTGCAGTAGCGTACTTAGAGTCCAGACTTAAATCCTACATAACACCTCTGAGATGAGTTGGATCCATGTATTTAGGAGTGGAACAGTCAACAAAATTAGTGAAAGATTCCCTTCTCCAAGCCAAGAGGAAGAAAAGATTTACTGTCCATTATCCTAACACATCTGCAAAGCATGTCTTGATGTGTTAAGGCTGTAATTGCCTCAGATATTGAATGGGAATAAATTGTATTTATTTCTTGTCAGAAGTGTCCAGAGACTAACTGGCAGATAATGTATTAGCTCTTAAAGATAATAATTTAGAAACTATAAAATATTTTAGGAATATATAATATGGATTCTTTTTATTAAAAATATATTGATTTTTTGTTTTATTTATAAGAATTCATTTTATAAAATAAGCAAATGAGTTCGAATCACACATTAAAAGTGTACAATTTCTCTATTTATTTTATAAACTTTTTTAATTTATTTTGTAAGCACAAGAAGATTCTTTTAAAGTAAAAATCATGGTCCAATATTTAAGGATAATATTTCATTGCATTATTCAAAAAGTATTCTTTTGTAATTCGAAAACAAATTATTATATTTTTGAAGAAATTTATGTGATATATCATATAAAATAGTAACCATAGTTAATTAATGCTTCTTTACTGATTCGAACAACCATAATTCTTTTTATGAATGTTGCAATTTAATTTAAGAACTTCCTAGTATATTTAATAATTATTGGTTTAATGGAGAACATGAGTTTTTATTAAAGACCTGGCAATTTACAAGATATAAAAACAATAAAAAGTTATAATGACTACGTAAACTCATGTAAAAATTCCAAAATAACATTTTAATGAGTCAAATTATAGTTACAAACACTGGTTTCTCTCCTATTGCGCTTTTGAAATAAAAGATAATAAAAAATACACAGCCTTGAAAAATGTACTTCCCTTTTATCACCGGACCACATTATTATATGAAGATACAATCATTTATTCCATAAAATAGAATTTATTTAATAAGAAAGTATTTACTATAATCCAAATTTTCCTATAAGAAATTAAACATTATTTTTGAAATTATAATTTGTAAGTATGAATTAGGGAAAAACACTTTTACAAAATTCCATTTTTCAATGGAATTGTACATGTATTTACAAAAAGATATAATGTTTCTGTTTAAATTAGTCATTCTATTTTTCCAGGAATTTTTCTTAAACTATTTTCAAGCTCTTTAAGTATGTTCAACATTTTTTACAGCTAGAAAGCTTGCTTATATTGAAAGTATGTTTGGGTATAGTTTTTATCAAAAAAAAAAAATATGTTTTTAAACTGACGACACTTTTTTGAGGCATTCATTAAATATGTATGCTATATCCTGCAACATTTAATTTATTAAGCAGAAAATGAATAAGTGCATTTAAAGTCTTTAATCAAGTATTGCTATGTAAGGATTTAAAATAAATTATTTTTTTACAAAATATTATGGAGTTATAACTTATAGCAATATATAATATTTATCGATATAGATATGCATCTTTATAAATAATGTATATATATACACTATAGATACGCTTATGAAACAAATTAATGCTGATTATCATTTAGATTGCCTAAATTAGTTAAATATAATTTAAAGAAGCATTAAGACTAAATAAAAACAAAAAATCATATATATATATATATATATATATATATATATATATATATATATATATATATATATATATATATATATATATATATATATATATATATATATATATATATATATATATATATATATATATATATATATATATATATTGTATTATGTTGTATATTATTGCAAAATATGCTTTAAGACTTTTTTTATAATAGCTTACATCTTTTCAAAACATTGGAAACATTTAAAATGGAAAAAAGTTCCTCTTTTAAAATTTAATACAACAAATATTCTTGCTTTTGAATGATTGTCCTTAGAACATAGAAGACCAGACGTAATAATTTTGGAAAGATCTTTGCCGAAGTCATCAATCATGTAATCTATCATGGATT
Source organism: Latrodectus hesperus (assembly GCA_037975125.1). Classification (NCBI taxonomy): domain Eukaryota; kingdom Metazoa; phylum Arthropoda; class Arachnida; order Araneae; family Theridiidae; genus Latrodectus; species Latrodectus hesperus. Next base: position 52,776,040 of record CM075856.1, read on the forward strand.
CAATGGTTGAATTTCGCTACAAACATGTTCTTTTCCCAGTGTAGGATATAAAGAAAAATGAAAGGGTTGTTAAAAAAAGGAAAACATCGCCTTTATTTAAAATAATATGCTTCATGATATTTCAGGAAAAAATAAAATTTTTGTTTCAAAATATTTCTATATTAATTGTGAATATATATAACAAAATTCCTTTTCCATGTATAATTATCACGATATAAAAATTTATTTCTTGAAAAACGAATTAGGAATTTTAAGTGATTGTCATACAATCTAAATATTAAAATTATTAAATACATAAGTGAATTTTCTTATAAAATTATAAATTTGAACACTTCATACTTACTTATATTAAACAGAGAAATATAATTTGTGAAATTAAAAAAGTAATTTTTTTTCAGAAATGGAAAAATAAATTAATAATAGATCTATTTGTAAATGTTTATGTGATGTATAATGTGTAAATCTGTGCGTGTGTGTGTGTGTGTGTGTGTGTGTGTGTGTGTGTGTGTGTGTGTGTGTGTGTGTGTTTGTGTGTGTGTGTGTGTGTGTGAATAACGTGAAGACAAGATCACTTATAATATGTTATACCTAACATATCCCAAATATTATCATTTAGGAAAATACATTACGACAGGAAATTGCTGGAACATCCATCCTTAAAAACATTCGCCGCAGACAAAAATATAATCTTCTTTATCTGTCTATATTCTTCCAAATAGATTTTGCACATATCAGAAACAATTACATGATGTGGAAAATATCGATGACGTACCAGAGTGAGCGACAAAATATCATATAAAAAATTAAGATGATTGTCCATTATCTTAATTTAAGAAATGTTTTCATATTATTTGTGTGTGTGCACAGTTAAATTATTATACTGTCTCTCAAGAATGAAATTTAAATTACTCTTATTGTCATCAACATTAGTTGAATCTAGTGTTCTTCTGTAAGGAAATATTCGTAATTAGACACTGTCCTTATTATTAATCCATTGTCTTAAATATCAACATGAAATCACATCTCTTTATTCTTCAGAATCTCATTAGCATTTGGAAAATTCATTCGTTTATCTTTTTATGAGTTTATGATCTGGGGATATTCAGAAAAATACTAATAATTATTATTCTAAAGCATTGGTTATAAGTAATATCAAGCAATCTTCAAAATTGTTTCAGTCAATATTTTGTTCAGTTTATGTGTTCAGCTATTTGAAGATTTTTATATAAAAAAATGTGTCTTTTTCAATGTTATAAAATAAATTTTTAATGCTTATAAAGAAATTTATTTCTTGTAGTTTCAAATATTGAATAGAGTTATGTTATTAATTGCCTTTAGTTTTCTGGGTGAATTAACTTTTATGTTTCTAGTAATTTATGCCCATATTGCACATTGTTAACTGCTATAAATTTGTTTATTTTGACAAATATTACATTCCATTGAAAAATCAAGTTTCCTGTTTATTGAGCAATTTTCCAGGTTGCATCTGTTTTTATTGAAACAGAGCTTTTATGAGAATATATTGGATGTAGTGTGATTTCCTTATTCTAGTTTTATTTTAATAATTCTGAATATTTGATACTTATATAAAAACATGCAACCAATGAAATTTTATATCGTCAATGAAATAACTCAGCAAACGAATTCTGCTTTTCAAAACTCTGAACAAAGTTGTGCTCGAATATTTATCAGCAATGTAATGAAATGTGAAATACCAATAAATTGCCCATTGATCATTAAGTAACCAGAGACCATATAACTCCCAAAGATCTTCTGATCTGTCAATAAAAGAAACAATATATTCTTAGAGAAATTTACCTCATCTGATTCATAAGTTATTTTAGAACAATTTAATCCTTCTAACATTCATTCAATACTGGAAAAATACTTCGATTAAGCAATATATGCATTTCTATACAAATCATTGACTACAAATATTAAGTTTGTACTTAAAAGTGGCTATTAAATTATCCATGCTATTAGTGCTAATTAAAAAAAGCTAATATTTCATTACCTTATCTGCATTTTTTCTTTGCTTTTAATTTTGTTACTAAATGTTCTTTATAAGGTCAGGGAACATCACAAAAGTTTCAGAAAAAGATATTCTTAAGTTTTAAATTATTTCAATCTTGAAGTGCAACCTGTTCTGCAATATCCGAATTATCAATAGTTTCAGTTTTCACATATCAGCAGAAGTGAAAATTGTATAATCATTTTTCACTTTTTGCATTTTTCCCATTATATCAAATACTGATCTATAAAATTATAAGCCTGTATTTCTTGTCTTATTATGATACTTTCAAAAAAGAGCATCATCTTATCTGACAGCGATATCTTTTTAATATACTCACTTCCAAAAGTTAAGCACGGAGAGGAAAATGCTAATTTCCAGAACCCAATCAAAATTGAAGATCTGCACTTATACAAGTGGCCAATGCATTCTCTTAATTTTGCTTCAAAAAGAAATAAATGATAATAAACAGAATACTCTGGTATGCATTTTCTCATTGATCTCAAAAGTGTTCTCTGCTGGATTAATATAACCGTAACATTTTAATGTATTTCTTTTTTCGGATACCCATATTAATCCAGTTATATACACTCACTTCCAAAAGTTAAGCCCGGAGAGAAAAATGCTAATTTCCGGAAGCCAATCAGAATTGAAAGGATACAAATCACTGCAGAGGTAGATGAAAGTATACAAATATGTTAGGTAACAGCCAATCGCACTTTCATGTCAAAAATATGCAAAAAGGGCAGTTTATAAGATACCAGTTTTACGAAGGGTTACAGAAGTTGATTGTAAGTGCTGATAGAAAGTGTTTAAAACTTTCGTACAATTTGTTTTCAAGACATACGTGTTTCTGTGACTTCCAGAAGAATAATGGAATATTCTGAGCCCTGACGTGTTGTGGCACCAACCAGCACATCTTCAAACGGGGTTCTGTGACGGCTGTCCGGTATCGAGATGAAGTCCTAGAACCCATTGTGAGATTGTACGCTCACAATGGGTTCTACTTGTACGCTCACAAGTAGTTGGCCCTACTTTTGTTTTAATGGACAGTAACGCACGTCCCCATAGATCTGACATCGACGATAACTTCCTGGAGAATGAAGGGACTGCATGTAGCCAGCACATTCGCCCGATCTTAATCTCATTGAAATGCTTTGATGTGCTCTCGGCCGTGCTGTATCTTCATTTTCCCCACCTTCAGCCACTCTTATTGAGCTGGAAACTGCTCAACAAGAAGAATGGCTATTACTTAATTCTGCGGTGGTTGACCACCTTACTGAAAGCATGGTCACAAGGTGTAAACTTTGTTAACTGACAGGAAAGATCACATACCCTATTAATATCCTTTTTTTTTTCATTTTATGCTGTTTATTTTCACTTTATTCATAATTCTGCTTAAATCTCCAGTATGTCATTATCTGATAATTTACAAAAATTAAATATTCTTTTCATTTCTGTATATAATTATTGATTTTATTTTATACATAAGTATATGTGATACTCTCCTACCGAATTTTGTGTCAATCAAAGCAGTATTTGTTGATGTTTTTGCATCTTACATCTTCGTGCTTAAATTTTGGAAGTGAGTGTATAATGAAGTCATAATATCAGAGCTTCATAACGATTTTGTATATTATATACGTTTTATTTATCGTCTTCTGAACTCCCATATAAATGTAATTGACATAATGGTACATTTAACATCTTAAATAAAAATAATTATCTTTCAATGTTTTCCCGTCACTAATTCAGTGAAATTCGCTGGTACTTTTTCTATTTCGAAAACTTTAGATGATAAAACCTACGGCTTACAGCAGTGATTGGGTGATGACATATGTCAGTTAATGGTTAGTCGAAGTGTTGCCATTCGACTTTGCAAAACTTTCATTAATAACTATTATTCTCTAAGATTTTACATACTATTTCAATTGCACGAACTGTTTAAAGATTAAATATGTTTAATGTCTGCAAAATATATTTAAATAGACTTGCTTTTAAATGATAAATGTATGACATTTAACTGGATATAGAAACGTAAAACTTTATGAGTTTTAGTTATTTTGATTCTTTTTGTTTTATCTTTTGTCACATTTTTTGCTGATAGTGATTGAACTTGGAATAAATAAGTATCGAAATTGTTCATTATTTATCTCAACGAAAATGAAAACTATTATTTTAGACAAAACATAAATAATCAAATACAAATTATTCATGATTATTCTTCGATTATTCATTCATACAACCACATATTGATGATTAGTCTTGTTTAAGCTTTGAGTATTTTGAATATTAACTCTTTTTTCCCTATATATTTTCTTCAAGATGAAAATGTAAAATATTTTTAATTTAGGATCTTTTATCATAGTTAAATTGTTGTAGGTGCTTTCTTCTTCCTTTATTAAAAATATTATAAAATTTAGAAAACACATCAAAATATCATGATATGACTACATTTGATTCATGTGAAAATATCAACTAACTCATTACTGTTTTCATTTCCAAATTCAATCATTCTGAGACCATCTAATAATCAAATAAATTAAATTTCGAAGCCAAAAGTGAATTATTTAAGATTAATAGACTAATAATTTATCATATTTTCATAAATTCCTTCATATTAAGAAACACAATAGAATAATTCAATAATATCATAAATATTTTCTCAAATTTGCTTTAAAAAATTGTAGAGTATTGGGATGGTCAATATAAATTGCCTATTGCATCAAACATTCCTTATCTGTAGTAAATAAATAATCAATATAAACAAGGCTGTTTCCATTATTAGTATAGAATAATTTATAATAATTAGAGAATTTATAAAAATTGGAAATTTCTATAAATAAACAGAAATTTTCAGCTAATAAAAAGCAAATGAAAATAGTTTTGTTGTCTACACATTTAAAAAATCAGTAATTCCATTCTTTCTAAATCTCTTTAATGTGTCTTATAAAAAGAATTTAAAACTAAAAAATTGTCCTGTTTGAGAAAACTGCAAATTAGCCGAAACTACATTTTCCGAACTCCGATTCCGGAAAGAATAAATATACAAAAATAAGTTTTACATATTGCATGCGTAGGAAACATACGTTATAGGAATTTTATGCTATGCTTGTAAAATAAATTCTTAATTTATTACAATGTCTGTTTTATTATTTTGAGAGCATAAAGGAATGCATTAAATTTAATTTTATTCAGTATAAAATAAATCTTAGTTATCATAGAACTTTCATTAGTTACAATAAACTTTGAAATTATGCAACAGAATGATCTGTAAAAAATGATGTCTATTATCATTGCTATCTTTGCATTAGATAAAAAGAAGTTATGAAAAAACATTATTTTTCATGTCAAAAGCAATGTCAGCGCTTATAGGAGAATATTATTCATATTAATGCGTATCCATAAAAGTAAATTCAGATAATGTGCTTCAATTCATTAATATATAATTTTTATATCACATAAAGGAAACATCAACAAAAGGAAATAATGAATTGTCGCATAAAGAAATATACAAATTTATGATTTGCATCAAGCTTCTTTGAACAAATAATGCTGGTTCGTGATTCTTGTTAAATTATTTATTTCCCAAGTGAAAATTTACTAAAACAAATAAATTCTAAAGTAAAGTATACTGTGCAAAAATATGTAATTCATGTTTAATAATTAAATAATTTTATGACATTCGCTGTTTTACAAGACAAATGATTTTTTAGAAAATTAAATTCTCTTTATATACAATGTAAAAGCATTATGCACGATTATATACATGACAGAACCTTTTTATCTCTATGTATGCATGTATGAAAGTCTATGTTTTATACATAGACTTTCATACATGCATTATGTAAGCAAATTTACATATGTTGCGAACCTCATTGAAATTTTAAATGCTTATATTTTGTAGCCTTTGAAGTTTTTTACTAGTTAAATTCAGAAGCTTTAAAATAATAATAAATAAACATAGCTTTTTTAAATTATTTCCTTATGTGCTGTTAATAATCATCATTCATCAGAACTGTGCAAGAGTAGATTATGAATGCAAAAATTTTCAGAATATGTAAATAAATGTTTTAAAGGTGTACAGAGAGAGTTATCTTTACAATAAATAATGTTTTGGAATATGGGAAGGGGCGACTATCTTTAAATAAAATGTAATGTGACAAGTTTACTTCAACACACGATGTAAATATTAATCTTAAACATAAAAACTGAAAATGACTGAGACACAAATTAACGACTGCTTATAATAAAATATGCAAACAAAGCTAAACTATTAGAATATTTGAGCTAATGACAATTATAAGAAAATGTAATTCAAGTTGACGCATGAAAAAATCACATATGAGCAAAAATTATTTCAATAAGCAGATGAAGATAATAGAATGCAACTATAAGATTCTAAATATTGTATCAATAATACTTGTCGGCATGAATGAACGAAATGAAAACTAACAAAAACGCAATAAATTAAACAAATAATAAATTATTTTTCACAAATCATTTGAAAACTTATTATTTATATTTACGATACCTAAATAAACTTTCTTACAGTAAAAATATCTATATTAAAAAGTAAAATATCCCAAAATTAATAGGAAGACTGTGTGCGAAATAAAGTTAACACATAATTTAATGAAGGCATTAAAAAATGAATGATAAAGAGCAATTAAAAATTGTAAGCTAAATGCCAGAGTAGGTCACAAAATTTGCTTCAAAAATGCATTTAAAGAATCTAAAAAGAACTCAAATTAAAATGACAAGTAACATAATATATATGAAAATATAGGCGATGAATCATATCCAAAAACTGAGAATTTGCATGGAAGAAAATATTAATTTCCTTGACTTTTCCAAGACTGATAGTAAAGTACACTACAGGTCATTAAAATTGCTACACCAAGCTACACACATACAAGCACGCTACACAAATTGCTATACACATTGCTAATTTGTATGGCAGGTAGAACTTGCTGTGATATGCAAATGATTAGAATTTCAGCGCATTCAAACAAAGCAGGCGACAGTAGCGACATCTACAATGTGTATAAAACCAGAGATTTGACAGCAGTTTTCTCATAATAAATTTCCGTTTCAACGTTGTTTTCGGCAAAGAAAGTTGTTGTAATGCCTCGTGTAAGAAGAAAAAATGCCTATCAATACGTGTCTAACTTTGATCGAGGAAGGATTATAGCCTACCGGGATTGCGGTTTATCGTACCACAATATTGCTGCTCGCGTCCATCGAGACCCCATGACTGTTAGCAGAATATGGAATCGATGGGTTCAGCATAATCATACGGAACGTCATGCAGGATCTCAGCGACTCCCCATCACTAACAGCAGAGAAGACAGACATTTTATCCGCATGGTCACAAGGGATCGTACAGCCACGTCACGAACCCTGAGTCGAGAAATGGTGTCATTTGCAAGGCAACAAGTTTCTGCTCGAACAGTTCGAGGACGTTTGCAGCAGCATGGATTGTCTGCACGGAGACCATGGCTTCGGCTACCATTTACGCAGCGTCACAGACAGGAGCGCCTTCAATGGTGTGATCAGCGATCGAACCTGAACGCGGGAATGGCATCACGTCATCTTTACAGATGAATCTCGGTTCCTAATATAGGACTATGATGACCGAATCCATGTTTGGAGGTATCGTGGAGAACGCGTATTGCCAGCTTGCATTAGACATCGCCATACTGGCTCATCTGCTGGAGTGATGGTATGGGATGCCATTTAATACACGTCTGGATCACCTCTTGTTCGCATTACCGGCAACTTTGAACAGCAACCGTTTCATTTCCGATGTGTTTAGGCCCGTGGCTCTGCCCTATCTTCGATGGCCACCCTAATGCTTTGTTTCAACAGGATAATGCGTGACCACATGTTGCCCGTACTGTTCTGAACTTCCTTGATACAGAATAGGTATCGACAATTTACCCTGGCCAGCACGATATCGCCTGATATGTCACCAATTGAGTACGTGTGGTCAATGGTTGCCGAAACGATTGGCACGCCATCCCTCACCATCCATCTACTGTCGATGAACTGTTACATAGTGTTGAAGCTGCATGGACTGAGATCCCCGTACATGCCATACAATCTCTGTTTGACTCCATGCCTAGGTGGATAAATGCTGTTATGGCAAGCCAGAGGTGACTGCTCAGGGTACTGATTTCTCAAAATCTATACATCCTAATTTCCTGTAAATCTAATCACTTGTTCTTTTCAACTAAAAATATCGTTCGATTATTTGCATTCTTTCTTATGTAGCAATTTGTAATGGCCAGTAGTGTATTTGATTACTTAGCACGATAGTATATATATATATATATATATATATATATATATATATATATATATATATATATATATATATATATATATATATATATATATATATATATATATATATATATATATATATATATATATATATATATATATATATATATATATATATATATATATATATATATATATATATATATATATATATATATATATATATATATATATATATATATATATATATATATATATATATATATATATATATATATATATATATATATATATATATATATATATATATATATATATATATATATATATATGTATGTATAGTATGCAATTTATTTTTTCAGTTATTCATTTCTCTTAGCGATGCTATTGACTTTGATTTGTAAAAATTAAGGACAGTGTAGTTACCAGTATTTGGATTATCTACCTAATTATCTGCCGCCCAACTTGTCTAGTGGTCAGTGTGCCTGACTGTGGATAAGGAGGTTCTGGGTTCTTCTACTTTCTTGTACTTTCTCTCTCTATCCTGTCTTTGTCCTTTCCTTGTATGAATGAGGTGTAAATGGTTGCCTACCCTATAACGGGTTCCCATATTTGTGCTGAAGAAGTCGGACTCCACACCAAATATGGTTCAGTTGGAAAAGTGGAGCACCGCACCCCATATTGCCGGCCTACTGGCACACGACAACAACAACAACCTAATTATCTGCAATGGAACTTGGCCATTTAAATATTGAATCAGAATGTACAAGCTTGTGATTAAAGAAAATTATTTTGCCTACATTACTCATGAGGGAAAGTAAGTATTTGTAAGTTGAAAAACTAGATATGTCATTCCCTATATATCTATTCTAGTGATCAATTGTATACCTTTTATACACAAGAGGGAATTAGGGACAATCTGAACATTTATGCTGCAAATCAAGAACAACAAGTGTCTTTAATAAAAAGATACTGAGATTATAGAAATATTAATTTGACTTATGATTTTATTGCTGTTCCGACAGAGGCTGTGTGGTTAGCGTTTCAGAATGCTAGGCTGTTTATCCCGGGTTCAATTCAAGTTTCGGGCATGGAAGTTTCTTTCCCTCTGATTTTCTCTGAGATGATGTATGACTGTGATTTATTTTCTAAACTGATTTATAGTGGTATGCCGTGGATAATGTTACTCGCCTTTGTGACTTGATTTACAGGTACCCACCGGGTAACGATAAATAAGTAGAAGTTTCAGGCCTTGTTGTGGTGAAGAGTTATTCACCCAGTTGCCATCGTTATTAAAAAAAATTTATTGCTTTAATATTTAACATTCATTTTTGAAAACGTATTTTTATTATGTTTCTTTTTTACTTTATACCCTTTCTAACTGTATATATTAGGTAACTTGATTTTTATTCCGAAGCTAATTACATTTAATTGCGTCTTTTGTTATGGAATGTATGAAAACAATTTATTTTTACTGATATTTCATTAATGTTTGCATTTGAATTGAAATATTTTCATGGTCCCAGAAATACTTTTCCCTTTTTGTATTTTTAAAATTCGTGTTTTCTTTAAAGAATACTAATCTATAAAGCTACACATTTTGAATCAATGCAATGTTTATTTTTGGAAAATCCTTTATTAAAAGGGATTTTAAAATCCAAATATGTACCTTTAGAGAAATTATAATGAAAACAACTTCATTAAGGAAGAATAAAATATTCTATTTTGAATATTTTGGCGGAAGACTAAGAATTTATATTTAGAACACTTCTACTCCTCGCGGAAAAACCAGTTTGTTTTTGATTACTTGAATGCAACAAGTATTCCTTATTAGAGACTTTAATTAAAATCGAAGACTAAAGCCTTTTTAGAGACTTCATTTCAAGGAGTGATTGTTAGAATTTGATCATAATATTCAAATATTAAAACTCTATAAAATGTATAAAAATTTAAAAAAAAAATCATGGAAGAATTTCATTTCTGAATTAATATATAGTTATTATTAAAAATGGAAAGATTAAAATCTTGGATATTACTTTAAAAGAAGTAGTTTTAATTAGTATTAAGCTTATTTAATTCTAATCTTCTTCTAACTTATTTAATTCATAAAGATTAAATTTATGTGGGAACTATGAATATGCAAGACAAAGATATTCTTTTCAAACAAATATATCTTAAAAAATTAAGTCTCAGCTTTTAATAATTTAAAAATTTTCATGGCTCCAAAAGATAAAAATAATGCCTTTTGGGAGTCAATTAAATAAAAGGGATAAATATCTGTTATTTATTTACTTTTTGAAAATTATGTAAAAATAGCTCTACTGTGAAACAGAAAAACTTTATTGAATATTATGAGAAAATATTAACCACAATGCAGTGCCTAAAAGATATAAAGATTATGTATTTGTCCTCTTATGGCAATTTGCACCTTCACTTCCAGTTATCCACCCAGTTGCCATCGGTTTAAAAAACCGATGGCAACTGGGTGGTTTAAAAACAGTTTCTAGATTCATGACAAAAATATATTTTGTACAATAATGAGTGAAAATAGTATTTGTCATTTATTTTTTAGTTTCATTTTGAATTTATGAATTATTTGAGTTTGAGATTCCTAAAAAAAACATCAAAAACTTTTTTTAACAACTTAGCCCCAGTTTGTTTCAATGTTTATGACATGAGTATTCTGTGAATTTTTTTAGTGAAAATATTTGTTATAATTGAACATCATACTCCACGAAATTAAATAAACAGAAATTACTACTTTACAAAATAATAATATCCTAAGCTGCTATATAACAATGATAAATAAATTTTATATATAAATGTCATTCTTAAAATTATAATTTCAATTTAATAAATTGTGAATTTATGTTTAATATAGTAGTTAATATGTAGAATAATTTCAGCGAAGTGGTGCTTATAACTCTGTCTTTAATTAATTTTATAATTTATTAAATTAGCTCCAATGATTTTGAAATTCACTTCGAACATTTGTTGTTGTTACTAATGACACTTGGACAAACCAAGCTTGCTATGCCTTGGCTATGCAAATTTTAAGTCAATTTTAAGAAGTCTTTCGTTTAATCAGAGCACCATGGAGGTGAAAGTTTGACTTTTGCTCTTCAAATCCTCCGATAGATGGCAGCATCAGAGGATTTACTCCCTCAATTTCGGCATTGGTCTGAAGGGGGAGTAAATTTCTCCAGATCATTGCACCCATGGTAACTGCTCAACGACCTACCACAGCACTTTCGATTCCACAGACTTAACGAGCACGTATATACGTATATATGGTATATATGGCATGTACTCGGTGGTTATTTGGCGGCATTGGGAATCAAACTCCACCCTTCCGGATGGAAGGTCGATACTCAAACCACTAGGCTACTACGGCCATATTCAAACATTTTGCAATACGAAAATGAAGAAACACCCAAAATAACTTTACTTGTTTAGAATAATTTGGCATGAATTGATGGTATTCATTAGAATATAAATTAAATTTGACATAGAAATCTCAATACTATACTTAATAGCAATTTAATGGCTAAAATGTAAGAAACTAACGAGACTAAATCGTCATGACGATGTGTACATTGATTGGTAATTATTTTCTTGCAATGCTTGATAACGTATATAACTTTTCTCTTACTGTATGAAATTGAAGCTATAATGATGAAAGGTAGGATCTTTGAAATATGTTCTCCAGACTTAAATCGGCCAGAATTTATTTGGAACTACTTAGATTAGAGACACATCTAAAGCTACAGCCTTCTGTAACTATACCGAAGATCTAAAGACTACACGCCTTCGAAACTCAAGCAATTTTAAGAAAAATTGATAAAAAATCTCAATGAAAAATTATACATTATCATATTTTTCTTTTCATTCCAACGAATTATAGTTCCTTACGATTTTCTAGATATTATAATTGAATTGTATTCCATTATTTACCTTATCTCTGAAAAAAATTTTAAACGAAGAGAACATCAAATGGTTCCTTAACATATTTCTGCTTGCAATTATTTTTATACAGTTCATTTTAAACTTCTTGTTCATTTATTTCATGCTTATGAATGAGTATTTAAAAAAAGTTTCAACTAAGCGTAAATAAAAAAAATTGATAAAATTTATCAATTACTTAAATAATAAATCTTTTACAATTTATTTAGAAAATGATACAACTGTAGACATATTTATTATATTATACCCATATTATTAGAAATTGTCTTTAATATACATTTCCTAAGCAAAATACTTACCACAGAAACATATTTTGAGCAAATAATTTGTATAATTCTTTTTAATTATAATTTTTAGCTGCATGACAATTTTATTAAAATCCATACGTCTTTTTTTGTGAATTTCCCTGGATTTTATATTTTAGTTTTTCCTAAGTTTTAAAAGAACTTTTATAAGCAATGATTAGGGTTCATATTATGTAGGGCTTATTGCAATCAGTATTAGATATGTTTTTTGCTTAGACTAATAAAATCATAGTACACAATTTAAATTAGTAAATTAAATATCCTTTTCAAGTAAATTAATTTATTTGGTGCAATGCTCTATTCTGGAATGCTCATTCTTTTCTATTATTTGCCATTTATTAGTTTTCAGAGTAGAAAACTGGTAAATTCACAATGGTAAGGCCTTAGGTTGAAGATAATTTGAACGGGTGGTTTTTGTTTGAGGAAAAATAATACATGAGCATTATCACTCATTTCTATTCAACGTAGTTCATCATATCATTAGCTAACATCGTATCATTAACGTAAGCATTTTTTCCGAATATAAATAGAATTGAAAACTTCTGCATTTGTATACTAAAATGCAACCATTTTACGTGGGATAAGGCTCCATACGTTTTTATTTATTGGATTGAAATCTATAAAATTGACAGGTATATTTTTTTGCTATATTTAAATTAACTTAATATGTTTTAATTCATCGTTAAGTATTCTGTGTAAATATTCATGTTACTTTTATAAATTGCGTGAAACTTGTTGATGTACTAAAATGTTCATTATTGATATAAAAATTTATCATAATTATAATAGTTAAAAAAGATAAAAGATAGACATTAATTCCATTTTAACTACGCTTATATTTTGAAAAACCCTACAATAAAATTTAGTTCAAAACAAATGTTTCAGAGTATTCATGTACATGCTTTTTATATTTCCCTCATATTTTTTATAAGACATGCAATTTATGCTTTTTCAACACAATATTATTGTCATGGTCATTATATTTTAATAAAATGTCTCGAAATTATACACAACATTTCCTGTAAACTGTTATGTTTTAAATAACCTCACTGAGATAATTGTATTAATTTTTAAGCGAATTGAGCCTGGGCTTCTAAAACCTTAATTTTATGGAAGAAATAATTTTCCAGAAAAACTGGATATTTTTTAAATAGACATAATTTATCCTTTACATTTTAATTTTTTTACAGATCTCTTTCTATTTAATAGGTATTACAAATCGCAGTTTCTTATTAAGATGAAAGGAATTCAACACATTTCCAATTCTGAGTAAAAATTACTACAATATTTAAAATTTAATTTAAATATCTTTCCAATTTTATGTTAAAAAATCATTAAAAAATAGGTAATACAAAAATATCCATTTTAAATTTTATCCAAAATATTATTATTAAATACTTATAATACTTAAATAATATCAGCAATGCGATTACGGAACTGATTTCAAGTATAATATTTATAATGCTTATATATTTTACAAAAAAAAAATATTTGAGGATTAATTTATTTTAAAGCCTCATTTAAAACCATTTTTCATGTAAACATTTATTTTTAAATTAACCTAATTTATATATTTTAAATGGTATTGTAAATTGCTTATTAGATTTTATGCAGTATATCATTGAACCGTAAGTAATATCTTAAAAATATGTGAAATAGACAATTTGTCTTAATTTCTTTACTTGATTCATGCACGTTCTTTAATATTTAATAGAAAAATTAAAATAAATTGTTTCAATATAAAAGTAAACGATGCATTTTTGCCTGTAAATCTATAGGTTATATAATGCAATCATTTAATATAGACAGACATATTTGCATGTATATAAAAATATTGCATGTAGCATTTATTGAACATAAAGTTCAGTGGAAAGATGACCTGTAGAGAAGAGATAGCATTGAATAAAGCTGTCATTTCTTTCATCTTGTGAATGACAAGCCTTAAGACTCTTATCTGAATTATGCCTGCTTTTATATTCTCTCTCACTGCTTTCATGTAATACGAAACTCATGATTAAAAGTTTGTAAAGCTGCTTAAATTAATTTTAGTTATTTTAGTGCAATATTGATCATGGTTTATTGCTAGAAATATGCTGTATTGTATACACAAGCTGTTAAATCTCATTTACCGTGATGAAATATACTTCATAATGTAGAAAAAAAATACTTAAAGAAGTATATAACAAGTTAAAAGCTGAATTTTTCATTGATTGTTACATATTTTGCATAGCGTAATGTTAAACAAACTATATAACATTTTGGGATTGTTTGTTAAAAATAGACTTCAATAATGAGTGCAAGTGTAATATCTAATTTGAACAAACTTAACGTACTTAATAAAAAGATTCTAGTGTTTGAGAACTTTAACATTTTCTTTAATTTACAAATAATTAAATCCGCAAATATTAATATAATAGTACAAAGTTAAAATAATAGTAAAAATAATAATAATAGTAAAAACATTTCATGTTTTTATATAATACACTTTTCAGGTATAAGTTTCAGTAGATGTTTAAAAGTAATATTAGAGAGCTGTCGATTTGTACCATAGCAATTATGAATTAGATGATACAGTAAATATTTTCAACTCTCTATTATACAAAATTTGTTTTTACTATGATTTATGGCAAATTTTGGTTTTGCATAGTTCTGAACAGCCGTCGATGTATTTTTATGTTGTGTGTGTCATTTAAATGAATTATGTGGAGAATAAAATAAATTTGTAAAAAATTAGGGATATTTCTGAATAGTTTCTTTTCCAATTGAATGCAGCCAGTAGAAATAAATATTCAACTCATTTAAAAACCATGGATTTATTATACACATTTTCTCAATAAGTTGCAGTTTCACGACAACATTACACATCCTTACTGGTATAAATCCATTGTCCAACTAAAATTACCTTATAAGAAAAATGTAACTTTTGTTATGTCATTATAATTGTAAATCTACTTCTAGACAATCTTAAAATATATTTTTACAAACTGCACTGAAAACATTTTTGATTTTATATCTACTCATTTTTAAATCTAATATACTTAATTGAAAATACGTTATTTATTTCGATTTTCAGTTTACATATGATTATTTATGTTGTTCAAAATAATTAATAAAAACATTGATTTGTTTGGTTTTCTTACAAATGTTTAATAAATATTTAGGTCAATATTTTATTTCGATTGAATTGTTTCAATTTATATTCTGTTGCTTAATTTGATTTTTTTTGATACAAATATTTATGCTGTAAAAAACGACTAAGATATCAACGACTTTTTTTTATTTTTGCTTAATAACATCTGAGAATTATATAATCAAACTTTTACTTCAATGTCATTTCGTTTGTCAAGTAAAAACTTTCACTTAAAAATTCCTAAATTTTTTAAAGAAATTTTTAAATGTTAGTAGCTTATTCATAATTTAGATTTTTTCTTAAAATAACGTATTCATTAATTATTTTAATAAACTTTCATCAAAGTTCCTTAAATTTTTCAGATTATCAGAAATATTATAGATATAAATTGTAATATTATTTTATTAGAAGATAAACAATATTGTATTTAAGGAAAAACTAGTATCGGCAAAATAAATTGATACAAATGAAAATATTTAATGATGTATGAGTATTTTGCTGTCATATTTCGGATTGTTTCTTAAAGAACTGTATTTCAGAATTGCGACTGTTTAAAATCAAATAGTATAATTTTTCTTTAAAATACAATACACCTATTTCTATAGAATGAGATTTTTTGTAGTGAGTTTTCCACTTAAATGTGCAATGAATTGAATATGTTTTACAACTATATGCTCAATAGCGATTCATTTTAATTATTAATAATACTAAACAAATATAGTTTATAAATTGAAAAAAAATTCTTTAATTGAATTATACAGTTTTTAAAATAATTCGTACAGAAAATATATGTCAAAGTTTAATAAATCTATTCCAAATAAACTTCAAGACTTTTATTATTCATCTTACATACATTGAACATAAATCATAATTGATTTTAACTAGCTTTCATTTCAAAATGTAAAACAATTTACACTAAATTGAAGTAATTTCTACAAGAAAATGTACAGACCTAAACGGTTTTTATAAGCAGCTTATAATGTTTTGGGATGCATTTCGAAAAGATCTTATAAAAATTAAAATATATATTTTTTATTTTTAAATACTTAAATGTATTAAAGAATTAATAACTCGTTTGACTTATAAAATCATGTATAGGTCAGTTTTAAATTTGTATTACAAAACTTAATAAAAGTTAAAATATTTTTTTTTAAATAAAAAAATAATTTGATTCATATAAATATTCAATTTTTTTTAATATAATCTAATAGATAAAAATCTAAAATTAATTCATTATTTGTTGTTAAAGGTAATATGTGTCTTTTTGCCTCAATATAAATAATAATATATAAAATTTAAACATGTTTGAGTAAAAGTGTAAATTTATAATTAAATTTAAAATTAAAAATTTAATTAATTAAAAAAATATATAATTAATGTAAATTTAAAATTAACTTATTAAGATAAATTGATTTTTACTTAGCCAAGCATTTATTTGAAAATACATTGGTTATTATTATTAATTTTAAAATAAACTGTGGGCATTTTTCAGGTTCTGATTGAACTATGCTTTTAAACTCAGTTTACCAAAATATATTCAGTTTAGATTAACTCCTTTCATTTAAATAAATATAAAATTATTGTTTTAAAAACCTTTTTTCCTTTATATTATTATAATTTGTTTTTTGAAAAACGTGTAAAAATCTTTATTTTTGTTTTATAATTTATATTATATTAATATAAAAATACTCATGGAATGCTATAAATGCTATGAAATATAAAAGCTTTTTTATTGTATACTCAGTATACTCACGTGTTAATTCTTAAAAGTAAAAATAAATGCATCGATAATTACGAAAATTATTAGTAAATCATAATTATGTTATTTTTTTCTCTTTTCATTTTGCTCTGTGAAATTAATTACCACAGAGCAAAATGAAAAGAGAAAGTGAAATAATTTTACACATATTATGCATTAGAGGAAAAAATATCCGAAAGTACAACGTATATTTATAAAAAGAAAAACAATTGAAAGATGTTATCTTTATCGATAGAAACAGCTTTTGCTTTCACATTATTGAAAGTAATTCCATGGTTTGGAGGAAGACAGAAAACCTCAAGTAACCTACAATTACCATGAGAGAACGGAATATCAGTCATTTGAATGGTGAGATTGACATTCAAAATGCTGAGGAAAGAACAAAATGTATTACACTCAATGCAAAGAATTCTTTTATTTTTGGGAGTGCTTTTTGGCAAATAACATTGTATATGGTTATATTTATAAATAAAAAAATTTTTAAAAGCTATAAAGCAAATGAATATTTAATATTACAGCCTTTAAAAAATTTAAAAATATGGGACATCAACTGCTCTATGGGTTATATTCCTATATTTAATAGAAACATATTCTAAGAATCCATAGAACAGTTTAAATTAATGAAACAGATTTTTTTTAATATCTGACCCGAGAAAGTTTGATTATTCAGGTTATGAAACAATCCAATTAAATAAATCCATTATTATAATCATAAAAATTAGTTTAACATTTTATATGAACCTTTAGCTAAAATGTTTGTGGCTTACTAAAAAATTCCTTTAAAAAGGAATCATTCGATATTTTCGAGGAAATATTGTTTAAACTAAAAAGAAAATTAAAAACGTATATCTCAAAATGTAATGAGTAACCAATCTATGCACATTTCCATAAAATACACATATTTAAAATTATTTTTAACTCATAAGTGTTTAAAAACCATGAAATATCATAGCACTATAATTCCATATTAGTATTGTGCATTTATGCTTTTACGTAATGTTATAATTCAAAACATTTATAAATTTTGAAAACAACGTATATATATATGTATATATATATATATATATATATATATATATATATATATATATATATATATATATATATATATATATATATATATATATATATATATATATATATATATATAAATATATATGTATATATATATATATATATATATATATATATATATATATATATATATATATATATATATATATATATATATATATATATATATATATATATATATATATATATATATATATATATATATATATATATATATATATATATATATATATATATATATATATATATATATATATATATATATATATATATATATATATATATATATATATATATATATATATATATATATATATATATATATATATATATATATATATATATATATATATATATATATATATATATATATATATATATATATATATATATAAATAATTGATATATAAAAATATATAGCACATTTTAATAGGAAAATGTCATATTTATTTCACATATTTTATGGTGTTAGTGAGAAATTTTATAATAATTTTATTAAAGATATTTATTGTAAATGAAAACACTTCTCCATGAAATGCTACGCAGTTTATAGAATAACTATAAGGAATTGTAACAAGGACAAAGCTTAGTATTTTAAAATTTGTTACTATCAATTTTGAATTGCCCGAAAAATTAAATGCTTTGAACTCTATGAGGATAAATTTTTCGTAATCAATGCTAGTAAATTTTAAAAAATCATTTGCCAAGTAAATACTTAAATAGTCTATAATCTAAAGAAATCATTTTATATGGTATAAAAATGTTTGATTTAATATTTTAAAACTATATCGCTTACATTAAAATGTGTCTCTCTCCAAATTAATATTCACTTTGTTGAAAAATTTTTTTAACGCAAAGTGAATCTTAAGCTTGGTCATAATATGTTTTTAAAATTCGAATGAACTTTACTCTAATTAAAATTTTATTAATATTTATGTTGTTTTCTATGTGAAAAGTCATTTCTTAATATTCTGAAATCAAAAAATGCATGCTCATTTTTTGTTATTTTATAAATATGAATGATAATATAAAAACTGAAATCATGTTGATACAAAACTTCTTGAATTTCTACACTAAAGCCTATATATTTGACTACAGTGGAATATTTAGCTTAACACAACATAAAAATATTTTCCATAGCAGCTTGTTTTACGCTTCTATGTACTCTTTTATGCTTAAGATTTAGTTCGCAATAAACAGAGATTAGGAAATATTTCTTGCAGAATGTTTGAGTAATTTATAAACATGAAGAAAATAATTTCTTTCCTTGAATCACAGAAAGGAAGAAAGAGATAATTTACATTTTTAACTTTGCTTGTAAGTTTCATAATTCTGCTCCAACAAACTCTTATGTTCTCTCTTGGAAGCGATCCAAATGATTAAGCTTACTTTCAGTTTGAATAATGGCTTGAGCTACAATCATATAAGTTTCTTTAAATAATTTATGTTTTACCTTTAAAGTCTAATAAAGTTTTGGTTTTAGAAACTGTGTGTTGTCCTATTTAAATTTTATTTGAAATGAAATTTGAAATATTTTTAATGTTTTTGAATGTTTGCACGTAAGCTATAATATTGCTAAATGCTTAGAACAGTGTTCTATTGAAAATATTTCATTTTTAGAAGTACATAATTTCCGTTAGAAAAAAAAGTTATGAAGGTTCTCTGGTCATCAATTAAAAAAAAACTTTGGTTTGATTCATAATAGCTTTAGAAGACCTATATTAAACCGTTAGAACCAGGCAAACTATATATAAACTAGTACTAAAATGACTTTAAGCAACAATTCTTCACAAATCTGGGAGAATTTAGAAAAACATCGAAAGAATTATTACACATACGAATAATATACATCGAAAGCATTTTCAACAATGTTAAATTAGCAAGATTTGAATGATTTAGTATAGCAATTTTCATATTATTTTAACTCTTTTACAATAATGCTCATTTATAGAGTAAACTGTATTTCTTTATGTCCACAATCATTTTTATGATAATATAATGTGTCATATACCGTTTAGAAAATATTGAAAGACTTAAATGTATTTGTAAAACACGATGAAAAAAGGATTAAATACCTATATGTACATTCATTTTCATTTTCTTAAAATGTATTCAACAAAGGTCTGCAAACACATAAACGGTGAATGAACAAAAAAAGTACGAATATATTTGGAGAATTTTAACGGGTGCCAGATTTGGAATATAATGTTCATTTAGTATTCTTTATTCATTCTAATATGACACAGTTAAAGTTTTAATTAAAAGTGATGAATGTATTATTAAAAATGGAAAAAAATAGCTTGGATACAGTAGACCATAATTTTAACGAATAATATATAATTAAATATTTTTTATTAATGAAAATTATACATATATAAAATTTAATTGGCTTAATTTATCTAAAGTATAAACTACGCATAATTTACTTACAATACACAGTGAAGAGCTACTCAAAATACAATTAGAAACAATTCTGTTTCCATGGGACATAGTTTGTGTTATCTTCAATTGGAGAAAAAGAAATACTTAAGCAATAAGCGGCTTTAACTCAAAAACATAATTCCTTCTAATAAACAAAATATAAATTTGCAAATGAGGTCTAAATTTCAGTTGAATGAACAGTGTTTTAGTGCTTAAATTATATTTCCTTTGAATTTTGTTAATATGCTGATTACAACTCAACACACATTTTTCGGCCAGAAAATAGATTGGTTTGCTTGTCGCTCAACGGTCATTTTTTGCACACGAAGGTAAATTTGACTGGGACCTACTATTCGGCTGCCAGCTCGGCACCAGAAAATTGGGGAATTTATAAAAAACAATTTATTTCATTTATTAATTAGAAGTTTTACTGCACTTGATTCAAGAATCCAGATTCTACACAGTAAAATATCATAATAATGGAATTTTATACGAGTGAATTTTCAATTTTTCTTCTTAAAATTCAAACATTAATAAATAGAATTAACTTTTACAAATTAATCAGAATGAATCTAATATCATCAGAATTGAATTTTTTTCTTAAAGAAATGCTCTTTAACATCTAATTAAGATCTTGAGTAAATTAACCAAATCTAATATTCATTGAGTATAGAAAATTAGTCGATTTTTTAAACATATAGACAAAAATATTTTTTTCATATTGAATCATTCCTTAGACTATTTTTTCGATGCTAATCAGTTACACAACTTAACATTAATAGCTTTCATCACATAAAAACGGCTCAAAATTTCTTCGATAATGTAGAATTTCTAACTTCAGGGATTAGGAATTATTATTTGACGTAAATCTCTGATTTTATACTCTTTTCTCGAGTTGTTTCTTTTTTCCCCTTTAGGCAATATTTCATTAGGTGCTTTGTTTTCTGTAATATATTTCATTTGGTTAAGCTTCAAAATATTCATATTTCGGCACAGATGCCATATGATCCAGGATGTCAAATTTTAAAATTGGTGATTTTTTGGCGGATTTTCTTTTGTATCTGGCCACCTGGTTTTTATTACGTCATAGATATGGAGACAAATGATTATGCAGAAAATACTAGTTTGGCAAACTTAGACTTTACATCATCATGCACGTCGCAATACGTCATCTTGGCAACATTTCTTCATTGGCAAAAAAATTCAGACTTTGGAATACTGGATTATACGGCATCTGAGCCCATATTTCATAATCAATAAATCTCTCCAAGATTAAGTTACACTTCTTCTCTTTTCGTGAATTTGCTAAAATATACTATAAAATAATTAAAATTTAAAATTTCTTAATTTTTCTCTTGTAACCGAAGAACAATTCACCGTTTTTGAAAATGTTGAGTAGTAATATTTTTGTTCATTGAACAAAAAATTGTAGTTTATTTATTAAAATATATATTTTGTAATTCTAGGTATTGAAATAAATACGAAAAAAGAGACTTTACTTCTATGTAATTCATAAATTGTAATGGAATTGCTTTTCTTGAAGACGTAATATACTTAAAACCGTCCTTTCAAATTTTATTCCTTTTCAAATTTAATAGCAGAAAAATTGATAATATAATTTCTGATTAGATCATAAAATATGTATTGTCTATAAATTAAAGTTATTAAGTCTAAATAGTAAAATTTGACTGAGTCATAAAATAGGATTTTGTCATTTATACAAAGATTAAGAAAACAAAAATAATTTTCTATCCTTAATAATTTAATAAATTTCTTCTTATAAGCTTGAATAAACACAATTCATTTATGCTGCATATGAAAACTGCTCATTAGTAGATTATTATCTGTATATACCCGAGTCATTAAAGTAAATTTAAACAAAATAAATATCTTATTTCTTATGCAGGAGAGAGAAATCTATATTTACACTCATCAATAAATTTTAAAAAATAATGGAAAAAATTAATTATAGAACAAAATATTTTCATCCAGCCCTGCAAAAATTGCATATAAAAGCACATAAAATATTAAATAAAAGAAGAGAAAATAATTTATTGAGTTTACAAAGCATTAACATAATTAGTTTTTATTTATAGAGAGCAAAAATAACGAAGCAGTGACTTTATATCATAAAAATAAAATTCCAGAAATGCTGAATCAAGCATTTCTGGAATTTTATTATCTAAAGCAGAATCATGCGAATAAATCAAATGTTATTATTTAACTAATTAATGGAAGTGAATATTTTGAATTTGGGTAATGTTTTACTTTGTAAATTATGCATATTAATGTGTTCAATTAATTATATTTTCTTATTCTTTTTTGAAATTTAGAATGCTTTATTACAATTTTCCATCAACATCCCGTCTGGTTTATGAGTCCATTTACATATAAATGGTTAATATTGCAACAGCATAGATTTTGCAATTAAAGCAAAAGATATGATAATTACAATCTAAATCATATATTATTTAAATTGTATTTTTGTAGTTTGTCTGGGAAAAATACTGACAATTAATCATATTTTGTTTTAAGTTAATTATTTTTTTTAATTTTTAATTCCTACTTTTGATGTAAATAAAATATAATATCAATATAGAGTGGAAGGAAATAGAACATATGCTTTACTTTTCTTTAAAATGATATATTTTACTTAAATTTAAAGCTTATTAGGTATTGAATATAAGTATTTAATTTTAAGTAAGAATTTCAAATTCTTGCAGCATATAATTTCGCTAAACTGAAATTTATAGATTTAATATTTGTATAGTGAATATAATGACTGACATAATTCTGTAAACAAAACTGACAGTTATAAACTAAAGGCACTGATGTTAATTTATCTGCTCAAAGATATATTAATCTTAGCTTAAACATTCATGTTAGTCTAAGTTCTTAGAAACACTTTTCATTCAAAAGAAATTCATGAATTTCATTAAAATCACTTACATATAATTATTTTTATCAGAAAGTTTACCTACTTTGCATCATTTGAATGTACATTTCACTGCTTCACAGCATTTTATTTTGAAAATCTTTGAAGCACATTTAAATTTTATTACATTTTGAGTTTCATGTTTTTTGGAATAAAAGTAACTTAAAGTTTACTTCATCATGCAAGAAACGACACATTGTATTCACTAAAAAGAATTTAATTATCTTCAGAAATTAAAATGTTCCTTAAATTAAAATCAATTACAGAACAATAGAAATTAAAAATTATTATTATCTAACTGTACATAAATTTGATGAATTATCTAAAGTGCTCAATAATAATTAATAATAAAACGAAAATTTATATATACATATGCATCAATTTGTGAAAAATAACATTGGTTATATAGAAAAAAAAATCACTAATTAAAAAGAAAAAATTCACTCGAAGAGAATAATTGATCGTTTTCTTGTTTTTAATGGTGAATAAAAAAAATTAAAAAGTGGTGATAAAACATTTAGTTTTTTTACTCCCCTGATTATCAATTAACTATCATATTTTTCCTAAAACTCCTTCTGCTTTAAGGATAATTAACTTTTGCTTCTAAATTTGGAATATTTAAATTAATCATTCATCTGTCTGCCATGAAGTCATTGATATGCAAAATAGATCACATGACTGGCTATGACTTTGATCTCACAAAAAATTACAAAATTCATTCTACAAAACTGAAAAAATATTTCAATTTAATTTTAAGAAGATTTTCAAGAAGATTTACTAAGTATTTATATAAATTAAATTTTATTTTTATAATACAAACAATTATTTTTAGCTCTTTTTGAAAAAAAAATAGTTTTATATGTGTAATGTATGAAAGCCTAATTGATTATTGAAATATGACAATAATTAACGAGAAGAAATTTTAAAATTTTATCATTATGGGTTTCACTTCTGTTTTTTTTTTGGATTTAATTTAAGTGCAGTAATAAAAATAAATTTAAATTATAACTTCGTTAAATTTGCATTGAAAATGAGCAGTGTACAATGGCTTCTGTAAAAAATTCTTTTTTGATTAAAAATGTGCTTAGATTTGCATTTGACATTCATAATAGATTTTTATTGTAAATTTTTCGCAATTGGGAAAATATCGATTAATAATACATATTACGCAACTTATTTTTTATATTTAAAAATCCTTAGTGAACCTTCTTCAACTGAATTGATTAAATAATCTTTTGATTCTAAGCATTTCCAAAATTGATTATTTTCCATTTTATGTTGTTTAACATGCTCAGAAAAGTTGTTTTGAGTGTTTTATTTTTATTTAGTTTTAAATAATAAATCAATGAATATTAATTAGTTTTTTGCATTTCAAATTACACATAAATGTAAAAAAATGATAAATACAAATATGAAAAAAAAATGATTTGATTTTAACAAATATTTATTTAAATTTGCTAACTGCACAGCATCTTAAAATTCAAAAAAAAATGTAAATTAGGTAGCATTATATAATTATTATGTTTGAATTTTAATGATCAAAAATATGAAAATTAGCTTGGAAAATTATATAGTGTGTTCATTCAATACCATTTTTCCAATAAAATATAAGTGTTTATGTCATCACAATTACTTAATTTTTTAAGTAATTTTAACATATAACTGTATAATATTTCGTCAAAAATATACCATTTATAATATACTATAATCGTTTTATATTGTCAAAAACATTGTATTCAAAAATATGCAAATTTGCTAGTAATAGTTTTATTTTATAATATAATTCAGAATGATGCACACTGAAGTATATATGGTTAATAACATTTGTTTCCTCTAACTCTTCATAATTTTGAGTATAAGTAAATTTTATCCACGAATTAATTGTGGAAAAAAACAAATATTGAAGTTTCATTATACTTTCTAAATAGTCAGTCTGAACCAAACAATGAACAATTGATCTTAATTTATAAATGCCTGTTAATAAGATTATATATTGATAATGAAAGTGACTTACACATACAATAAAATACTAATTTTTTGTGAATATTTACATAGTCTACCTTTTAAAAGTGTCTTTTAACCAAATAATTAGCATTTATATTGAGTGAGAGAAAAACAGGAAAGAAGAAAATTGAGCTCTAAACAAATAATATTATAAGGATAAATTAAAGTAATTAAATATGCACTATAAAATAAAGCTATCAATACAGTTAGAATTAATTAAAATGTACAAATAAAAATAATTCTTTAAGACTTTGAATTTTTTACTTGAATGGTATTTCTTAGAATTTAGTTATAATCCTTATTTTCTTTAAAAAATTGTTTTTAATTTTAAATGAATATAAAAATTGCATAAGGAAATACAAGAATCTTCAATCACTCTATTAGAAGAAAATAACAAGATATGTGAAACAGTAGAGTTATTATAACTTAATTTATCTAAATTTAAATTAATTTGTATTTAGCTTTCCTTAACTTATTCGTTATAATTGAGCCAACATTCTATTATCTAACTAAGTTGTATAATGCTTTATATTTTCATACTTTTAGTTTTTGTTGCAAAAAATAAATTACCAATTTTAAAAGACCTTTATTGTATTTATTAATTAATTTATATATATTATTATTATTATATATTATTTATATATATATATATATATATATATATATATATATATATATATATATATATATATATATATATATATATATATATATATATATATATATATATATATATATATATATATATATATATATATATATATATATATATATATATATATATATATATATATACATATATATATATACATATATATATATATATATATATATATATATATATATATATATATATATATATATATATATATATATATATATATATATATATATATATATATATATATATATATATATATATATATATATATATATATATATATATATATATATATATATATACATATATATATATATATATATATATATATATATATATACATATATATATATATATATATATATATATATATATATATATATATATATATATATATATATATATATATATATATATATATATATATATATATATATATATATATATATATATATATATATATATATATATATATATATATATATATATATATATATATTAAATTATATCAGATATCAGAATATCAATCTATGGTAAACGTCCCAACCTGTGGAAGAGGCATTTTCATCCTGAGAGTAGTAATGAACGAATAATTTCCGATGCAGAGGTAACATATTGTTATCTAGAATAGTTGAATACAAATCAGGATTTAGTTGGGATAAAGAGTTCAAGCCCATACCCGGAAAAACATTATGAAACCATAATTCCACTTCCATTAAAGTTTACTTGGTGGCACAATGCATTCTGGCTAAAAGCATTCCCCTGGAATTCTGAAAATCCAAATTCAGATATCCAAGTAGTTGAACTCGAGCTTAAATTCCTCACTCCAAAGAATTTTTTTCATCTACTGTGTAATTCTAACGTGCCTCGCACCACCACGAAAGTGTAAAGTGGAAGGATTTAATCATTAAAAGCTACTTGGCAGCAGCATTAAGCATGAAAAACAAGCAAATGTGCTTCCTTGTAGTATTTTTTGAAACAATAGTTGAAAAATCTATATCATGTGCACCATCAGCTTCATGAGTTGTTTTTTCAGATTTCTTTAAACAGTGCTCATAGGTCCCTATCTTTAATTTTCTCAGCCGGCCAGTTAGATATGATGAAATCTTACTATAGTGTTTCTGTGTATTGTTTTGCTTAAAATAAATTTAAATTTTTATTTTTACAATGGAATTTTATCGAAATTGAATGTATTTAGAATCAAATATTGAAATAGTTTTCTGGCAGTAAGAGATATTCCAATTAAAGTAAATGGAATATTGAGCCTACACACTGTATTTTGTATTGAACGAAAATAAAATAAAGTTTTTTACCAGTATATTTGGAAAAAAATCTTTTTTTATATGTTCTGTCAAACTAATTGTATTTTAACAATAAACAATGCAAATAAAGTTTACGTGTTAATAAAACAAAATCAAAGTTTCATTTAATATGACAGATTATCAATGTTGAAGAGACACATTAAAATATTTTTAAGCAATCTGGAAAATAATTATTCATACATGCTCCGAATATGTAATTAAAAATATTCATATATGTTTGTAAAAATGAAAGTGATTTACAGAAATTTTCTTCACATATAAATAATAAACTCAGCTAACAAAACTATCCAAAACAATCATTGTTTGACAAACAGGAAAACATTGAATTCTTTAAATTCACTGTTTAAATACTATCCACTTTACTTAAAATGCTTTCTAACAAACTCAGATTTGGAATTTCAAGAAGGCTTGTGGTTGAAAAGGATGTCAAAAAATCACTTTTAATGACCACGTATACAACATAACGAATGCAATTGCAAATGCTCCTTAGACACGACGCAATATGAATATTTAAAAGAAGTATTGTACATTCGACCGAGTTATCCTTAAATACAATCAATACTTGCAGTATTAATTCTAGTGACCTATTAAATGTTAAATCGCTAGTAACAGCAATTTGTATGTATGGTTATTATGAACATTTATCTAGTCTTATAAAATATTTAAACGAATCTGTGCACACGTGAAATATTATGGTGAATTATTAAATACCTTTATACGAGATTAATAATTTTATTTCAGTTATAAATTTTATTTTTGTAGTTATAGACAATTTAAGTATTAAACAAGTGAATTTATTTTAATTAATGTAATAGAAAGAAAAATTCAAGCGAAAATACTTAAGGAAATTATATAAAAAGAAAATAATTTTTATAAAATAATCCTTAGTTGAGATGGTCCATGATGAGTTTAAATGACAAAACATTTAAATTATTTAAAACGGAAACATAATTTTAATGATTTTTTATACAAAATCTGAAATACTTTTTGTTGAGGTCATGCAACGCTACATATAATTAATAATGCTTTTCTGCGTTAGTAAAATATGATATTCTAAAATGACATAATGAATCTTTGAATTGTTGAATTTATATATATTTACCATCAAACAGCGCACATATTTTTATATTTCCAAAGATACAGAGGGTATTAACACATTTTTAGAACGATTTTGGGGCCGTTAAATTAATGTTTAAAAAATAAAGACTATTTTTTTTAAGTTCAATCTGATAGCTTTTTTTCTGGACTATAAGTCTGCATCGTGATTTCAATGATAGAAGAGCTTTTCATAAAATTTCAAGGGGAATTGATTTCCATTCCTCTTCCACTACTTTCCAGAGTCCATTTATCGTGGTGGGTTTGCGTTTAGAAGGAGCTCTTTTTAACAGACCAAAGGCACAATAGTCCATAAGTGAAACGTCAAGTGACTTCACAAGAATATGTTGAAAAGGTATATATGCAATACCTGTATCAGTCGTCATTTTTTCAAGGAATGCAGTGGTAGATTTCGAAGTATGACTTGTAGCTTTGTCTTGTTGATGTTTCACTCTTTAAAAGTCTTTGTGATAAAGAAGTGGAATTTCTTCTGTAAATATTGGACGTAAAACCTTCTCCTGATAGTATGATGAGTTGATTTTAAATTTTTTTCTACTTTTTTATTTTTAATTTTCCATTGTAGGAGAAACCTGCGACTATCATAAACCCCTTATTGAAACTTTCTTTACATTGACGGAACCAGGTTTGTGCTTTTTCTCCTCGTTTCCTATAGTAAATAGAACTTTTTTTGTTGCAGTCATTTAGGTAAGCCCATGCTTCATCAAGGGTCACAATGTATTTCCATTTATCTCCTGCTAAATGGTTTTCATACAGGATTCTACAAAAAGTTTTGCGTTGAGCCACATGTCTCGGCAAAAGCTTAAGAACATTATGTTTTTTAGCTTTTTTAAGTTGTAAATCTAGATTTATTATTTTATTTATTGTTGATATAGATGTATCTAAAGACTTTGCAATTGATTTCTGTGTTGATGGATTTTCTCTTGTTACCAGCGATTTCACTTTAGGAACATTTGAAACAGTACGCACTTTTTACTGATACTCGTTTGGAGTCTTCTTTCCATGTAAAAATAATGATTGAGGTTTTTACCTGTTCGATTAATAATGTTGCTTATTTTGCACTTAAAAATTTTAATACCATGCATTTCACAACGTTTTTAAATCCTGGAATAAGAATAGTTCTCTTCGGGAAGCACAAAAACATATCCCTCAATCTACAGCTTGCTTACATACTACATTTTGAAAGAACAATAAATTTAAAAAAGCAGACGATGTTTCTCATTTCAATTAATAAGATGTTGCCAAAAATGTTTATTTAAAAACATTTACTTTTTTAAAATTCTTAATCGAAATCGTTCTAAATATGTGTTAATACCCTCTGTATATCACTTAGATTTACCGACGGTTATAGGTAAATTTGTCTTATAAAAAGAATCCTGCAGCGTTCGCGGATGAACAGAATGCAACGAAATTTTGTATGAGAGTTTACACAAGATGTGCCCATTGATTTATTTTTTTAAAAGAAGTTCTATCGTAATATGCTCGTATGGGGCTAGTTGTATGTCTGAAAGAGTACATATCATACAAGCACTTATAAAACAAAAGTTTCCACAGTAGATTTGCTTTCAAGAAACAAGAGCATTTCGAATTCTATTACTGTTTTCAAGATCCTACTTCTGTAAAATTGAATTTTCTTTTGTGGCTTCTATGCAGAAAAAAATACATCTCAAATAAAATTATAAAATAGAACTGAGAGTGTCTACTTCTAATATTAAACCTTCCTTCGAAAAAATTTAACTTGGCTGACAGGTCCAAGGAATTTCGAATAATTGTTAAATTTGTTTTTAATATAATAAATTTTGATAAGTAGGTTGTTTTGTATTTAATAAATTAATTAACATTATGTTGAAGCGTATTTTGTTTTGTATGCGTGTGTGCTTTCTTTTCAGTTAGTTATTTTTAAATAATATTTTCATTTTTATATTTAATAAACCAGTAAAAGCTCTCTTTCTTTAGTCGTGGTATACATAGAAATGACTGAGATGAACTAATTCCGTGATGACTGTATGACAAAATAACGTACGTGAATGACATAATGAATAAATTACATTGAATTGTTGAATTGATATACATTTACTTTCAAACATTACACACATTTTTTATATTTCCAAGGATTTATGCATTTAGATTTATCAAAGGTTATAATTAAACTTTTCTTATAAATAGAATTCTGTACCGTTAGTGGCATAAAAGAATGCAACGAAATTCTGTATATGAGTTTACATAAGATGTGCTCACGGAATTAAAAAAAAACAATTTAACCCAAAAGGTACATCAGATAGCAGTTTTTCGGTAAAACAATGAAATTTAATAAACGATCAAAATGGAATACAGAAACAATATAAACAATCCAACGTATAATAAAATGCAAAACTGGGAAACGCTTTCATTTGTAAAAGAATCATTTCGATACTTGTCATGTTTGGGAAGAAGTGGACGAGTTATGCAAAACAAGTTAGTGTATAAAATATTTGCAAACTTGGTCATGTTTAACCTGAGGTGGGGTCTAGTGTTAAAGAATCATGGTCATGATTAAGAGACTTCAAGAGACCGTGAAATTAGAAGTTCAACAGGGATAAAGCAATAAAATACAACGGGATATGTTGCCTGCAAAACAGCTATTGGTGCATATTCAAAGATATCAGAGCATCACCATGTTTACAATTTCTAAACTTGTTCAGAATCTTTCAAAAAATGTACAGAATTACAATGCACTATTTCCTATACAAGATCCACCATACTCAGTATCCATTTGATAGGACAAGCTACAACGTTACTAATTCGCAGTTAGTTTTCTCTTCAGACTGACAGTTGATTTGCTATTGTCTTGGAATATTCTGAAGAGCGACAAGGCTAATTTCTATCTCAGTTGGATAATCACAACATAAAATTACTCATTTTGGGCTAAGGAAAATCTGCAAATCATCACTGGAATTTCCTTTCAGACTCTAAAGGTCTCTGTTTTGTGTGTAGTCATTGCGAAATTCATACTTGGACCAATATTATTTGAAAAATCCAAAGAACAATGAACTTGTCGCATGTTCTGTTACTGGCTGTCGGTACCATCACATGATGCTACAGACATTTACTGTGTAGCAACTACTACAAAGATAGGTCTATGCTTTGATCATTTTCACGTAGGATGGTGCCTTTCCACCTAATCATGAGTCCTTGTAAACGCTTTTGTTTAACATTTAACCGAGGAACGCATTATTAGTCTTTCTTTTGCAAATTCATGGCAACAACGTTTACCAAATATAATTCATTCCATACGATTTCTAGTTATGGAGATATTTAAAATATCTGGTATATAGTGGAGTTTTTTAGCTACATGGAATGATTTAATATTTCAACAATGCTTAAATTGTAAAGCTTCGAAATTGATCACACAGTTCATCAACTTGAAATTTTGCTAGTGAATGAGGGTGATCATGTGGAGCACTTTTTTCTACATGGTTCTGGATATGATTATATATATATATATATATAACCACTTTAATCACACAATAGTTTCATTCAAAAGTTTATAGTTGGTGTTCCAAATTTTATTAAAATTATTTTTAAAATAAAATTTTTCATCAAACTGTAAATCATAACCGCTTGAATAGTTTTCAAAACAATTCGAACGGATTGAAAATAATTCTATTTCTAAATCTCACTTTGTAAGTTAATATTTTTTTCGTTGTAAATATTTTTCAGTGACTCACTAATAGAAAAGTAATATTTAATCTATAAAAATTTCGTATAAACAAGTTAATTAACTTCCTTCCTATGCTCTTCTTTTAAAATTTTCAAAATGTTTTCCTTCCACGTCATCTCCGAGTGCTTGAAATAACTCATTGATTAAACTTTTTCTTATGTATTCACATAACTTTTCATTTCTGTACATTGAAAAATTTTAATATATATCTGGTTTGCAGTATACTTGATTATAATATGAAAAAATTTTATAATTTGATTTCCTAGTATTACTTAGATAAATTAATTTACGTCCTACTATTTTAGAAAAAAATTAATTAAATATTTCTGTCGAGTGTAATTACAAAATTGACAAATTTGTTTATCATACAAGCAATATTTTCTTAGAAATTAATTTTTACATTATATAGTACTTTCAAAGCAAATTGTCATCTATCAATATTTATTTTTAAAAAATGAGTAATTGATAATATGTACTCACTTCTTAATTTTTTATATTTATTACAATATATTCTTTTACTGGACAAATTTCCTAAGCAATTAGTAATTATTTATAACATAAAAATAAAATTATGTTTAGTTTGTATGATTTAGGAATAATGATTTAAAAAATGTTAAAACAAGATTGATACATCAAAGACAATATAAAAAATAAGGATTTAAGAATGATAAACAGTAATGATTTAAATTCTAGAGTGCAAATATAAAGAACAATATAAAGTTTTCATATGAAATAGTTTGCATATGATGACAAATTTAATGTAAAATCGTCTTGTAAATTATGTACGAACAATACCATAACATGCTTAGTAAGCAAAGTAAACAAAATTAAAGAAAAAATCGAAATTTTCATTAATTTTTTAAAATTTATTTATTTTAACACTTGTTTATTATTTCACCCATAAAATAACTAGAGTATTCTCTCGACCTTTGACCTCCAATTTTCGATTTTAATAACACTAAAATTGGAATCTAAACAGTCAATCCATCTTTTATAGATCTAATTATTAGTCGTTGTCTACAAGTGATTGTAATCAAAATGTTAAATATGTTCCATCATATTCCATTCTCATGGGATGACCAGTTCATCTCATGCTCTGCTTAGTACAAATTTTAAAACTTCATCATCGTAGAAGATATTGTAAAGCTCAAAGTTATGTTTATTTTGCCAATTTCCACTGTCTCGATGCCACCGAAGTTAATTCGTAACACTTTCCTTTCAAAGATCACAAACATTTTCTCTATTCTTGCTATCAGAGACCATGTTTTAGATGCATTTATTAGTATTGCTATTATGCGAGTTGCCTCCCAACTTGTCTTGAGATCAAAGTGCCTGACTGTGGAGAAGGAGGAGGTGTTCGAATCCCAGTTCGGGCATGGATGTACTTTCTGTCTCTATCTATCTTGTCTTTGTCCTTTCCTTCTATGAATGAGGTGTGAATTGTTACCTACCCTATAAACGGATACCTATGACATGTGTGTACTGAAGAAGTCGGACTCCACACCAAGATATCGTTCATTTGGAAAAGTGGAGAAGCGCAACTCATGTTGCCAGCCTAGCTGGCACATGCCATCAACAACATTATGTAAATTTTGTATGATAAAGTTTTAGTTCTTTCACATCAAGCGGTATTTTAATCGGTTTCTAAAGTGTAATAGGCACCGACTTACGGCAACAATTCTCTTCCAGATCTCAGGTTTCATTTTGTATACTATCTCAGATCTCAAGTAAGCAATCATTTTAGCACTTTCAAATTTATGTTTTTCAAGAAGTATGCCTCCGAATACTTGACTTGTCACCCCAGAAATATCATTTTATTTGGAGAAATATTCAACCACGACATATTTAACGTGTCCCAGCCCCATTTAATAATCACTTTGAATCTTAGGTTAAATCAGTATTGGAACTCGTTGCCTTCTGACAACATGAACGATGCCTTAACCAACCAGTCCACCGTGAGTAAACCAACAAGAGTTGGCGTTGTTGTTGCACAATCATGCTTCCCTGTACCTAGCCCTGAATTGGGCCTTATAAATTAAACCAACACGTGTGCGATATTCTATAAAATAGTATAGCAGTTCATCAATTCATGCAACAAATATTTAAGAATTGATATTTGAATTAAAACAGGAACGAGTAAGTTATTGCCTTAATATGTTCATGCCTTAATATTCCATTACCAACAGTTAACATGGTCAGATATTTCAAAATCAATAAAGCAATCAAGTGCGATGATATTCATTTTTATAATTATGATAAAATTATTTTAGCCACTTTTTCTCACAGATATTTCAGTCTCTTGATGAACTATGTTTTCAGCTGACATTTAAAATATTTAAAAACAATTATTGGTAAAATACAAGTACTTGAAAATTTGATAAATTCTTAAATATATAAAATGTGGTTTCTTTCATGTGTTAAGTATTAATAATTATATTTTGTTCAGGTAATGAGAAGTTTATTTTATTTTCTATTTAAAGATTGAAATTGAGAGGTTAGTAAGCCAGTTGTCTCTAATAAAATAATTTATTTCTTAAAATGCTATTCTATTATCACTTATTTACTATAAAATATATTACATGATTTACAGAAAAGCTTTAATATACAGTATACTATTATGCCCATTCAGTATATCACAGCTTTCAAGTTCATGTGTTTCTTAGTGGGATAGATAAAAAAGGATACCTGGTAATGATTTTCGTCTATAGACTTATGGCAGAGAAGATCAATCACTCTGATCTTTTGTGGGCTGAAGGCTCAAATTTTGGGACAAACACGTCCTTTACCAAATGTACCAGCATGAAAAGAAATGAGAAAGTGTTCCCAAAGAAGATTCAGAAAACGAAGATACGATACATCTTCCGCTGCCATAGAAATAAATGACGCTTTTTCTTTGAACTACTATACACAACTTGCTTATAATTTGTTTTGGAGAAAAGAAATGAGATGGTTTTTGTTTCAAAACTTTTTTATGGGATTAAATCTGAGCCTGCTTGGACAGCAAAATAAAATGCTGTCGCCATAAATCTCAAAGATCAAAAATACGTGGAAAGTTTGAATTAGATTCCAAACAAGACAAATATTTGATGAAAATCTTATAGGTTAAATATAAGAAAATTGAGATTTATGATTACCTTAAATTATATATGAACAAATTTCCTTCGAATGAGGAAAATGATGATTAAAATAACCATTAACTTCATATTATAAAAACTAAGTGATAAATTCAAGGATTAAAATGTGGTTATTTTGAAAGGAGCTACTAACTTAATTTGTCAGCAATACGTTCTATTACAATCAAAACCAAGCAGAATTATCAATAAGGCTACATATTATATCGTGTTTTCTGCAATAAAATTATTTTTAGACATAAAAATGTATTAACTTTATGCGTTGTACTTCCATGGCTATGATGGACTTAAAACATTTATGTGTAGAGTATTGATAATATTAGAAATTCTGTTAAGTTCAATGTACATTTATTATTTTATTTTGCGCTAAACACTTTCATTTATTCGCAATATTTGATCTGCATATATATTTTTTTATCTATAAGAACACAGACAGTATCTAAAAATATTCATCCTTTGAACATAATTTGATAAATAACTATTATTACATATGATATATTAAAATCCGTTATTAAAAATAATATTTCAGATTTAAAACTAATATTCAATAAAAAAATTAATTTTAAAAAAATGACTTTTTCTGTAAATGTACAGCAAAATAAATGATGCATTTATGTGATGAAGGCCTTTTATCAGTATAGAATATAATGTAATATGATATAATGTTTCTCTAAAATTGTTTCTGAAATATCTTTACTTATGTGTATTTTCGCTCATTTTTAGTAATGTTATCTCCTGAAAATATATTTAACATTTTTGGCTGACAATATTAAAGAAACAATGTTTTAATAAGAGAAAAAAGGAAAAATATATTATTTTTAAATTTTTCAAGTACCAACACATTATAACACAGTTTGATAAAGTAATCATTTAATTATAATTTTACTTCGATATAATTAGTTAAAAAACGATTAAAAATCATATTCAGCTTTTTTTCTTAATTTTCATGCTTTTGCCTAAAAAAGTTTATATACGTTTCATGTAATAATTATTATATATTTATGGAATATTAATTTTTAAATAAATTTATTTAAAAATTAATATTCCATAAATTATTACATACATTATTTACATTCCATACATTATTTTATTTATTTAAGATATATTTTAAATAGTCTGACATAAATTTTAAAAAAATGATAAGTAGAGTGTTATGAAACACGCTAAATATTATCACAAATTCTTATGTTGAATATGAATAATTTTTAACAAATTATTTTGAGGAAAAATGTAATTTGTTGAAAAAGCAGAGTCTTTCATTACCTCATTTGAAGATTAAAATTAAAAGTAATGATTTTAAAAAATAATTAGAATAAATATTTTAATTATTTGACATTGTACTTAAATAGACTGAAACATAATTCCGGTTGATTTCTAAATAACATCTGACAACTTATATTACTTTATGACAGCAAAATAACTACCTGTAATTATACTTCTGTTAATTTTGATAAAATGTTAAATATAAAAATTGCTTATTTTATATATTTCTTAATCATATTAAATATTTTTTGAAATAAATTAATATTTTATAAATAATATTATAAAGCAATGTATGATTTTCATGATACAAATAATTGAAAATGAACGAAGTTTTCCGCAAAATTATTTATATATACACAAACATATCCATACATAGCAATGAAAGATGGCCTCGGATTGTACCTTAGGGTTAATGTGCTTGGATTACTAACATATCAGAAAGCATTTTGTAAATATAAATCCCTGTTTACTTATAAAGACACTTCTGAGCTAATGTCTTGCTGTTAACATCCATGCCACACCAGGGCAAGGGATTTGGACACCACAGATCAACATGGACACATCCCTATCCAGAAATCCAGTGAAGAAGAACGTAATCACCAACACAATCACTGTCCGCGGCAAATGATGTTTCACATTGCTGACCTTAACAGGATGTGGCGTGAAGATATTGAGCCACTGGAGCTCAATTAAATGTGTTTTTATTATCCAATGGCGGGCACACAAAGGTGTTGAACCCTTTGCCACAACAAGGCCAGAAACTGCTACTCATTTATCATTACCCAGCGGGCACCAGAGAACCAAGTCACGGAGGCGAATAGCGTTACCCGCGCCATACCACCAGAAACCCGTTTATAGGGTGGGTCACATTCATACAGCATCACAGAAGAAAGGACAATGAACACAGAAAGAACAGAGAAGGAAAGAAACATCCATGTCTGAACCGGGATTCGAACCCGGGATCCACAGCTCAGGAGTCAGGAGCGCTAACCACTCAGCCACTGGTCGGCTCAATTAAATATGTAAAGACTTACAATAATAATAAATACAAGAATACAATAATAATAATAACATAATATACCAGCAAATATTTTGGAAAAATATTTATAAAATTTAAAATTGTTATATGTCGTAAGATATGAGTACTAAAATATTCTTTGCATAAATGATGAAGTCAAATTTAATATTATCATAATAGTACAATGTAAACAAAATATATTATCTGAAAAATTAAAAAATCCTAATTCACAAAATGTTGTAAATGATTATAATGCAATTAAATGAAAATTTTCCAATTTTTGTGATTTTAAAATTTAGTACGTTATTTTTTGCAAAAGTAATTTTATATAATTTCTAAAATAACTTTATTTTTCAAGCAATTGATGAAGTAGCGTTACTAACTTATGAAAAAAGAGCAATCAAAAAAGTTATAAAATCACAAATTTCAGTAACTAAGTGTTTCTACATATTGAGAGTATTTATTTATAACTATTGAAAACCTTATAAATAAGACTATGTATGAGAACAATGGACTCCTTTATTTTATAATGATCGTAAAATATTCCTAAGTCAATTGAAATTTCTACATAAACAATATCTTTTTTACCTAAAATTTCACATTTTCAGAAAGTATTTTTTTTTTAAAAGTACATTTCATTAGATACCATTTCAGATACCATTACATTTAGATGCCATTTAATAAGTATGTGTGTGTTACAAAGTTGAAATACTTCAGAAACGTCTTTAGGACACTCTTAATATTTTATCTATCTATTAATATATATACTATATATATATATATATATATATATATATATATATATATATATATATATATATATATATATATATATATATATATATATATATTGTATTTTATAATCCAAACGGGAAAATGTTGATCAAATGTATCATTAAGATAAAAAGAGATTAACGATCATTTAAACAAGACATCATTTAACCTTGATAAACTACATGGAAAGAAATACAACTGATAAGTGCAAAAATCTCATTAGGTGCTTTGGTACAATGCGCAGAATCTTATATATTCTATAAAGAATAAATATTGATAGCTCAATCTCAAAAATGTATTAATTTTGGAAGTCATAAATTTAAACACAAATGATAATTTCATCAATTTCATAGGAAAATTAGTATATATTTCAAAAGAATACGTACCTTTCCTTTTCTAAAATTCCAATTTGATAGAACAGGAATCTATCTATCTATCTATACAAGGAAAAGGTATGCTTGTATGGATATATATATATATATATATATATATATATATATATATATATATATATATATATATATATATATATATATATATATATATATATATATATATATATATATATATATATATATATATATATATATATATATATATATATATATATATATATATATATATATATATATATATATATATATATATATATATATATATATATATATATATATATATATATATAAATATACATATATATAATAAGCTAAATATTTTAGGTGCCCTTCTGAGAAAACGGAAAATATTGGTATCTTAAGAATGAAAAATAAATAATGATAACGTCAAGTATCGGATAATGTAGTCATGGCATATGGTCTAAGTATATGTTCTTAGACAAGGAAAAGGTATGCTTGAATGGAGATTTGGAATCTCAATAAGATTGTGGATGCTTAGATTTCTACAATCAAGTGAATGGTGGCTGATATGTCGTTCGTACACATTTCCAAAGAAAAAGAAAATCCTAAAATAACATATATTTAGATTCATTCTACTGAAAAATGTAGGCATTTTTTTATATTTATTTTTCACAATATCTTGAACTACCTATTGCTCCATACTTTTGTTTTATGATGATGAAGCATCATTAAATTATCATGGTACACCTCATAAAATATGTAGAATATTAGTCAGGCTAATAAAAGTTAAAAATTTTATACTAGCTACAGAGGATTAAATATAAAGGCTATTTTTTAAGATAAATACTATATTATTTTTATGCTGATTTATAATTTGATTTGATAATAATAGTTCTAAAATCTTCTTGTACGTACCTTAATTTTTCACACACTGCATCAGCTTATGGTTTTGCATTTAATACTCTAGTTTTCAGTACAATTAAATTAAAGCAACATAAATATGCATTATTTGATTTATTTTGATTAACAAACAATTAAGTGAGTAAAATGAAAACAAATAATATTAATTTTCAAAAAGTTAAAATGTGAACCATTTAATTTGTTCATAAGCTCTAGTAAGTTTTATTTATAGAAAATACAACATCATAACTTTATTTTCGTCAAAGATATTAAATTTATGCTAAATTTATGCTAGATTATTGTTAGCAATTCGAATGCTTTTAAGGTCATAATTTATTGTTTTGACCCTATGTGCATGAAAAAGTAAACAAAATGTCAACAATTTCAATTTCAAAACGAGTAATGGCAAAAATATTAGCAGTAAAAGGAAGCACATTACATATATTTGTTCATTTTTTTATTATTGTGCTGAACAATTCCCAAGTGTAGGTTTTATTCTTTTCTGTGCGGATGAAAAGCATTATTCTTCATTATATTACCATAACTTCATTCGCTTTTAAT
Source organism: Latrodectus hesperus (assembly GCA_037975125.1). Classification (NCBI taxonomy): domain Eukaryota; kingdom Metazoa; phylum Arthropoda; class Arachnida; order Araneae; family Theridiidae; genus Latrodectus; species Latrodectus hesperus. The sequence goes on from CM075856.1 coordinate 52,816,729, forward strand.
AGAAATTACTGTATATCTTGATTACTTTTTTATATTAAACTGACATAATAGTTCTAGAAAACAAGTTCATAGTAAATATAAACGACCTTTTCCGGAAAATGTTTTAAAAATAAATAAATTAAATTGTAATGGAGTTTATTGTATTATGTAATATATTTGGATTTAGTTTTGTGTATTTTGTTTAAGAGTATTATATATGTGACACGCGCTTCCTATAAGGGTGCTATAACGTGTATTTATTAATGTATTAAACGTATAATGCAAGTAATATGTGTGTAATATAATATGTATATTATATATTTACTTAAAAAAGAAACATTGGAAAAGAAAGAAACACTTTAAAAACGGGGATTATTTAACAATAAAAAAAAACATAAAAAAATATTTTGTCATTGAGACGTTTTTAAAAAAATCTCTGACAAAATTGAGATGCTCATAAATAATATATATATATATATATATATATATATATATATATATATATATATATATATATATATATATATATATATATATATATATATATATATATATATATATATATATATATATATATATATATATATATATATATATATATGTGTATGTATATATATATAGAAAGAATGTTAGATTCTACTTACATTAATGAATTATGAGTATTAGTAAAATAGCTCCCTGGTGTAACTATGCGCAAATATTTTAATGAATTTATAATTCTAAATGGGAACGTTATAATCGATAAAGTATCTAATTGAAAACACAATATGGTAATTGAGAATATATTACGTTTGTTTGGAATTAAGTATTAAAATTTAGAGGCGTTGGTTTGAAATAGAAATAATATCGAAAACCTGAAATCCTCAAGAGGTATATAATAAATTTCACAAAAAGATGACTTAAAATAAAATATGACTGACGAAAATGCATGAATAATTTATGGAAGCAAAACACTTAATGTTTATTCAGTATAAGTGAGAATATCAATGGATAATTTTTATGGTGAAATTTATAATATTATCTTTTCTTAAAGGCTACAAAAAGCAGATAATTTTGATATATAGCGAATTCTTGGGGACTTAATTAATTTCATAGCGTTTATATAATTGCTTATCATAACTGTTAAAAGTTATATGCCATTCTTAAAACCTTAATCGTTATGCTATGAAATAAAAATTTTATGTTTGATAAATAAATTGAAGTCGTAAGGAATGTAGATTTAAGATAGTGCATATTTATCAGTTTAAGGCAAAATAATGCTTTAAATTGATATTTAATATTCACTAATAAATATGAAAAATTGCTTAAGTAAGAAATGCTAAAATATATTGTTTTTAAAAATATACGATTCTTATTGTTTACTTCAAACAACAAACTTTCTTTTTCTTAATTAATGCATGTCATTTATCAGGTAATATAGGATATGGATTGATTAATTTATCAGTATCATCCAAATAAATATGCATAGCGTTGATAAAATAACAATCCATATTTACAGTTTTAAATACAAATTATGAACGTATTTTGTATACGGGAAATTTTTCCTTATTTTATTAAATATTTTAAGTAGAATAAAGTTCAATTAAGAATCTCATTGTTAAAACATTATTAATAACCATTTAAATCTATTCTGTTTCAAGTGTCGGAAATAAAAAATAATTTGTGTTTTAGTGTGTAAAATATACTTAAAAAGTGTATTATAAATTTAATAAATTGTGTGTATCCTCATAAAGAATTTATTTCAAATATTTCCTACGATAGATTTCATGTCTAAAAATATAAATACTTTAAAGCTGTATCACAAATTCCTTATAAGAGTATATTTATAATCTATAAATTTATAAATTCGCAAGGATACTTTGTAATAATTTTCTTTCAAATACGTGTGGTAAATGCTATCAATCATCTTGATCTGTTTGAGTAAAGTGTCAAGACAAACATGCATTTTATGAAAAAGTAAAAATGAGAAATTCAATTGACGATAATACATCTTATGTTACCAGGTGGTAAATGACAGTTTTCTTTAAAACATCACTAGGGCAGACAGTTTACGCATTTTGTTTAAAAAATGTATGCTTCAAACAAACAAAAAACTAAGGATAAATCTCTGACAAATGGAGCAATAAAAGACTAGGATCTGTTTTGATCTAAATTAGCTACCAGAAATATATTTAGTTCATAAAGTGGTAACAATTAATAAATATTTGGTAATTTAAAATTAGTATCTAATGTGTTTTTTATTTTTATTTATTTTTTTACACTTTTTTATTTACTTTTTATATTTACTATTAAGATCCTTATTGCTAGTTGATTGGTTAAAAATCATAGTTTCTAAAAATAAATTGTTTTTTTTTTAAATATTGAATGATGATTCTCAATCAATACAGTTGTAAACCAACTTTATAAAAGTCACAGACAATTTCATTCAGAGAGTTTTCATTGACAAACAACATAATAATTTGGAAAGAAGTGTAACCCCTTCAAATATTGCTGTTTATTCAATAAAGCAAGTTATTCAGATCAGTTTTTTTTTCAATTTATTTCAGCTTATTTTAAAAGAATCGACGAAAATCATTTTTTTTTAAATTTGAAATTGGGTCTCAATGTGTTACGTTTCCTTTTTATTTTTATCCAAACATGTTAAAAAAAGAAAAATATTGAAATAACTAAAATGAAATGAAAAACGCTAAAAACAAAATCATAATCAAAAAGAATTTGTTTAGCTTAAGAGAAATTTTAAATTAATAAGTTTACTTTGTCATTTACAGTTCTGTAAATTATATAAGTGGAATCGTATAAACTTATCCATTAAAAATATTTTGAGATAATTATTTGCAGTATTTCAAATTCTTGTTCATTGATAGTTTACTTATCCTAATCAGAAAGCAATATAAGTACATATACTTTGACATTTTGATTAATGATTAAATTTTTGAGTATTTTCATAAAACATTCACAAGATACCCAAATATAAGAATACACAAAACTTTAATCTATACATTTTTTAACATGAATGGTGTTGAAAAGTTACTAATAAAATACACTACTTTTCTGTACTAAAAGAGGTATTGTTTATTGTTGCTGTCGTGTCCTAGATAGTGCCGAAAGTTTTCCTGTATGAGTGCCGTCAGTTCCGAAGCCTGGAGGCTGTAGAGAATCTGTTGAGGTGGTCCACTAAGTTGAAACAGGGATCTACTGATTGCTTGGCAGTCAAAAATATGGTCTGGTGAAAGTTCAGAATCTCGACAGTTTCTGCAGGATATATAGGATCTTTTGTTATCAGGTGCTATTTTCATGCATTTGAAATGGCCTGGCACTATCCATGGAAGATGGTTGCCAGAGCCTTCAAAGAGATTGTTTATTTCTGGAATATATTATTTTAAGGAACTAGGTGCTAGTTTTTATATCATTCTGTGGGAAAATATTATAATTTTTTTTTATTATTTTAAACAAAGCTAGCAAACATCATTGTGATTCAGTGTGTCACACACTAAGAAATATTTGAAACAATTCAAATTTAGGGGAAATATGTGCAAATCTATGGAAAGTTCACCTTGTCTTAAAGGTAGAATTCTTTTCTTTATAGTGAAAGGCCCTATTTTCGATCAAATTCACTGTTGAAAAATGAGAGATGAATCTGCACATTTGCATTCTACATGCAATTCGGGCGATGTTAGTTTTTCAGGAAATAAGTAGAGCTTTGAAGAATACCATAAAAAATCCGACAAGCCAAATCTAGCTCTGTTACCGGTGTTAGAATTAGAATATAATAAATAGTTTTTCATTCATTTATACCTAAGTTTTCATTTAGCGAATACCGAACATTTATGTTTAAGCTAATATTTTACGGTTTCTATAATATTCTTAACTATGTCCTTAATCAGAGAAAAATCAATAGTCAAAACAATAGGGCAATATAATAGAAAGTGAGGATTTAAATATTCAAAAAACATAGACTGATTAAAAATAACTCAAAATACAATTTGAGAAATCCACCAGTCCACTTTTGTGGAAGAAATCATTTAAACAGTCATATCGAGCCAAACGTCTAAATAGTCTAGATGTTTTTTCTAGATGTAAATAACTACAATTTCTATAGTAATAATAAATAATAAAAATTAGAGAAACTGGAGAAATAAATACAATAAAAATAATAAAAAATATAATAAGCCTAAACATTCATTATATTATAAGCACATGATTCCAAATATAATGATAAATAGGAATAACAAAGCTTTCAGAGAGGAACATATGTTTATTTATATAATTAAAGTTAAACATCACAACATATAACAATAACGGCACATACATACGATTTCACAAAACAGCTACACAAAGTGCGAGCCATTTCATAATTTTAAGCAAGGAGTCTTATCTCTGAAATTCACTAGTTGCGCCTAGCGCCATCTACCCACCTAAAAAGGGAATGTAGCTGTAATTATAATCGCTACAATCTTTGAATTTATTTTTTTTTGCATTTTTTGCATGTCTTTATTTGCATTCAATAATAAATACAAAATAATAACTTTTAAAAAATACATTTATTGACTTATCGCTGTACAAAAATCCTCAAATAACTACTCCGTTTTGCATTTTTCATCAAATACGTTATCACAATTTAACAATGCATATGCATAACATATACATTATAAACTTTCAATTATTTTTAATATTTTACATAATCCTTATTTTTGTCTTCAGGGATGCGAAAGATATTATTATTGTGAATACAGATGATTCCAATTAAGAGGAAATTATTTAATTTGGTATATAATTGAAAAGGAAAAGAAATTATTGTTGAAAGTCATGAAAAATAATTAAGTATTCATGAAATACTAAATTCTAATGTTAAATTATACTTAAATGTAAAGAATGTTATAATAGTAATATGAAAATTTGCATTTACCTTCTTTTAAGAAATCACTTACAATTTATATACTAAAAGTCCTAATTTTTCTCCTAAATTTCAATAATTTTTAAATAACATTTTCTAACATACTTCTAGATAGAAGAAAGATGATCATATGTAAAAATCAATGCCATAAATTAGTTTTAGATATTATTTTCCCTTTATAGACATAATTTGCATTTATCTTATACATCATTACACCCTCTTGACAACGATTTTTTTATCACAAAATGCTCATAATTAGGATATGATTTTTGTAATTTGCTCCACAATCATAATTTTAGAATTTGTTTTAAAATTTGTAAATTTTATCTTTGAAAAAAATTATAATTTAAGTAACAAGATAAAATTGAAAATATTAGCATATATAAATTCTGAAGAAAACAATTAAATTTAAAATTATTTTGATCAATACTAGTTTTTGAATAGAAAACTGAAATTTTGTATATGTTTTCGATGTTAAGCATCTTCTAATAAACATTTAATGCCTGAGAACATTTAAATATCTCCCCATTTGTGTGTAATCTACAGTTGATAAAAAAACATTCGCAGTAAAAATATGATTATTAATCTCAAACCACAATGGATAAATTTATTTTTTATACATATTCTTCCATAACTAACGCATGTTATTTTCATTTTGATTTAAATGCAGATGAAGCTACTTTATTCCCTGATGCCACCGCAACATTCTTAATTAAAACAGTATAAGATTTCCAGAGGGAAAAACAGATAGTAATCGTTTTCTTGGACTATAATTAGGATAGTTTTGTAAAATTACCTCTTTAATTTTTAGATTAGTCATCAAAGCTACAATGTATAAATTCCATCAGTGTATTGCAGCCCAATAATCTGACAGTAGAAAAATATGAAATATTCATAATAATCAAAAAGAATGTTAATTAAAGAGATTGTTTTTATAAAACGAATTAATTATTTAAATTACAAATTTTTCCTTTCTAAACAGAAAAAATCATTGCGTAATAATTATTACTCAAGATCTGGAAATTAAATTATGAATTAATTTTCAATATATTTTACTTCAGGACTTCTAATTTTTGATTATAGCTTCATTTTAATTCCGAGAGCATTTCATTTTCCTAAATAATCCATCCAAAATTTAATCATTCAATTGTCATTTCCTGTAAAGTACTTTCTCGAACTCGAAGTGTGTGTATATATATATATATATATATATATATATATATATATATATATATATATATATATATATATATATATATATATATATATATATATATATATATATATATATATATATATATATATATATATATATATATATATACACACACACACACACACACACACACACACACATATATATATATATATATATATATACATATATATATGTAATTTAATTTGAATATATTTTTAAAATTTCACTATCGAATATAGCTTTTTACTGAATGATAAGATTTTCCACCGATTTGTATTTTATATAAATCGGTGGAAAATAATCAAATCCAACAAGGTTATTGGATTATTTTCAATCAAAATTAAGCAAAGCAGTTTTAATAACTGTGAATCAAAATGATGACTTAAAGCAGAAGAAATATGTATCAGATAATATAAAAAATACAGAATACTTTTCTTCCCAGCAGAAATAAGACATGCTCAGGTAGTTAAAATTAATGCTTAATTTAAACATGTTCTAGATATTTTATGAAAAAATATTAAATATGATTTTATGAATATTTAAAATCTACAGTGAATATTGATCGGTTAGCATTCAATTCCACAAGTATTATTTATAACTCTTTTATATTCTCTAAAATATACATATTTATAAAGAGTATTACATAGAGTACCTATTTTAAATGTGCGACTCTTTTTGGTGTTCAATAATTTAACTAGAAAGAAATTTTATAGCTACTTTTGACTTGTTATTTCAATGTTTCATTCTTTGTGATATTATATTCGAAAGCAAATGGGAAAAACGATTACACTTATTTTGATACCATTTGTCACAGATCTTTGAATGGACATTTGCCAGAAAGATAAATGGGTTTGAAATAGTTGATGACACAGATCACGTATAACATAACACCATTAGACTTTCCTTTAGAGGATTCAAAAGGATATCATTTACAAAAGAGAAATACCAAAGGCTGATGACTTAAAGTCACGATTTTAGCTACAACAGCATCTGTAGTTGCCAACATGCTTGTTTGCACCTGTCGCGAATTCGACAGCTGTTTTGATATCCTACTTACGTCGAATGACACACATATTGATATCCATTATTAAAACATTTTTTATTCTATCTAACCATTAGTATTGATATTTTAAAATCATCCTTATTCCTTTAATGATAAATCAACTTGCAATTTTTTTTATTTGCATACATGTTAACATATGAATTACTTAGAACCTGAAAAGTAATGTAAAGCTACTTTTTTATTCACAACTTTTTGTATTTTAATAAGGTTTTATCTTAGATAGTTTGTCATACTTCTCTTGTTGAAATGAAATAAAAAAATAAAACTCAAAAGTAACCATCCCGGGAAATATACAATCAGAAAAAAATACTATTCTCTTTCCTTTGCGCAAGAGTGTCAAGACTCAAAACCAGAATTTTCCATTCCAAATAGCAAGGCTATAATCATAACTTATTGGATGCTAGTAACATTTTACATATTCAAATGTGACTTTAATCTGAAAAATCAGTTACTGCACTCTTTTGTAATGGAATTAAAGAATTAATTTACTTTATGGAAATAACTTCTTAGATAGTAAAGTGAGTTTATCCATCTCCATTTTTTAGATTGTGGTTAAACATTATGTGACAATTTCTGAGGATTATATATAGGTATACCTAGTTCGGAAAGACTCTATAGGGTTGAGCTTAAAGAACAATATAAAAGGCTGCTAAATATCAGAGACATATTGTCTTACTGCTTCTAAAGAAAGTATAATTATTATGATTCATAAATGCATCACATTACAACATTGTGTATGATGTCAGAATAATGAATATCTTTGTTCTGTTATTGTGTTTTGAGTATCAGAATACTGAACTGTGTACTCTGATGTTGTTGTAGTTGTCGTGTGTCAGCTAGGCTGGCATTATGGAGTACGTTGCTCCAATTTTCCAACTGAACCCTATTTGGTGTGCAGTTCGACTTCTTCAGAACACGCATGCCATAGGTACCCGTATATAGAATAGGCAACCATTCACAACCCATTCATACAAGGAAAGGGCAAAGGCGTGTCAGGCAAGCTAAACACTAAAGAAATTGGGTGGCACTCTGATATTGAGAATAACATATATATTAATATTTGATATAATTGTTTTCTTATATAGATTGACATGTGATCCTATTTGATAAACCTGATATTGAGAACAATATGTAGCATTACTAAATATGAATACAAGAAAAATGCATTTGTTATCTAGGTATAAAGATAAAATTGCCTACAGAAAATAAACAGATTCTGATTTCATTTTTTTACAATATTTTTTGATATAATTTAAATACTTTCTTGAAGAGACAACAGTTTAAATTTAAGAGCAGATACTTCATAATTATCAAAGGTTGTGTTCAATAAAATTCTCAAAAAAATAATTGTCGAGCTTGAGATTATATTTAAAGAGAAAATATTATAATTTTATCGTAAAATGAAAAAAAACTAATAAACAAACCTTAAAAATTAATCACAAAATTTTATAATAAATAATTTAAAAAGCAATAATCTTACCAAAAAATACGAATTTCGCAGGTATAAAGGAAGTTCAAACGAATTTTAAAACTTACAACATGTCGTAAATAACTAAAATATTAGTTATATATAAGTCACAGATTATTCGGAAATTTAAATTTAAATTTTAACATACTACTCATACTTAATATCAGATTAATTATAGCAAATATTACATGAAATTAATCAAATCATTATCAAGCTTATTAATCCTAAATTTTGCTAAGCAACCAGCCGATAGCGAAGAGGTTAGCGTCCCTAACTACGAAGTAGGTTTGAATCCTGATTAGAGTATGGATGTTCCTAACTATATCTGAGTGTGTTTCACTATCCTTTTATTTTCGGGGCTAAAAGGGCTCACCTACTTGATGTCCTACTATGTAAGATGTCTCACCTTCGCATCTATTAGCACTGAATAGATTAAATCATAAGTTCAGCCAGCCATTGAAAAAAAATACCTTTGGTAAACATAATCAGGTTTAGTTCTAAGAGTTACTAAAACTCAATAAACGTATTGATTTTGATTCCCTTTCCTACTAGCTAAGTGTGTAGTCGAATAGCTAATGTTCAGGCATTTAACATAACAGTTCACAGGCTTAAATCCAGCATTGGATATGGATGTTCGTAATGGGTATCCTTTTTAAACTGTAGGTCCTGTTCTCATTAAGCATTGCATAAATATCTTCATCAAAACATTTACTATTCAATGACAATCAAATCTACCCAACCATTTCTAAATAAACAAGAATCGATAATCGGTGACGTGTTGTTTTAATTAGATAAAGTTTATACGATGCTCCAAACTTAAGAATTCCAGAATTGATATATTTATCAAAATGTTTTAATGATAATTTCTTTTACATAATATCTTTTTTTCTAAAATATTTAGAAATATTGTAGCCAAACATATTAAAAACAGTATCCAATTTTTTAAAAAATAAATTTTTCAAATTTTAATTATTTTGTATGCTTTACATTTTTGCTTAGACAAATTGTATTTTTATAGTTTTTATAATTTTCTACTTCTAAATTTGGTTATGACTCATTGGGGATGAATATTATTAAATTCTTATATGTACTATCGTGAATTGTTAGTAATGAGTATGTGTTAAGTAGTACTAGGGAATTGAAATTTAACATTTATTTTTGAAAAAATGCCTGACTGAAAACAATACGATGATTGAAAATACATTATGTTTCTTCACCATTGAGTATTATATCTTGAAGACGTTGATTTGAAATGGAAGTAATGCAAATACTTGAAATTCTTTAAGACAGTGATGTCAACCTGTTGAGCTCGACCCTTTAGGGGAGAAATCTTGAGAACACTAAAAGCGGGGGGGGGGGTCGTAAACATATTCATGAGGAAATGTTTTTTCAAAAATTAATTTACTGATTGAAAGGTACATACAGGTACAAAACAAAATACAATTTGAAATATTTTTTAAAAATTAATTTATTAAATTTAAACAATTTACAAAATCTAAACTTATTTATATTTTTCGAATTTAGTTAGTTTTAATTAAAAATTAATAGTAACTTACTAAATTATAATAAATTTAACATTTGCATAGATCTGTTTTGCAGAATTAAGTTTCTTAAAAGATAGTTTAATATTAGAAATAGACACCCTCAATTTTTTTTTCTTATATTTAGTTGAAATTTGTATTTTGCCCCCGCAGAAAACCAAGTTTCACAAAAGTAGGTTATTGAAAATGGTAAAAGTATGTGAAATGCTCTTTGTTTTCAGAACAGAAAACTCATCATCTACATCTTTCCAAACTCCAAAGAGGTATTTATTTCTAAATTGTCTTTTGGTTTCAGTACTAGTAGACTTCTTAGACAATTTTCTTGATTTTATTTTCGAATAACCTTCATCCATGTACTTGTTGTTGTGGAGAGATTCGGAAATTTTAGAAGAATTTCGAGGAAACTCAGATTCTTTTTTTAAATAATTGAATGGCAGAGATAAATTCAAAGCAAAAATACAATAAAACTTAGTAATTTATTTTAGTAACTTAATTACAAGAGAAATATACACTCAATGGCATTACCGACTCAGGATTTTGCTTGGCTTGCTCCTTGCTCATGAGCTTTCCCTCTTTTCTCTGGTATCTCTCCTCAGACTTTATCGTCTCTTTTCTGTTCATCTATTTGTCGGACATCTGCAGCTCCATTCAGGAAAGTTGATGCATGGCTCCTACTGGACAGGGCAGTTATACTCCGTTTACAACTAACGCCTTTTTAACTTCTTATTATGCTCAATGAGGACCCAGTCCTCAATTGTGGATTCTTTTCTATGTCGGGCTTCTCTGGGGCTTCTGTGTGTCTTCTCTGTGTTTGGATGCAGTTTTTAATTCTCGTATTAGCTCCTCCTTTTTACACCATTGGTTTTCCAAAGTTCCATACTACCTCCTACAGTTCTATGGGATAGGTCCTTAATCCCGACTGGTCAGATTTCCAAATAAAGCAAATCATAAAGCATAAACTTTCTTTGCAATTTTCTCAAGATCAACTATCTATTCCGAAAGGAAGAATTTATTCCTTTATTGCACTTGCCTCATTGTTCCAATTTTTATTACATCCTTTCCTTTATATTAGTACAGCTTAGTTTGAAAGGAAACGAAGAAACACTTAAATTTAAAGTGCAATAAAAATATACATATCTATTTTCTCAGGTTTTGGTTCTGTCGTTTTACACTACGACACTTGTTAATGCTTGATCAACGTCTCATGTTCGCTTAGGACTTCTTAAATATTTATCCATGTTTTCCTAACAAATCTTCTACATGAATATAGGATATAGTGAATTGCAATCAATACATCACTAACACACACATGCAGATATATTCAATAGGGATAAAAGCATTGACTCGAATGAGACTGCGAGAATCAAAAGAGTGGCGTTTTCGAACATCTTCCTTCTCCATGTAGGAAACTAATTGCTCACATGAGTGAATGCTCGAGACATCATTTTTATAATTCTATTATAGAAAAGAGGTCTTGAATATTTTAGAGATATCGGAATTTCTCTCGAAACCAGGAGAATATACAGCATGATGTATACTGGAGCAGATTCCGTTGCAAAGTGCCACCGGATTCCTGTTTTGTCAATGCCGAAAATCTGTGTTGCAAAATGTCAAAAGGAAGTTCAGTATTCTTAATAGTTTGTAAAATTAAACTGGTAATGTAGATTTTACCATCAAAATACTCCAAATACATTATTACTAAACAAATGTTTGCTGTTTACTGGAGCAAGATCAAAATTTTTATTGAAATATGGGCGCAAAAAATGAAAGATTAAGAAACGTGCTTTAAAAAATTGTAACAGTCATAAAAAAGAAGATTTAAATTAATAACAATGTAAAACATAAAAAGAATGTGTTAATTGATTGGAAAACGAAAATCAAAGTAATATTGTTGCATAATAAAATTCTAGCTTTAAAGATACGGTATAAATAATATGAAAGAAAATCATAATCATATACCAAAACTATTTTTAAAGAATCCAGATTTTAAACACAGTTTTCAAAATAAAAAAGATTTTTAACTTTTTTTTTTTAAAAAAAATGTAATTATTTAAGACACATTTTTATGAAAATAGTTTCTAATAATACTAATATTTTTACATTTAAATTTAAAATATTTCAATTCTTTAGTTCTAAAATTATCTATGAAATTGAATATAAATATTTTGGTAATTGCAGTAGCGAAAAAGAAATATTACATTAGAGTTCACGAACTAAAATACTTGTTGCCATGAAAATGGCACTACATCAAAACAAGCACTCCAACAACTTTCTGGAACTACATCAAGTGTCGAATAAGATCCAATCTCGTAAAACATTAAATTAATTGCCATCGTTAGTCTTTTGGCAGAACTTCCTGTTTAATCGATGGCTGAAGAGGCACTCAACAAAAGACACAGTGAGGCGAAGCAACAGAGTAATTATTGATGATGGAACAAGCGGAGGATTTACTTCAACATCAGTGGCAGATTTCGCAGTTTGCAACTAAGGTGGTTATTTAAAGGAGCTGAGAACTAAACAATGACACGAATTAAACATCCCATTGAAATCGTTTCACAAAATAAATTAATACTTTGCATTTCTCCTAAATTATTATGCTGAGGTAACTTAAAATATGTTTTTGAAAATAGGGATTACATATTCTTTTTAAAAAAATAAGAAAATTACATATTTCTCCCTTTTATTAATTTGAAGCCGATTTCTTATTAAATAACAATGATTTTCTGAATAACTAAATATTTTAAAGTTATTTTTCATTTTTATAAGATAGATTATCATGTTACTTGACGTGCGACCATGCATTCTAATCATAGAAGTAAATAAAGGAATTTTGTTTTCTTTTATTGTTTTGTATTTTCTACTCTATACTCTAGAGTTTTCGTTATAAATGACATTTTAAAAACCAAGAGTTATTTTATGCATGTAAAAATTAATCAAATTATTGATTGAAAGCGCTGATTTCAAATTTTAATTTTCTTTTAATTTCTAAAGCAACAACTTTTTATGGTCATAAAAAGGCGTAATATATATATATATATATATATATATATATATATATATATATATATATATATATATATATATATATATATATATATATATATATATATATATATATATATATATATATATATATATATATATATATATATATATATATATATATATATATATATATATATATATATATATATATATATATATATATATATATATATATATATATATATATATATATATATATATATATATATATATATATATATATATATATATATATATATATATATATATATATATATATATATATATATATATATATATAATATGTATGTATATATATATACATGAGCATACACATATAATTTAGATTTACTTAAATTTTATTTATGTAATAGAAATATGAAAACAAAAAACCATTAATTCATTTGCTAGCCAGTTAATGAATAATAGCTAGCAAATTATTACTGTAATACACAAAGTAGCAATTTGATTGAAACTAGTCCTTTAAATATTTTAATTTATTCTTGAAAATGAATTAAATGAATGTTTCCTACATTGATTATAGTTTAAAAGAGTCCGTAGGTCCTTAGTTGCTTTTACGTAATCTATTAATTTATGAGAGAAAGATTCCAGGAAATGCAGTTGTTGAGGGGACAGTAATTTTAATGTTAACAAAATGACTCATAAATAACCTTATAAGAAAATATAACTTCTTTTGAAGTAATATTATTATTTTTCTGTTAAACACACAGAAATATGTATTAAAATAAAGTAGTGTTCTAAATAAGAAGAGTGATTGATTTAAAATATTTTAATTGATCGATTATAAATTCTTAACTATTTAACAATAAAAATAGGAGAAAGAAAATAAATACAAAAATAAATTGTGCACATTTTTTTTGAAATTGATTTTTCCTAGAGTTGATTTGCCACAAGATGAATTAAAAATTATCTATTTACTATGATTTAATGAAAGTTTTTCATTTATGTAAAAAATATATACCCATTGATATTTGATCACACAATTTGTTTTTAAAATAAACTATATGCATAAAAATATTTGTCATAATGCATATAAATATACTATGAGTTTCAGTTTATACAGTGAAACAATATCGTATTGCGCTCAAAATTTATAATTATTTATTGCAATAATTGGTATAAATATTATATTTAAATCACAACGAAATATTTTAGCTTTTCATACTTGGAAATTAATGATGCCAAATCATATATTAATCTAAATATTTCTTATTTACTATATACATATATTCTGCATTAAAAATAATCCTTTATTAGCATGGTATCAGCCCACTTTGGCATGTAATACAGCAAGGATTCATTAAGAAATCCATTCATACAAGGTCTTATTGTGTTTAAAGTATAATATCATACCATTATTATTTGAGATACTTTGAGAGTTCTGAAAGTGATGTTAGTTGGGGATATCGATTCCTTATTAAGACATCATGTTGGTTTAATATATAATCTAAAGCAGACTATAACAGTTGAATTGTATTGAAATACTGTGTTGGCCAAGGTAGATATTTAACTTCAGCTTGGTATTCATCAATCCATAATTGAACAAGTTCTGTTTTTTGATTTATACATTATCATAAAATAAATCATATCATTCGCAGGAAACAAATTTTTCAGTAAAAGATAGGTTTGATGGGCCATTTAAATTTCTCCGTGCTTTTCCCCAATTTTTTAAAGTTAATCTTGGCATGACATTTATATCATAACTCATCCATTTCCATGCTTGACCTTTAAAAGAAAAACAAAAGATAAAATGAGTGTTCAGATGTTGTCTAAGCATCTGTTGTAGGAAAATGTATGAAAGATGATTTTTCATATCATATTACTTTCTTTCTCTTGACAATTCTCATTTACAGGAGAATTTAAGAAGTTGACATTACGGTAAAGAAATTTTGGCCATTTACATGTGTGGCAAGTGGATGGGGAATTATTTTCCGGTCTTGTATTTTCTATTTATGAAGGCTTTTAGCTGTAAACGTTGATACTATAGTACCAGATAATGATTGAACTTAATTGTCACTTTTGTTGTAGTTGTTAGCTTTTAAGACATTGAAATTTGGTCCAAGACCTTTCGGTCACTTCTACTTAATTTCTCTATCCGTCAATTGTTTTATTTTGACCAGCTTGCCTTCCCAATATTTCATGATTTTAGAAAACGTACATCTAGAAATACCCAAAAATCAGGATGATTTGATCAGATTTGGTCTAGCTCTTACAGTTTAGCCTCTTTAAAGCACTGAAAGGTACAACATTTTATGAATAAAAGAACGACAAAAAATATCATGGTATATAGTTTTAATAAAGTTAACAAAGTGTTTCCAACTGTTTCCTTTATTCACAAATGTTTCTATTATTTTGGCAACCACCTGCTGTTTACCTTACCTTACAATTTGTCTTAAGAAAACATTTTCAAATATAATTAATGTAATGTACCCTCAATTATGTGTTTTCAAAATTATTTAAATTAAATAAAAATACATTTCTTTTCCTAATTAAATTGTATGCGGTATTTATTTTTAACGTCACAGTTATTACCACATTAAAATAGCGATATATTTAAGCAGAAATATAAAATGTTTGAATTGTTAGAAAAATGTTAATATCATTCTCCATAGGAATTGCTATTTTCCTAAGAAAATTTAATTTTGGAATCACAAACATTGTAAGTTTCTTGCACTTTTACAATTTAGTTAAATAAAGAACTTTTTACCACTCTTCATATTAAGATTTTAGGACAGTTTTTAATTAAGAGGCTGTAATGAAATGTGGAAATTGTTATTTAAGATACTTTGACTTATTCTACCAAATTTCATAATCAATCATATTCGCAGATTTGATGCTGTGATGGTCTAGTTTAATATTAAAATAACATTCTGTAATCAAAACTCTTCTTACAAAATTGATAGTTTGAAAGAGTTAAATGCAATGAATATGTTGAAAATAAACTATCGATAAAAAATTTTACAAGCAGATATTTGTTTTTTTAGTATATTATATTAACTGCTTAGAAGAATCCTATTTTTTATTTAAATTTAATTATATAAATATAATCAAGATACGTTTAATATGCAAATTTTTAAAAAAATATGTATATTAACTGTAAAAATTATCTTAAATTTTTGATAACCAATATTTAAAATAAAATTGTAATTTCGTATTAAAATTATGGAATAGCCAAAACACCTCTCAAAGTAATGACGATTTTTGCATTGTTGGGTAACTGCGGAAATAATTTTATAATTTTCTTGGCATCTCATTTCCGGCTAAGCTGCCCGGATGCAAATTCAAATTTGAATTAGGACGCAGATTTCAAAAGCAGGAAATTAAGCCACCACTAATATCTGATTTTAATCCTCAAAGTTCTTCTACGAAAACAATCGTTGCTATCTCTTATAGACTTTAGACAATGAACAAACAATGAGTGCACCTGAAGTGTGATGTTATTCGAGGGAAGGGATTATATTTCAATTCACTCTCAAATTAATTTTAAATAGTCTAAATGATTAAGAAAAGTAAAAAATGCAGCATAATGGGTTGGCACTATTATTTCCTATTTGAGTTCAGCCAAAGGAAATACAAATTCATGAGATTTTCATAATAAAATTAGTTCGCAATTTTCACATACCAACAGAATCCGATGTGTATAATTAATTGAATACACAATGAGATTATGAGATATAAGTGAGTTTTTAATGCATATATTTCAGAAAATGTAATAATTTATGTTTGGTAGCAGTTTGTTAAATTTTTTTTATCAAAATAAAAATATAAATTTTTTAAATATATTTTAAATTTACTAAGAACGTACAAATGAACATACTTTCTGATACCAAAAACTAACAAAAAAAAACTTTAAAACTTGCTATTTGATTAATAAATGTATTTGCTTATAATATATGATAATTTCCTGCAAAATTATGCTCATTCATACAAATATATCAAAAACTTTTAGGGGTCCTATAGGACTGTAGCAAGTACTTTAGTCTACACAGAACTATCAAAGAATATTTAGCTAGTTCATTGCAACAATCAGTGAAAATGAAATTATAATTTAAAAATAGGATTATTTATATATATATATATATATATATATATATATATATATATATATATATATATATATATATATATATATATATATATATATATATATATATATATATATATATATATATATATATATATATATATATATATATATATATATATATATATATATATATATATATATATATATATATATATGTATATATGTATATATATACATATATATAGGCCGATCGATGGCTGAATGGTAGTGCTCCTGACTCCTGAGCTGTGGGTCCTGGGTTCGAATCACGGTTGGGGCATGGATGTTACTTTCTTTCTCTGTTCTCTCTGTGTTTCTCTATCCTTTCTTTCGTGTTGATGTATGAATGTGGCCCACCCTATAAATGGGATTGTGGTGGTATCACGCGGGTAACGCTATTCACCTCCGTGACTTGGTTCACCGGGGCCCGCTGAGTAACGACAAATGAGTAGCAGTATCTGGCCTTTTTTTTGCATAGGGTTCAACACTCAAGTGCCCACCGTTGGAAATATACATATATATATATATATATATATATATATATATATATATATATATATATATATATATATATAATTAAAACAAAGATAGAAAACCAATTATACTTATTAATGTAATATTAACAAAAATACTAAAGTTTGAAAACAAAAAATAAATAATCATAAATATATGATTCAATTTAATAATACTATTTGCAATTTTAATCAATGAAATTACATATGTTATAAACAAATTACTAGTAAATTGACTAGTAAATTGCATATAAAAAACTAGTAAATTACATATGTTATAAACAAAATATTTTTTTGAATTTACAGCAAATGTGTTAAACCTCCATCTTATATAACTTTAAATTAAATACCTCACGAGTCCATTGATCTGACTTTGCACTTTAACACGGCAAAAGAAACGTTAAATGAAAGACACTGGTTTATGATGCAACAGAGTAATTGCTTGTGATGTTACTTGTAAAGAGTTACAGTGTAACAGAAATGACAAATTTAATAGCTTCTAGCTAGAGCTGTTTATCAAAGTAACTAAGGAATAAGAATATAAACACATATTTTATGTTTCTGGATATGTTTCATGAAATTTTGACTTTATATCATAGTACATATTAAACTAGTAATTTATATAGATAATCTAAAATTTTTACTATCAAATTTTTGTTTATATTTTTACTTATTGTGTGAGAACATGCCAAGAATACTTTTTTTAAAATAAAAGTTAAACTTTTTTAGATAACTATATTTTATTAATGGACATAAAGGAAAGAAAAATTTAAATTTTCTAGCTAGGGCTGTTCAAGCAACCAAGCAACCAAAGCAACCAAGAAATAAGTAAATGAACACACACTTTATGCTTTTAAATTTTTTTCATGAAATTTTAATTTTATATCATAGTACATATTGCTGAACTAGTTGTTGTTATTGCTGTCGTGTGCCAGCTAGGCTGGCAATATCGGGTGCGCTGCTCCACTTTTCCAGCTGAACCATATTTGGTGTGGAGTCCAACTTCTTAAGTACACACATGCTATAATAACCCGTTTATAGGGTAGGCAACCATTCACACCTCTTTCATACAAGGAAGGGACAAAGACAGGATAGATAGAGAGAGAAAGTACATCCATGCCCGAACCGGGATTCGAACCCAGGACCTCCTTATGCACTGTCAGGCATACTGACCTAGACAAGTTGAGGGGTTGCCGAACTAGTAATTTAAATAATTTAAAATTTTCTTATCATATTTTTGTTCATATTTTTACTTATTGTGTGATAACATACAAAGCATACTTTTTTTGTAAATAAATGTTATAGTTTATTCTATAACTATATTTAATAAAATAGATGTACAATATTTCTTGCAGGTGAAATAACTTATTTGCAACAGCATTTAAATTTGTGAACATAACTATTTTCATCAGATGAATATAAATTATCTTTGTCTAGAAAATGCAATTCATACACATTTACTTATAGATAATTCATAAATTTATTGGTAGACAAGAAGACTTATTAAATTATTCACAGAATATTTTATCTAAATCACTTTCAAATATAAATGCAAATTAAAACTATTTGCTTTTTAATTTTTTTATTTAATACATTAGTATCTAAAATTTAAAATTCATTACAATATTGCACCAAATATTTTAGTGTAACATTATAAAAAAATATAAAAATAGTAAAAAGTAATCAAACTACAAGATACA
The DNA here is from genome assembly GCA_037975125.1 of Latrodectus hesperus. Lineage (NCBI taxonomy): Eukaryota > Metazoa > Arthropoda > Arachnida > Araneae > Theridiidae > Latrodectus > Latrodectus hesperus. Next base: position 52,836,195 of record CM075856.1, read on the forward strand.
ATTAAAATGAAAAGTTGATAAAAAGTTAAAATTTCTTTAGTTAGAATTAATTATATACACAGTTAGCAAATTTAAATTATATAATCCTATCAAATAATAAAACAATTAGAATACCTTGTACAATTTAATCTACATAATGACATATGTTGCGTTAAGTGTTGAAGAAAATGATTATCTTTTTATATTTAACTTGAATAAAGCAATATTGAATTGAATTCAACATTCCTCTAAATGTGCGGGACCATATTATAATTTAAAACATGTTTTCTGCCGTGTGGAGGGATCTTACTTCAGTCTATCAAGAAAATATCTTTCTCTCCCTGAGATTTTATTGCACAGCACTTCCATTCTAATAATCCCCTATAAGTCAATGAATATGATTGTCATTTCTGTTTCAATTAATGAAAGGCTTTATTAAATAAATATTATTTTCTTTTTAATAAATCAAAGTAGGGAAACATATAATTAATAATTAGGTTTGGTTTTGGTTTAGTTTGTCTCTCAACGGTCTTTTTTTGCACACGAGGGCTAATAAGACCGTGACCTACAGTTTTAAAGTGGATTCCGAAACAATACAAACATCCATGCCCAAGGTGGGATTCGAACCCACTAACTGTTGAATCGAAGGCAAGAAATTAATAATTAGGAAGAAATGTCACATTTTGAATAATTTCCCAATAACTTCACTAATTGCCTACTTCTTAGATTAAACTTGACGCTGATTTAAATATTCTGTGGATTGTTAAATATTTTTTTTTAAATTTCTATCTTCTTGGAACGCACATTAAGTTTCATATCTGACTTTAAGGACAAATTGCATTTAAAAATTTGTTTTTTAAGTTTAAGCTGTATGTTGTTTAAAGTTATTTTTTGGATGAATAAGGCTTAAAATTGCCACAGAGAAATACCTTAAATAACCCACCAATTCATCAAAATTCTTATTTTTCCCAAACGTTTCCTCTTAGAAAGGAAAAACTCTATAGAGTTATATTTTGCGTGGTAAATTTAACTAAATGTTAGTTAGTAAAAAATGCTCATATATATATATATATATATATATATATATATATATATATATATATATATATATATATATATATATATATATATATATATATATATATATATATATATATAAAATATAAAAGAAATATATTATTCTGTGCATCTTGAGACACATTCTTCGACCATAGAAACGTATTAAAACTCCATAAGTTAATTAACTAGATTTTTGAGCGAGTAATTATATGCTTTTTAAAACAGCATATATTATTGTAAATTTCCTAATTAATTTTTATTTAATTAATAATCAAAAAATAATGAATATGCTGATTTTTTTTCAATACACTTAGGTTTTTAAGATTTACCTGCATAATGTAAGATATCTCACCGACCAACTTGTCTAATGGTCAGCGAGCCTGACTGCGGATAAGGATGTCCCGGATTCGAATTCCGGTTTGGGCATGGATGTACTTTCTCTCTCTATCTATCCTGTCTTTGTCCTTTCCTTGTATGAATGATGTGTGAATGGTTGCCTACCCTATAAACGGGTACCTATGGTATGCGTGTACAGAGAAAGTCGGACTCCAATCAAAATATGGTTCTGTTGAAAAAGTGGAGCAGCGCACCCCATATTGTCAGCCTGGCTGGAACACGACAATGAATGAATGTAAGATATCGCAAAGAAATTTCTTCGATCAGTAAATCACTTCAGTTAGTATTGTTACCGGACATTAAGCACTCAGGCATTTTATTCCCTAAAATTGATGACAAAAATGTATATATGCTCCTTTACCATCTTCTTTGGAATGGAGAAAACTATGTTCATGCACGTTCTTTTTAACATAAAACCACAAATCTGTTTTAATCTCACAGCATCTACAAATGCTTCTGCAGTGCAGTTATTGTTGATTATCATAGCAGCTGGAATACTACCAGCGCATATTGTTAAGCTATGACTAACAACCGCGTTGTATCAGAGATATGACCATCGCATTTGTGATCGTGAGTTCATCCCAGAATTCTATGTTATTATTGTTTTAGGAGCATATAACCGTTACTTCCGGTGTGATAGTGTGAGAAGATATTTCATGTGACATCAGGTTGATTTTAGTCCTATGAGATACAGCATTAACTGTGCAATTATATATTTCTTCCATCCTTCAGACTATGTCTTTAACTTCCATAAAAAATCTTTCAGAGACTTTATTAATTAGATAATATCAGACAGTTTTCCCATAAATAGGTTATAGTAGCTTAAATAATACTCAACTTTAGGAAGTAAGTTCCAAAAAGCCTTTTTTAACGAAAATTTTTGTCCTATAGTAATTTACAAGAGTTTGATACTTGAAAATGTTATAGACATAGAATAACAATTTATGAATGACAAGTAAATATATCCCAGGTTGGTATTAGAGAGATTAATCATTTCCTAAATAAATCTATAAAAATTTGCATGACTGTAGATTGGTCCTTTTACGAAACACTAATTTGAATATTTGGGGCAAAACTAAATGTTCAAATCAGTATCATCTTATATTAGGAGAAATTTTTCTTGAAATTTATCATGCGTTCAAATCAGCAAAAAGTATTTAATTTCAAGACAAATTTCTTCACGATGCTTCATTTTTCTGCATTGTTTTTGTAAATTATTTTATTGATGTTATATACACGCATACATTTTTGATATTTTACTATTTAAAATTGTATGAATGCTTTGAAAATAACTCTTGCGTTGGAAATGCGTTAGAAAAAAAGGAAAAATGGGTTGGAAAAAATGTTTTTTAAAGTAATAGATAATATGAAATTTGTTAAAAATAGCATAACATATTTAGAAAGTTTAATACAATTTTTTAAAATATAACTACAATATTTGTTTTATTTTAGTTGTATGGTTATAGTTGATTATAAATTAATTATTTATAATTAAAAATATTCATTTCTTTTTCATTATCACATCTTTTATGAAATATGTATAATTTTAATTTCAGAAAGGTCTTTTTATTTCTTGAAAAAATTTTTTATTACAATATTCACAATGTTTGTTTATAAACTAAGACAGTAGTATTAAACTTTACTCCACTTTTATTTTATTGGTATCAAAATTGAAAACACCCAACGAAATGTAGTCTTAGAAAATACATATATTTGTAAAATGTTACTTAGAAATCTTATAAAGTATTGGAAAAACTTCCGAGTTTCCTCTTTACTAATTTTATTTATTTTCTGCTCCAAATATAAGGAAATATGCATTGAGTTAATGCTTAACATTAAACCCAATATATTACATTTCCATAGAATCATTTATATTTTTAAAGCTTATGAAGTTTCATTTTTTCTCAAATAAAATTATTTTCAAAAACCTTACATATAATTTATTAAAAGAACAATATTTTTATACAAAAAATAAGTAAAAATCTAGCATTATAAATACTAAAGCAATAAGAAAATAAGATTTTCTATAAAGCTTAAACTTTTAAATTATTTTTAATTACATGTGTTAATTAATTAATAATTATGAGATGATTCACATAAAGTTTTAGAACGAAATAATTGTTTTTTGCTAAGATTGAAAATTAATTCATTCAACAATTAATGTCTCGGTCTATGTTAAGTGTAATTAACACAGGAAAAATAAACAAATACTTGATTTATCTTAAAGAAAGAAAATGTCTAAATGAGAGTAAAATTGAATTTAAATACAATCTACACGAAACTAAGAAAACTGATAAACTTTAATAATCATCTTAATAAGCTATAAGCTTTTTAAATGTTCTATAATATCATTGTAAATAGCTATTCAAGTATAAGAGTGAGTAATATACAAAGAGTTAAAAGACAAAATACAGAAAAAAGATAAAGAAACCATATTTCTTACATAAAATATGATAATAACTAGAGAAAAATTAATTTTTGCAGTATGAGGAATTAGATGCTTTTTCTTAATTGGTTTATTATTACTTACAAAATGGTACAAGGATAAGTATTCTCAATTCAGTGTCTCAGTATAAGTAAATTTAATATTATAATTCTACATCTCTTTATAAAGTTTTAGATAATATTACACAGATTTTGTAAATTAAATGATAAATGAAAGTTAAGAAAGTTTATTTTGTAACTTATGATGTCCATCAGAAATAAAAACAAGAAGGGTTAATAGAAACATATAGGTTCTTATTCATTATTACCCACAAGTCAAAATATAGCTTCTCAAAAACGAGAATGGAAAAGTATAATCATTAAAATATTCCACAGTTAAATACAAAAGATAAGAGAATATATATATATATATATATATATATATATATATATATATTTCTTATATTATATATATATATATATATATATTATATATATATATATATATATATATATATATTATATATATATATATATATATATATATATATATATATATATATATATATATATATATATATATATATATATATATATATATATATATATATATATATATATATATATATATATATATATAGGGAAAATATTTAATTGACGCTTTAGAAAAAAATAGAGCAGGTATGGCAATTTATTTTGAAAACTACTGGATATAAATTAAAGAAAGTATAAATCCATGTACGAACTTACGATTCATTACACTGTACAGGAAAAAAGAATTTGGCATTTAGAAAAGTATTGCAAATATCTACTAGATGTTATTCATAGTAAAATATTAAAGAGTTTGGCAAAAGAAAAAGAGAGACTATAAATAAGCAACTTCAATTCATAAATGAATATAGAACATTATATCGAAAAAACAATAGCTTCAAAACGATTTCTCAAAACGAAACAACACAGTTTTTTAAAGCAACAGAATGAAATGTTGACCCCAAATTAAGCAGTAATTAATATGTGTGTAGAGTATTTTCGCAACCTTTTGTATTTAGTCTGTATACAGTATAATTATTTTAGACGTTAATAATGATGAGTTGATTCCTCCTTCAAAAAGAAGAGAAAATTGAATCAGTTATTATTAAAACTAAGAACAGTTAGTCGAGTGAGCATGATTTTATTTGTATTAACTTGCTTATGAAAGTATATTTACGGTTTTATAAGTATATCTATAATTTAATTAAAAAAGTTTTAAAACTTCAGCTTCAAAAACAGTCATTGAACTGGAATATTGGCATTGAATCCCTCATGCATAAGATAAGTTAATAAGTTACTCAATAGTTTGTTCTAATTATAAGAATATTAATTTGATGTAAATGCATGGCTAATTTTAACTTTTTTTTCTTTTTATGGTTCATACTGATAATATTGATATCAAAGTCAGAAATATTCCAATTTTGAGAAAATGTTTTGGGATCTGTGCAAGGCTTCACTTCCGGCACAATAATATCCAACTTCCGGAGGATACACCACACCTCGTAGAATTGGATGCTATTCTTTTCCTGCTTCGTCTCTAACTCTGCAACTCTTCGACTAATACAGAGTTTGATGGACTCTATTTTCGCAACACAATACACTTTAATGAACTATTGAAGTTGTTATTAAGAACTTTTATATGAACTATTTTTTTTTTTTTTAATTTTTGTGAAACGCCTCACTTTTTGTACACCTACTATGTCAAGCATTTCATTTATTTTTCCTTATTTTATTTGTAAATAGCACCACTGTCTGCGCATTACCTTGTAAATTCATCTTGTTACTTTTTCTTCGGTTGTCACAATTAAGTCCTAATGCGCTGTGGTGAACGAGCAAATTTTGTAAGGTGCTGTCTTGGCTTTGCTGGACTTATACGAAGGAAGGCGACACCTGTTAAACTAAGTACTGATCTGTCTTTCTTAGTATGTCCGTGTGACGAAGATTTAAATTTTGAAAGAGCTATAATGTTATTAACACTATTCATGTCGAAAAACCCATTTTTCATTTTTTTTAAAAAAAATATAGGAAAGAAGTTCAGTAGTCGAAACTACGGTTTTTTGAATTTATTAAATCAGGTTCTATAGGGATTGAGGTAAAGAACTTTCATAGAAGAGTTTTTACCTGAGTGATTTTTCCTGGACTGTTGATCCAAATGTAATAATGATATATTCAACGGAAAATGAAACCAGTTCAATTTCTATGAAATGATATCAGTACCATCTAAATGTATTTTTAAGCCCTGAATTCTACCAGTCTGCTTGTAAATAAATTATTTTTTATGAATGAAGGAGAAAAATTACACAAATTCATCGATGCTTTGAATACCAACCATGACGGATTTTTATTGATGGTCCAGAAACCATTCCTAACTTATACCTGTTTACCTAGTTCTTTGAAATTTTCCTCTCTTGAACTAATTCTGTAAAACTTCTGGCTTATGATAATTCTTAAAAACTAGTCTACCCATAATATTTAGGTATTTTCAGAATCATATAGCAGGACATAAAAAGAAAGCTAATGTAGAAGTTTTTCATTCCGATGAGAAATTTATTGTTTTGAAGAGAGGAAAAAATAATGGTGCCCGTATAAAGTTTTATGTCTTTATCAAACAACAATGCTGCTTTCTCACCAACACTTTCTCGTGATATATATTTAATAAGCCACCAGAATGCTTTAAGGAGTTATAAGTGATTTAAAATGGCAACTGTGTCCATATTTTATACTGTAATAATGAATAATACTGTACCAATTGAACTGATTTGGGGAGTAGTTTATCTCAAAATGCTTTATCTGCAAATAAGGAATGCTCATCGTATATTAATGCAAAAGATTTATTAAATTAATAATTGTTCTATAAAAGATAGTTAAAATATTTAACATCAAAATCATTTTATGATTTAGACATAAATTTGAAAAACAATTACAGCAGGGAAAATTCCGATAAAATGAATTGTATTTAAAGAGAGCTAATTACTGCTTAATTTCAGCATGAGATATTATGTAAATTATGTGTAAATATTATTATTATTATGTTCAATAATAATAATTTTTCCAGCTAAATAAAGTATTATTTATTATGTGTGCATAATATAAATCATTATATAGAATTATTAGGATAATAAATAATTCTTAAAATTTATCTTAAATTCTTTTTGTTTAACTAATGAATATTTCAACTATGACAAACGAATGTAACAAATTTCAGAGTTTTTATAATTACAGTACTTTGTTAAAGATATATAATAGACTAAAAAAAATTAATCATTTTTAAAATACGAATAAAAAGGAAGATATTCTGAATATGACAAGTTTTGTTTGTTAATGTTGCTAAAATTTACTTTATCATAAAAAATAGGAATCATTAAATCTTAATTTTTTGCATAATAATGATCAATTCTAAAAAAAAAACTTAATTATTAGCCACAAAAGAAATTGGAGAAATAACAAAATATGGTAATTTTTTTCTACTTATTGTTGAATATATCTTTAATGAGAACCTTTGGGATACTTTTGATATCATATGAGTAAAACACTTGCTAATTGCGGTTTCGCATTTTTTTGTCAGAAAAAACAAGCTTATATTATTATTATTATATATTTGAATATTTTATCTTGAAATTTTTCTTTTACGATACTTTATCTTGCAATCTTTACTGCATGAGTATTTATAAAAGTTAATAAGTGAATATGATATATACAATTACAGGCATTGAAAAACATGCGTCATAAAAATATTTATATTAGAACATGAAAAAATATTAATGACTTATTAATATAATTTCCTTATTATAAGAATCGATATTATATATATTTAATCTTATTATTATAGGAATTACTGTGTATTATTCACACTATGGATTATACCTAATATTTGTGAAAAATAGTATATAGTGATTTATAATGATTACAAATGTTCAAATTATAAGTACTTTATTTTGAAAGTGAAATTTTATTTGAAAGCTATTTATAACTAAAGAAAGTTATTATTTGGAAGTTAAATATGTAAAAATTTGAGTGGTTAATACTGAAATTATAATTATAAGTATTTTTTATTTCAAATATTTAAATTACAAGCATGTAACCCCAAGCATCATACAACAATTATAAATTTCTTATTGTATTAATTAAAAAACACATTGTCTGTCTTTAAATCAATTTTCATTCATCTTATAAATTCATATAAAAATAGTTTAATGATTATTACTTCATAATTAGCTCTAAATGTCAAAAGGAATTTTTTGTAAAAAAGCAAATTTAATATATTTATATTTTATATCACTTTATTATGATTGATTTGAAAATTATTTCAAGAAATACCTGTGTAAGTTTCAATTTTCCTGTTTACTTTTAATATGGCATCCCCCAGCAGCTGATATAACAAATTCTATATAAATATCTGTAATTAAAAATATCTTTACTATACTTGCTGTCATTTTCCCATTATATCATTTCTCAAGCATATCACCAATAAAGCATCTAATCCAAATGTCACATTGAAGATAAGATCTTTTCATTTATATTGGTTAGAAAACAGGTATAAGAGAATGAAAAATTGATTGACACTATATTTGAAAAATATCAAATCTAGGAAAATAAAGTTTGACACTTCTGGTCAAAGAAATAATTTGAAGTTTTCTTTTACGTCACTCAAAGGTGTTAAAGAATACGCAATTCCAGGAAACACCACCTGTTGACATTTACATTTTTCACTTTCAACTAAAAATTCCTTTAAAAAGCTCGTTTTTTCACAAGAACAGCTGAAAGTAATTATTTCATCAGTATTTTTCAAAGGTCTACACTTATTCTCTAAAGGAACTACTTTATCTTAATCTCAGTATGTATGCACATAAGAAACTTAAAATACCTGAAGAGTTTGCTGTTTATAATGAAAATTGATATGTGTTATATCCTAAAATATTCATTTTTTATATTTTTAAAATGAAAACATGTAAAATATCTATTTTATGTAGTTATGCATTGAATACCAGAAGCTTAGTGTTAGAGATTCACTCTTACAAGGTTCAGGAGATCGGAAGTTCCATCCTCGGGTTAAAAAAAGTTTTTCAACCCTTCAGTCAGTCAATAAAACTGGGTACGAAACTTGCTTGAGCACAAAAAATTAGAGACTGTTTATTTCCCAATTAGAGATGAGCCACCTAATTGGGAAATAAGCTTCACAACTCAGATTTTTTGGTCAAAGAAATCTTGGCACATGGGTCAGTCGTGCCATAAGTCTTTAGTAGTTCTATATTAAGTTTCATATGTAATTTATTATTTCATGAACAACAAGTTTTTCATTTGCAGACTTTTTATATCTATAAAGCTTTCATAGGCTTGGATGAAGTTCAATTTTATGATAAATTTATCCACGTTAATAAAATGGAATATTTAAGGATTAAATTTATATTAATCTATTGATAAAGTAAGTTTTTGTAGTGATATAAAAATAGTACTTACTTTTATGAATTCGAAATAATTTCGAATGAATCATGCACTTACAGATGATAATCAATCGATAATCCACTTCAATAATATTGATAATTCATTCTATTAGTCATATAGTCTCTTTTCTACTGTTATTGATATATCACTTGTTAACGGAAATAATCAGGCTACTTTTCAAAAGATAATCATTGGGTATACATTCCAAATAAAGTAATTATAAATACATTCTGCAATTAAATATAAAATGAGCACTTTAATATTTTCGCATTTTTCCTTAGAATATAACATGGTAATTTATTATCCATTATAGATAATGAGTGATTGAATTATTGTGTATAATTCTCTGTTTTCTATTGTGGTTAATTTAATAATGATTTACTACAGCCAATCGATGGCTGAGTGGTTAGCATTCCTGATTCTTCAACTGTGGGTCCGGTGCTTGAATCCTGGTTCGGGATGAATGTTGCTTTCTCTCTGTGTTACTCTGTCCTTTCTTCTGAGATGATGTATGAATGTGGCCCACCCTATAAGAGGGTTTGTGGTGGTACGGCTTGAGTAACGAGACTCGCTGCGTGACTTGGTTTACAGGTGCGCACTGGGTAACGACTAATCAGTAGCAGTTTCCAGCCTTGTTGTAGTGAAGTGTTTGTCACTCAGTGCCCGCCATTAAAAAATATACAATATAATATATATAATGTTATAACATTATATTATTAAAAAAATAATTTATATAATTTAACAACGCACTTTTAGAAAATTAAGTAAATTTTCAAGGTGTCTTGACTTTATAAAAAAAATAATTAAAAAAATCATAATATTATTTATTAAAAGTTATTCATTACTAGGTTTATTATTTATTACTAGTTTTAAAATACTATTTTCTTAAAAATATAATTTCTAACATGATTATTTTTAATAAATAGTACTTTGCAAATATGGAAAATCTGGTTTTAACATATGCTTATTTATTTGATATTATAATAGATTTGAAAGTGTATGTTAAAACATTTCAGCATAAAATATAATTCTAAGATATTTAACAAGTTATGACAAGTTATGTGAAAATGATGTTATAAATTGGAGTGTTATTGAAATGTCAATGAACAATATTGAACAATATACTGAGAATCATCACAATGAGTTTATTTTTTGAATTGTACTTTATTAAAATATATTGTTTTTCAAAGAATTTTTTTTAAATTTTGTTCCTTGTTTTTATCCTCAAAATATTTTCCTTTGGCAAAAATGTTTGCATACACTCCAATTTTATGAAATGGATTCTATAAAAATTTTGAAGGAACTTATTTTTCACACTAATTTTAAATATATATTATTGATTATATAAGACAACAAACATATATTTACCACTGCATTCTTTCTCAAGGAAACTCATTTAAATTTTCGTTTAATATCTGTTTGTATTTAAATCACTAAGCTCCAGTTAATCGAGTCAAAGGGCAAAATGTGGATCTGAATGATAATTTATACCAAAAACATTTACGGCCTTCAATTTGCAATTATAAAGATATGAATTTAATTTAAATATAGTTAATTTATATTTAAGTCATAATCACAAGATTAAGAAATTGCTTGTGTATCTTACACATTTATTAAATATTATTAAACATCAAAATTGTTTAAAAAATTATTTGGACATTATAACAATGTCAGTAAAAAATTATAAATAAATTCTACCATTTAGCCCATCCATGTTTTTAATAATTATAAAGTAGCATATTTTATATTTGAAGCTAAAAATAAACCTTTTTTCCGCTTACAAATATTTTTCTAACTTCCACTTCATTTTGTTTTCTTATTATACCAAACACAAAACTAAGTATTCATATAAAAAAGTATAACATAAGATTTACTTTTTTTGAAATAAAGCAAAAAAATAAACTTTTTAATGGATAGAAGCTAATCTGAAACTTACATGCCTCTAAAGGTACCACTTTCATTATAGCTTTTTTTAGAAAAAAATAAAAGAAAAATGTAAGACTTTTCAAAAACGTAAAATTACACGAATACAATAAGGTATCTGCATTCATATGAAGGAAATGTACCTTTCGTGTTATTACTTTGAATAAAGCTTTCATTATTGAAGAGGAGTATATATAAGATTTTTCCCTGTGTTCTACAAGTTTTAATCTTTTTTTAAAAATTTTAAGAACCTAGAAATTTTTTCTTAAGCATTGCAAATAGTTTGCAATTTTGAAAGAAATGGTTTATAATGTTATCTTTAACCCAATTTCCTTCAGCTTGAGATAATTTATAATTTTTCGTAGTTATTTACCGTTATTTTTTTAATATTAACTGTTCAAAATCTATTTTATATAAAAAAATTGCTACACATATTTTTGATTTTGAAATTCAATATGTGATTTTCCTTCTTTTCCAACAATGGTAGTCCTTAGATAATGTTCGATAGAAAATATTCCATTCATTTGTTACCAGATATGGGAAAGTTCTTAAGATATATAATTTTACCCAGCAATTATGGGATTAAATACTGCTACTATTCTATTTCACCAGCGTAAGTGAAAAAGTACCAAATTGTTTTGTAAGCTGTACATGTCTGAGAATAGTATAGTGACAAAATATCGCTCTTCAAAGTGTAATGTTCCCGATTCCACTCACAGCTGTTGTTGAAAAATTGGAGATGGATACTGAATTTCAGTTTTTGTATGCAAATTTGTTGGATTGGTGCTTGGGATTATTCTAAATTGAATTTTATGTATTAATAACGTAATTGAATAAAAATATCTAAGAAGAAAAAACACAATGATAACAAGAGAAAATGTTCCAAAAATGAAGCAAATGTAATTTGGATATCAAAGGACATTGGATTTCTGTAAATAGTAACTATAAAACTAGTAACTGACAAAAAATTCAAATAAAAATATGTTTAACAAAGTATTATTTTTTATTTTTAAATTTTAATTTATTTCGGGCAATTTTGAACAGATAAATACATTTTTGTAATTAGAAATATTGCTAATAAAACTCCATTGCAATCACATTTAGTGAAACTGAAAATATGAGTTCTTCGATTTGGAATTAATGACAGTGACAAATTATAAATCACATGAAAAATGTTCATATACTTATTAAATGTTTCTAAAGTGATACAGAAACATAAGTTATATGAATATATCTGATAACATTTGTTGTGTTTTTAAATTTTCCTCTTATTCTTAAGTCATCATCATTGTAACTGGCTCTATAACCCTTGAAAACATTAGACTTCTTTAAAATATCTAACCAGGCTGAAGTTTTCTTGGCCGAGGACCTCCAGTTTTTTTTTATTTTAATAACATTAAAATAACGGAGTTCCAACAGTTTTCTGTTTACAACTTGGTCTTTGTCAACAAAAGACTGCATAGAAAACTTTTAAAGCAGCTCTACCACCTTGCATTCTCATGAAATGATATGCCATCTCATTCTGTGTTCTTTTTAATAAATTTTAAAACGTCATCATCTCTCAAGAGGATCAAAGTTATGCCTAATTTCCACAGTCATTGATGTCATCAAAAATAATTCGTAGCTTTTTACTTTCAAAGAACACCAACACTTGCTCTACTCTTGTTAATGACCATGTTTCAGACATAAATGTTAATACTGCTCTTATGAGAGTTTTATATACTAAAATTTGATTTTCTTTTAATTAGGATTTTAATTTAATGGGATTTTAATTGGCTTTTAAGATCAAATAGGCAGTGATTCTCCTTCGGATATCAGGACTGATTTCATTTTGTTAATCTAACTCGGATACCAGTAAATAAATTTCAAAGATATCACAGTAGGATTGTCTGTTTTTTTCCAAAACATATATTTGTTTTTTTTCCTTCATTTTTATTATAAATGCATTTCTAACCTTTTTTAGTGCAAAGAAATAATCTCTCAATGTTCTTTCAATTCTTCCGGTGGTATTCATATCATCAGCGTAAGCTTTTTAACAAATCAGCGCGCGTAAACGCTATTTAACAAATCTGTACTGATTTGCGATTCCCTTGTATTTACATTAGCACCTCTGATAACTTTTTCCAATGACATTGTAAATAAAAGGCAAGCAAGAGCCTAACACTTTAACAATCTCAAATGGGCTGGATAATTCCCCATATATATTTATCTCTTTATTACTATAGGCAATACTAAGCACTTGTTTTCAAAGTGATTAAATTAAGTATTTATACTGAATTAGTGACTGATTTAAATACATTCGTTTGTATAAAATTTTGTCCATATTTAAAAACTCAAATATGGTTACCTTTTAAAAATATATAATATATTACTTTATTTTCTCTGATTTATATTACATTATCTTGTATGAGTTTATTTTTTAATTGAGAAAAATATTTGGATTGCTAAGTGAATGTTTATTTAATTCCTCTGTTATTTATTTGATTATCTCTAAGTTTCTCCAAGCCAAATATTATTTATTCTAATTTCTGATGTATTTCTAATCAGATTAATAAATTTTGTTGTATTCCAGAAATTTGAAGGATTTAGGTGCTCACGCAGGAATAAAAATTATTTAATAATTATTAAAATTATTTAATGATATATGTAAAAATTATTTAATAATTTGATGATATGATGAATGGCAACTTGAAATATTATTTTAATGATTATGCTTAATATCCCTAATTTCATTAAAAAAACACTATGTGATTTGAATATAATATTTTATTTATTGCTTAAAACTAAAGGTTTCACAAGATGATCTAAAAAGGAAGATGAATTTTCAGGAGGGACTAAAAATTATTTTTAAACTAAATACATTTCTTTCATAAGAGCGTTTCATTTATTTATAAATGGAAACAAAGTATGATATAAATGAAATTTATGTTTCATTGATACTGAAGCATTAAAAAATAAGGAAAATTGTGATTTAAAACTAGATTTTAGCGTGAAACATTCTTCACGCAGTTTCATTTTCAGAATACAATTTTAATGTTAGGAAGAAAACGTGATTTATATTCTTTTTAATCTGTTTCTGATAAAATTGAAAATACCTTTAAAAACACTTTAAATTTACTTTTTTTTTCCTGACTTATTGTTTCATATTTTAACAATTCTGACATTTTGCAATTTTCAATTTGATAGTTTTTCTATGTTTCTAAATTTCTTAAGTGTGTGTACCTTTAATGAGAGTTACAAATCTTCATGCAAATTATAAATGAACGGAATAGCATTACATTATCATGTTTTTTTTATATGAGCTATAAAGATTTTAAAGTAATGCAATACAGAAATATATTATCATAATAACATTTAAGTAGTTAGTAAATCATGATTTATAAATTGTTATTTTAACTATAGTGAAATTACAGTTAAAGTGTGTTATAACTCTCAAATTTTAAAAAAATTTTGTTGTAAAATATAATTTTATTTCAAATATTTTCTTGTGATATTTTTCTGTAAAATAATTTAAATAATGTTAAAATATGTTTTCATTTATCTCTCACTAAATATTTACATAACTTTTAAAGTTTTATTTCTTAATTATCTTTATTGCCTTCTCCACACATTGTAACACTTGCATCTAAGATAAATAATTCCAAAACATAAGTTTAGACAGATTTCCACTATGAGTTACAGCAGCTAAAGGAGTGTATAGTGAAGGTAAGTTGTATTCTCAACAATTTCCTTTTGTGTTAATAAGCCTCTAATATATGAAGATTAATGGTTTTCCCAAAAGAAAATGCTCACGACAAAAATTAATGTTTGAAGTGTTACTTTAATTATTCAAATTAGCTTATATTCTACAGATTAGGAATATATTAATATATATTTATATCTATATTTTATTCAGGAAAATTAAAACTTTTTATGGTGCGTTATCACGAAATGGGGAAATTTTATTCAACTTTTTTAAATCACTGCGAATTAAGATAAATTTATCTTTTGTATGTGTGAATTTTATGAGATGATTACTGTGATTTGAATATTTATTACTAGTTGTTTAATTGATGCTTTAGAGAAAAAGAAATTGAAGTTTTCTATGAAAAGGAAATGTTTTAGCATTAGAAACATGTGTTACAAACCCAAAACGAAAACAGTAATATTTTCATTCAGATGGAAAATTTATTCTATAAGGTTGCTATTTTATTTGTTTCTCCTACAAAATTTGAAATTTTAATCTATTACTATGACAAATAATGTTCTTAACTTTTGAATGTGAAAATCTTAAATGAAAATACCTTAAGTTATGTTTAATAATTATATTGTTAATATGAATTTTAATTACATTTAACTAATAATATCATAATAAAAATATTGTTTAGATAAAGAATGTAAAATTTTATAATTTACTTTAAAATGACACAGTGGTTTGATTTTTACGAGATTATTTATATATTATATGTTTTTACATAAAATTTTGATTTGATATTATTCTTGACTATAGAGTTTTTAACCAGTAAATAAATTATTATTATTAAAAACTGTTATAAAATTAACCGAAACTATTTAATTCATTAATATGCATTTGAAATGCTTCTTAAACTTTCTGGAGATGTCAAAATTTTAAAGAACATTACATTCAATATTATAATGTAAGACATTTAATGACGGTTTTAATCACAGTTTTAGAAAAAAATTAACTTTTAGAATAGTAGCTTAAAACTATAAAAAATTGCTTAAATTAGATAACATTATTTTAACTCCTATGTATGATGCTAAATGAAATAAGTAATGGAATTTCCAAGTAATTTTTTATTTCTATTTACGATGATAAAATGATTAAGAATGAAAAATAAATACTTCAATCTGCCCTTGTTTAAGTTTTTTGAACAAATGAGTCAAAATAACGAAAAAGAAATCTTCACAGTGTAAAAAGATTCATTAATTATGAAAAAATTATACCACAAGAAGAATGTAAGACATCTACAACACTTAGTTTTCAATACTGTTGTATTGAAATAGAAATTTTCCATTAGCAATTTACTCTTCATCTCGATATAAAAATACTATCTTCCTTAATTCTTCAGAGTCCAAAAATTATATAATCCCAAGACTACTCACTTCTAATTTAATTTTTAAATATTTGACCAATCAAATATTTTTTTAACTTTTCTTGTTTAATAATTATGTGTTAAGTGGTAAAAACTAAATAATTTAAAAGAAATTAATAGTCTTCTGGATATATATTGTAATCAAACATAAAATAAAACATAATATTAATAGAAGATATTTTTCTATTTTTTTAAACATTTTACTGCAAAACTTTTCAAATATAATATCCTAACACTTACATAAATTTACGAAGTTAGGTGTTGTTTATCCTTATTTGATTCATTATATTTTATATTTTAAATTTTTGTGTGATTGTTTAATGAGGGTTAGTCATGTGTTTATTTTGAGGTAAGATAATACATATAATAATAAAGTAAGATATCCGTAAAAAAATGTCAATTTAAAAAAAAAATTCTGATAAGTTCAGCTTTGACTGTTTTACAAGGAAATAGAAATAACACACACACAGCCAGAAATATTTTAACATTTTCATATATTTAATGAAAATGATTGAAGTTTCATGGTTTAAGAGTGTTTAAAATGCTATTAAAATGTTTTTGCACTAAATGTTACCCTATTTATAGTTTTTCCATATTTTAAAAAAAATTCAGAATGCTAATAATTCACGAATAAAATTGTTCCTTAGGTGTTAGCAATTAAATCAACCCAAGCCCGAAGTTATTATTAATGTTAAAGAATAGTTCGTAAATATTTCATAACACAAATTATACAAAATACTTCCACAAACTTATTTTAAAAAAAATAAATGATTTTTAAATAAAAAAAATCAAATAATGATAATGTAAAACATTCTAAAATTTATAATTGGTAGATACAAATATATAACTAACAAGAATTTATATATAACATCTCAATTTATATGTAAAAATTAAAATATTTTATGAATATTAACCTTTTATTCTAATGCTTGTTATTTAAATAATTCAAATGTATTTTGCATTGTCTGATTAAATTAATATGATTAGTACTACTTTTTAGTGAAATTTCATTAAAATCAATAATTATTCAAGTGAATTAAGCATTTATTTTCATTAACTGATAATTGAGAGATTTCTGACCTAGTTCCCATTTTAGTTACAGAAGTTTAATCCTTGAGACATTAAAGAAATGAAAAACATAAATAATACTGTGATAGGTTTTAAAATATATTATATTTAAAAAAAAAGGATGCATATATATTGATTATTTTCTATAAATGTAAAGTATTTAATAGATATTTATTTAAAATATAATTTGCTTTTTTAAAAAAAATAAATTGTATCATATGATTTTTTCAGAAATTCAATAAAATTGCATGTAATGCACCAAATATGATGTCAAAATTCATTAAAATTAACTATACCTAACATTCAATCCTTCATAAAATTAATTGTGATAAGGCAAAAAAATAGAAAGTATTTTAATAAAGAAAATTTACTTTATAATATCGAAGTTTTTGTCCTGCTTTTATGAACAATGCTTTCATTAAAGAACTTAAATTAATATAAATATTTTCGTGAAAGATATTATTTCGTGCAATGTGCTATGATATATACTTATTTTGTAGCAGAAAATTTGAAAAGCATAATGCATCAGCAATTAGTTTAATATTTCTATTTCAAAATGCACTATATAAGTATTTTACCATCAATCAATAATAAAAAGCTAAAATACTTTTAAAAGGATTATAAATGTTCGTATACTTCCTCAAAGTTAAGTTCTTCATAAGTATATATTTTACCCAATAAATTACATAAATTTCTAATAAACTCTAAGATCATCTTAAAGTTTTTTTAATAAAAATACAAAAATTAACTTTGCTTAAAAATTACTTTAAAACTTTTCTTTAAGATCGAAAGTTTGTGACTTTTAGCTTCTTATAAATCGATGTCTTATAAAAGAAAATCAAATTTTCTGAAATAGATTTCTTTGAAATTTTCCAAAAAAGTGATTTTTTTTCTTTTAACCAAAGTATTTCATGTGCTTTGATAGCTTCTATAGTTCAAAAGAAATCAGTTTATTGTTCAAAGGATATGAAGTTTACTTCATGTCTGAAAACATTTTGTTTTGACTATTTACTGAACATTTTAAGTACAATATATTTAATATCTCTTTTTACCAAAAACAATGTTTTCAGTTTCTGCTTCAAATTAAGTATCATTTAAAGCAACACTGGAAATTATCCATTATATATTTGTTTGCCAAAATCAAATATAATTATATAATTATTGTGTCGTTAAAAATGAAATATAAATTAAAAATTCGAATTTTTTTTTAAATACTTAATGTTTAATTCTTATAACGATGACTGATTTTCTTAGCATACATATATATATATATATATATATATATATATATATATATATATATATATATATATATATATATATATATATATATATATATATATATTACGTTGTATGGTTAAGAATAACAAACGAAAGACCTTTTAGTGGGCGTATCATATTTCTTGTTGCATCTTTTCGTGAGATCATATATTTTCAGATTTCTGATCTTTGACTTTACCATCTGTTCACATTGATATGTAAGGCCTTCTTACTACATTTTGTTCCTCTTCTTCCTTTCTCTTTGGGAACATGTTTATTCATAAATATCCCAAATTAAATACATTTTTGTGGCATTTCCTTACTGATAGTTAAAATGGATCATGCAAGAATGATTTTAAGAATAGTATCATTGAGTAGAAATAATTGAACCTAATTTCTAACTATGGATTTTATTATACACAGATTAAAATATTTTTTCTATTATTATTTATTATTTTTCCTAGAATGGAGACAATTAATCGTAAGAATATTTATTATAAAATAAAACTTGTGTTATATTAAAAATTAATAAATATTTCTTTAAATATTTATTTTAAGACGAATCATTATTAATTACTTCTACGAGGATAACAGATCAAATTAATTAGGCCTTTTTAGTTGGCGTTTTGGCAGTTGGGTGGAAGCAAACAAATCACAGCTTTCGTAATCTTGAAGCAAAAACTGGGCCTGAGACCCTCAATACTTGCTCTAAGGCCGAAAGGTACCACTTAACTCCAAAAACATTGTGACCACGACCTGCTTCATGTACCACAGAAATTATAGACTTAGTGAATATGATGAATATTGGGTTAAATCAATATTAGAACTCACTGCTATCCGATAATGAAAAAAGATGTCCGTGTGCTGTGTCGCAAAAGTATTAAATCTTGTGATTCAGGTGGTGTTTCTAAAATAATATGAAGCAATCAATGAAATACCAGTAATGAATGTTATCAGCAGTGTATTAATTACAAGTAGAAATTATCTGTTGATTTAACATTTTAAGTTCATTTAATTTAACCTGGAAAAATTGCTTTCCTATAAAACAATTTTTACTGTGCTATAAAACTTTTACCCACAATTTTTTTAACAGTTAAAACATGGGTTCCACAAAATACGAATTTGTACTGCTTAAATCACGTAATATGTGACATCAGAGGTTATATGATATGACACATCAGTGCTGTGCAAAAGACTGCAACGTAATAAACTGCTACAGAATATACATGGTGCGCAAGATAGCTTCCTTATTTCGTATTGCAATAACACAAAATTTATTAAAAAATAAATTTTACTTGCTTTTGCGTACAAAATTGTTAATTATTTAAAGTTTTTGTTTATATATAAGTAGTTTTAAATACCCTATTGGGCAAGTGATGCCCACCATTAGTGATACACTGGGTGAACTAAATTCTACTGTTTTCTGCATTATCTCCAACTCATTCGGAGATATGTTCGTCATTTCTCTTTGAATGTTTATTATAAGATTTTCCAAAATTTGTGAATGACCAATACAGAAACGTGATTATAAATACCTTCACAAAAAGAAGCTACATAGGACCCAATCAAGAGAACGCGTTAACCACTCTAAATGGTTTCTGATTGAAGTAATGCACCCAGAAAAATAGGCCACTATGATAAATACACTTGTTCATTGTACATGATGTGATAAAACTAGCATTTCTATCCTTCTTCAGCTAAAAGATATCTCCAAGCTACACATTGTTCATTTACAGTGGATTCCATCCCACGTTGAAATCTATGGCAATGAGCAAGCGGATCACTTAGCCAAGCAGGGCTGCAGCCATTCTCCACCTTCTCACACAGCCCTAACCTTTGCAGAACTTCATTCAAAAGTCGTTTGTGTTATTTCGAAGGAATGGAGAAACCCACCCAGGCACCACTGGTATGGGAGCAGCTAACCTGGATCATCATTCAGTCTCAAGTGCGACAACCGAACTGCAATAACAAGACTCAATAGCGGCCAATTAAAAAGTCTCATTTTTAGAGGGGAGGAAGACCTACTCATTATGCACAAAATGCCGAGCCCAACAAGCCTCCCCTGAACATGTCTTGACGGCATGGAGCTCACCAAGAAGGACCTTTATTCTTTCCCCCTTTTTGTATCAGATTTCCTTCGGGTCAGTGGTCTTATGGACCTTGTCTGACGAAGTCAGACGAAAGGAGGAATAAGCCACAACAGCAACAACAACATGATGTGATGACTGTACATGCTAATTAAACATACGCCGTTTGATGATGACGACTGAGCTATACTGTCACACAGCTTTATGATTTCCTATCTAAAACGAAGACAATCCCAAACTCCTTATTTTAACTACTTTTTGTGTAATTGCCAGTTAAAATTTTCTTTCGAAACAGAACGAACGTGTAATTCGGCTAACTTTAGCTATTGTCGAGTAGTTTCGAAAAAAATTGAAGTATAGAAAATCCTTCGCTAAATCTCTCAGACTTTTTTTTTCAATATTCAAATGAATATTTTACAAGTTTTGTAATTCTAAATCATCATGCTGAATTAACATTACTGATCTTATTTTTGCACCGTGTTTTTTATGCGATAAATTTTGTCGAGAGGTTCTTAAATTTACTCATGCGCTCAGTAATATATTTAGTATTTGAATAATCACTTTTTGTATATAAATCATAGAATGTTTATATCTGCCTACAAGCCATGTAAAAAATATGTTATATAAATAAGAGTAAAGAAATATTAAAGATATAAAGATTTAACAATTGTAACAGAATGTAAAATAGTTGTCAATAATTTAACTTTTTTATACTGTAAAAAACTATCTTACTAAACAAATGTTCTGAGATTCTCATTTTCTTATGACTCTTGTCTACCAGAAATTAAAGATTAATACATCGTTTGTTTGTCTAAATTTGAAATTTAACTTTATTTTAAGTTTACATTTATGTTTATTTTGTTTCAATTTGAAGTTTGAAAAAAGTTTTATTGGTGAAAAATAACTATATTAGTTCGCAAATTACTTTAATGTAAAACATAATTTAAAGTTTCATTTCCAGACATAAGAGTTTCTCATTTTTTTATCAGAAAATAAAGATTAAGGCATACTTCTTTTATGAACTATTGGATTTTCAAATTTTTATTCTCTAAATATTTTTGTTTTTAGATAGGCTCATGATATACATTTATTATTAGTTGAAATATATGAAATATATTAGATTTCTCTTAACTTTAAATGCAATTTATAAAAATTTTATCGTGAATTTATGGCAATTTGTAAGGTAAAAAAAACCTATATATTTTTCCTTTGATTCTATTTCTTTTACAAAGTCAGTAAGAGTTTCTGAATTCAGAGTTAAATTAACTTAGAAAATAACAAGATTGATGCAGAAAATGGTATAATTAAACATTACATATATTTGGGAATTTTTAAATTTTCAACTTGTTATTTGTGCCTGTTTTAATTCCTTATTTAGAGATACTTATTTTTCTGATATGTAATAAATTATTTTGCTATATTATCTGCAACGAACATTGATTGTAAAAATAAAATTACAACAGAGCTTTAAATAACCTTCATTGTTATCAAAAATAGTTTTTAAGATTCAGTCAAGATGTTTAATAGTTTGATCCTCATTCACTCCTATGCAAATTTCAAAAATGTGAATTAACCTTAAAATGTGTAAGTTTTCATTTGTCGTATTGCTAATATAATGATTCGTTTTAATGGAGAAAAATTCAGTCTTACTTATTTTCATAGTTTTTATATATTATTTTTTCGCATATTACTATCAAATCTTAATTTGAAATGACAATAGTGAAGTAGAAACTATTAGATATTCACGAAGAAAGTCACCCTTATAGAACTATCAAGGAGGCAAATATTCTTTTCCTTGAGCAATGATAGCGAAAAAGTATGCTTTGCTCATGACCTTCGTATAAGAGCATCATTAAAAAAATCACTAGAAATAATACCACATTGTTAGAGACCTGTACTGAATTTAAAGAAAAAGTAATTTACCAATCATTTAAGTTCATATTTTAATATTATCGTCATTAATTTTGCTACCATTTTTAGTATCAAAATTTTAAAATGTCTGAAATTATTTTGTATTTAAAATTTAGAATTGTTAACTGAATTTTTTATTGCTCGAGATAGTTTCTTTTTCTGACTATCTTTAAAGATTTATTATCATACCTGATTAATTTAATTTTAAGATCTTTTTCAAGTTATTTTGTGTTAAAACATATTCATCAACTTACGCTTGTGATTACTAGATTTTAAATGGTAAGGGATATATTTTGATTCCATAAGCTGAAAATTCATGCTTAAAATTCTTAAAACATGACTTGATTAATAATTTATTTAAATTACTAAATTAATACATGTTTTGCATGATTTATATAATAAATAGTACTATAATTGGTTTGCTTTATCTTCAATAAGTATTCTTATCTGTCCAATATATTAGAGATAAAAAGTGTTGTGTTAATTAAAAATTAGTATTTATTTGTGAATCTGTTGGTAATAAATGATTTTGAATAATACACTGCTCAAAACAATTAAAGGATATTGCGGTTTTAGGTGGATCTTGTGGCTGGGAAACTTTTTAGCTGATTGATACGTGGTCGACAGACGTAGTAGGTTATATGAGAATAAATTACACATGTTTGGCAGAAAAATTAATTTTGTTGCGCATTTGAGTACAAAAGGAAAAAAACACAATTTGTGCACATGAGGAAAAAAGAATAAGAAAAGGTATTGTCTTCAAAGAAAATCATTTTCAGCAGGGGTATGGTTTCCACGGACGGCCAGCAACGTTGAACACCTTTGAGGCATGGAGTCAATGAGGCTATTAACCACAAGTTGGGGTATTCTGTCCCACTCTTCCAGAAGAGCTCTTTCCAGTTCTTGGAGAGCTTGTGGGGGTGGTTGGTGGCCAGCAACTCCTAGAGCGTCCCAAACGTGCTCTATTGGATTCATGTCTGGAGAACAAGTTGGCCATTCTATTCGTACGATTCCTTCCTTGAAAAGGAAATTCACCACCAAGTTATCACGATGTGGCCTGCAGTTATCGTCCATTTAAATGAAGTCATCTCCGATTGCTGCAGCGTAAGGGACTACAATAGGTCTGAGGATCTCATCCCTATATCGGCGATCCGTCAGAGGTCCATCTCGAATGATATAGAGGTCTGCGCGCCCGTCAATGGAGATACCATCATACACCAACACTCCTCCACCGCCAAATCTGACACTTTCGTGCTCGAACGCTGGATTATTCCTACTGCCACGGTCCCTCCAGATGAAAATACGCTTATTATCAAGATGAACAAAAAAACAGGACTCGTTGGAATAAAGATCATTGCTCCACATTTCTCCTCCATTTCACATGCTCTGTTGCCCATTCCCTGAGGTCGCTACGATGCTTTGATGTTAGTTTAACACATACCATAGGTCGGCGAGCATACAGACCTACACCGTGGAGCCAGTTTCGGACAGTCTGAGTTGAAACCGTGGTGTCAGTAGCCGAGCGAAGGTGTTGATTGAGAAGAGTAGCGTTCATATTTCGGTGTCTCCGAGCCATTAACACTAAATAACGATCTTCATCGGGCGATTTTGCTTGTCTACGACCTTGCCCTAGTCTTCGGCCTGCACTTCCAGTCTCAAAAAATGGTTCCAGATCCTGGAAATCACACTTTGTAACACTCCAATGGCTTGCGCTACTCTGGCTTGAGTTTGGCCCCCTTCTAACCTACCAACAACTCTCCAAGCTTCAGAATTGGTCAAATTACTTCTCTGAGACATCGTACTCATCGAAACAAAGCAGTCACTGAATACCGATCATTCTTGTATTCATTGTCTTTTATTCAGTTGGAAGTCAAATTTCATTCACTGCCACTGAAGTGACGTTTTTGACGTCGAACTCAAAATTAGCATAATCCACAGTTTGAAAATAAGAAAAATTTTCATTTGAGATTGAGCAAAAGAAATTTCGTTTATATCTTTATTTTATGTAAAACTTACAATATCCTTTAATTGTTTTGAGCAGTGTATTTTCAAATTTTTTATTCAAATGAATTTAACGAAATTTGATTTGTAGTTTATGAACTTAACGTGACACGATTATTACCCAACTCTTTGCACAGATAACAGCAGCAGTTCGAATTTGGCTTTGAATATTTGCTCTGTATGCAATTATTTTATTTCTTACGGAAAAATTCTTAAAAAATGGAATTACATTTACAGTGTCGTTTGAAAATTATGTTGCGAAATATATGCTTTTCTGAAATAAATAAAACAAATTCAGTTTCGCAATTTAAATGGTTTCCAATATATTTCTATATTTTCACGATATATAAGAAATTAGCAGATGTTGTTGTTGTCGTGCGGCAAGTGTAAAAAAAGGTAAAAAAAAGACACGTCATATGGAACCAAAGGCATGGAACACTTCCCTGGCCACATCTTCATCTTTTTCCGTATAGAGGGTGTCATGACAGCAGTTGAGGTCGATGCAGAAGAGGGTCGTGGGAACAGAGATGCAGTTGAAGTGATGCCTCGGATCCAGTGGAACTCCTGTGCAGTGCCTGCATTCTGCGTAGGTTCTTGATCAGTCGGGCATGATTTTTTTACCCTTCTTGTGGCCAGTCCACATTCTGCTGATGGTAGAGATGATACCACGGTCAGGATTACGCTTCGGTAAGCAACATTTTTTCCGCAGTCCCCCGCAGAGCTGATGCATTGTGACGGCGTTTGCATCGAAGCAAGTGGTAATCGTGGGAGGGGCATTGATAATTCTAGCCTCCTTTGCGAGGGATCCGCTTGTTCATTTCCTTCGATGTTAACATGTGCAGGGACCCATTGGATGGTGCAGGTTTTCTCCCTTGCAACTATGGTGGACAGAAGTCGCCTTGACTTTCTTGGGCAAGTCTCGTTTTATCTTCTTTAATGGCTTCCAGAGTAGATTTACAGTCAGAGAATATGTTGATGTCATTTGAGGGGATTGACTCTGTGAGGTAAAGGGTAAGAGCTGCCTTTATGACGATCATCTCACTGGTGAAGTTGGAGGCAATTTTTCCAGCTGCAACCCGATGTTTGAGGGATGTTTGGTCTGGAAAGATAAGGAAAATGCCAGAACCTCCCCTGTCGCATTCTGAGTTGGAAGAGCCGTCAGTGTAAGCAGTTAAAAAGTCTGAATACCTTTTCTCCGAATGGTTTATTCTGGTTCACTTTTTGCACATGATTTCAGCAGGTCTAAATTGATCTTAACGGTAGATGGTAGTTTGACAGCAAAAGGTGGTTCTTCAATAATGTCAAGGGATGTGTGATTCAGTCTGATGTTGTTTCTGATGTCTTTGTCGTATAGAAGCGTAGGGGATCTTTTTAACCTCTCCCTGCTGGTCCAGGCACGAAAAGTGACATTTGAGATGTGTTCCTGGTAATTAGCAGATAAAAATGGATAATTGTTTCTTTTTTTATAGAAATATAAAGTATGTTACAACAGGCTGTATTTCGAGAAAAGAGGACACTATAGGCCAAACACAAAAGGACAGATTATTAATCATATACGGTCATGTACTGGCAATTACCAACGCCACAATCGGCCATTATGGCATTGCTGGCATCCAACATTGGGACAGCAATGGACTGTAATACTAATAGGAATACATGGATGAGGCATTTTGATAATGAAGCCGGTAAAATCAAATAACGGTTGGCTGCTGCCGACTATGGCGGAATACCGGCAGCGGTTCAATTGATGCGCGGAATCTCTTTGTGTTTGTTGGAAAATAGTTATTACCAAAATCATTGTCCATAAAACTCAATCACTACTCATATTAAAGAATTTTTCTATTTAAATTTGAGAAAAATAAATTTGGATTAAAAATAGTTTTGGTATTGTTTTTAATTGCAATATTAGGTCAATTATTACCGAAAATATTATTATAATATTGCAGCTTGTTTTAAGATAGACAAATAGATTATATCCAATTAAATTGAATATTTATTAGAGTTGCAATATATCAATACAATAATACACAGATATTTACATTTTATACAACAATTATTTCGTAAATATATTCAGTTACAATTGAATTCCTTAAAAAAACACAAAAATTATCAGTTATGGTAAATTATAATACTAAGTAGATAATATTTTAATTCAGTTTAACCCTGTGTAATAATTAATATACATAAAATTTTGATACTTCTATCAGATTTTTAGGAAACGTTACAAAATTATTAATACAGTTGCTTCATAAGTTATATTTTTGGAGTTAAATTTTAAATTAAAGAAAATTGGTATAAATTACTAGCGCTTTGAAACATTGTAGCACTAGTGTTGTTTGATTTATTTTTCAATATACGTAGAAAGTTACATTAAGGAAAATATAAGTAAAAAGAGTTATATATATTTTAAATATGTCCTTTATTATTAATATTTCTAAAATTATATTAGTTTTAATAATATATGGTTAAGGATTACAGTTTACTTCAAATTGAAGTGAAAACAGATTCAAGAACAATAAATCATCAGAATTTAAAATAATAAAAATTCCAGAGTGCAATACTTATGGAAACTGAATAATTTGTTATAGGAATTTCTCCATTATTAATAAAATTTAATAAAAAGCAATTAAAATTCCATAAGTACGAAATTTCTAAAACAAGATTTATTTTTAAAATTATTGAAGCGATTAAAAGTATTGAAGGGATATATATATATATATATATATATATATATATATATATATATATATATATATATATATATATACTATTAGATTCTCTTTTCAAAAGATACTTAAAATCAAAATCAGAAAGAATTTATAACCAAACTAAACTGAATGGAAATCAATTACTGTGGTGATAAATATATCAATATCAATGTGTTAGAACATAAATTATAGTTTTAATATTATTTATCATGATTCATGTTTTGTGACATAAATAAAGGAGGACATACAGTTTTTTTCATTAATAAAACAAATAGCAGTTACCAAGAAACACTGCTTAGCTTATGGTGGTTTAGTAATGATGATTATATACATAGAAATGTATGCTAAAATATTAGACATTTCATAATGTACATCACATATCAACAACAGTGAACACTAAATATGTTAAATAATTAATAGAATTGATGCATATTACAAAAACTACATTTTTTTGGTTGTTGTACATAATTGTAGCTCTGGATAAACACTTTAAATTACTTGGTACTACTTGATTTTCACGGCTCCCGTGAAAAAAAACCGTCAAATCATGTAAAAAAAGTATCTAAAAGTAACCATATAAGGGGCAACTATTAAAACTTTAAATTTATATTTACACAATTTGATAACCTAAGTAATATAAAATATTCGAAAACAATTTTTTAATTTATCAAGAAGTGAAGAAGATGACACTTTGTTTTTCCAGGGATAATATTTAAGTCGCATTCATATTTGATAAAATGAGCAAAAATTAAAACTTTATGTAAGTAAAATATGTAGATGTGCAGCGTGAAACGTTGCAAAAAAATGCAATCGAAATGTGATATGTTATCACTTAGTTATACTTTGCAAAATGCATGAGATTAAAATCTACAAGGAAGAAGAAGTTTCTGACGGGAAATCTAAAATAGTTTTAGTATCATGGAGATATTATTGACATCATTTTGATAGTCAGGACCGTAAAAGTCAACTAGTACTAATTACATTGAGTAGTTTGACAGTGACAAGTAAACTAACCTACATGTATCTTAACTTTCATTGAAGACATTTAATAAATTTGAACGAATATTATTTACAAAATTCAAAAACACGCATCGATATATTTTATTTATTACATTTATGCATTATTTAATCTAACACTTCATTAGTGAGATTACACCGATAGTAAAATTTATGTTCCTTAAGATTTGTATAATGTTTTTCATTTACATTCACTTTTATGAAATGTATTCCACACGATCGTGTTCTAAAAATAATGTTTCTTAATTTTAATTTGAATATTTTATAATTTAAAGAAGAGAAATTTAAAAATTATAAGTTAACAAAAAATTTTGATGTAATGTGTCTTATCTCAAGAGGCATATTGGAAATTAATGCCGACACTTCTTAAATAACTTTTAAGTATTATGCTCATTTAACATAAAAACAATCTATGGTTTTTAATTTGACTTTTTAAATTTAGTTAAAAACTATTATTTTCTTAACTGAGTACTTTCATTGAAAACTTTTTAAACAAATTAGATCTCATTTGAAACTTCATACAAAGGTATACCAGCTATGTAATGAAAATTAGTATTTAAACAATAATTCGTACTTAAAACATACTTAATTTATTAAACGCAATAGCTTATCAAAACCATTTTTTCAATAAATTAAAAGAATATTCTGTGATCATATGTAAATATTTTTATGGATATGTAATGCATGTTAATATTTTTAAAAATATTTGACGGATAAAAATGGACGCAAGTTAACATAAAAGCTATGTATATGCATATAAGCATGAAATACAAGCTCTTTTTTACATTAAAAAGCAGAGAATGCTGAAGCTCATTTTTGCCAGAAGATTAATCTCAAATTAATAATTTAAATTTTATTATAAAAAATCATAAACTAGGAATTAATTATGAAAAATTTTGCTGTTTATGAATCATTTTCACATAGTATTAATATATTAAAATATTTTTATACTACAACAATATTAACTATTTGCATCACAAATATTAATATTATAATAAAATACTTAATTCAAGAAATTAGAGGCAAACTATAAAAAATAACTTAAGTTTTGTAAAACAGAGTTTTTATTTAAAAAAATAAGAAATCGATATTACTATAAGAATAACATTCTTTATTGAAGCAAATTATTACAATCTAAATGCACTTCATAACCTAGAGCTTGAAAGAAAAACTTCTGCAATTTTTAATTACTCGTAAATTATGGAATAAATACCTATGAAGAAAATCTAAAATTTTTCTTGTTTTAATCATAATCGTTGTCAATATTTATATACTTTACACACATTGAATACAAATAAATTAAGTTTCAAATTTGACATTTCAAAAGTATCTTAAACACAAAGTTCTTTGCTATTTAACAAATTCAAAGAATTGTTTTTAGATCTTTTATCATTTTTTCATATTTTTATTAAAATGTCTTCTTTCTGTACTCCATTGAAATAACCATAAAACTCGTAATCCATTTATATAACTGCATCTACTGATATATACTAGTTTACAAAAATATATTCCATGCTGCGTAACTGGGCTGTATAATTTACTTACTATTTTCTACATCAAGAATAAATTAAAACAAATTTTAAGAATAAATTACTGATACCTTCTAATTAACTAACAATTAAGAAAGGATGATGAAAACACTTGAGAGACATAAAATGTTCTAAATACTTTCCTTTAATTACTGAGTCATGTCATAGACTTTATCTACAAACAAAAAGTAATTCGACAAGTTATCAGAGCAAAAGATCCATGGATGGATCCAATATCATACACTTAAGCTCACATTTAGACAAGAACTCTACATGGATGGAAGGGATTTCAATGAGACTAAGTGATATATGTATGGCAATGGGAATGTTAACAGATTACTCACGGAATTCGGCTTTTTTTTTTTTAAGGAATGTGACTCATGGGCGTTTTGATATTAATGGTCAAAGTGGACAGTGGCAAAGTAATATTTTATCCTCACATAGCCATGGCCATTCGATTCACTGACCCCATTCTGTTTTGTCCTTGCCACCATCAGGTGATGAAAGTTGACCTGGCGTAGCTGACAGATGTGGTCCCGGTGCGACTCATGGCTCTCTGCATTCTCACTTTCTGTCGCTTTCCACAGAGGCAGTTGAGCAGGGCAGCTTTGAAACTGTTCCTGAAGTTGGCACTCAGGAAGCCATACACGCATGGGTTGATGCAACTGTTGAAGTAGGACATGAGGTGGAACGCCGTTCTCATGGGCTTCAGAAAGCCGTAATTCAATCGGTCCAGAACGTCGAAAGATGTCAAAACGTTATTGATCAAAATGGGAGCCCAGCATACTACGAATAGAACAACGACAGCGACTAACATTTTTATAACCTGTAATTTACGAAGAATGATTGAATACGTGTATAAATTATCAAAAAATTATAAATATTCAAAATTGTTTATTTTATTCATTAAAAATACAATACTTGAATAAAAAGAAACTTAAACCTCTTTCTAATTATCATGAATACTTATCATAAGAAAACTATGCATTTGATGCTAGAATGCTAAATTTTTTTGCCTAGGTACATATTTTATAATATATGTTTACTCATTTTAATTTTTTAACATTAAAAATACAACTAAATAATAGTAATTAATATAGTTGATTATATTAGTTGTAGATTAATATAGTTGTATGATATAAGGGAAATTAAACGATAGTCGTAAGGACAAGTTTTATAAGACCCATATTATGTGTTTCATTGATAGAGGACCCTGTTATTGTTATTTAACAGCATGCTTCCCAGTACCTAGTCCTGAGTTGGGCTCTAACAGTTAGATAAAAGCGGGTGGAGTCTTCAGCGGTGAGCGGGTGATCCGGGTGACCAAGCAGAAGAACCCCAATAGTTGGCCTTCCCCCCCAAAGAGGTTTCATTTCATTTAGAGGATACTGAGACCACGTAACGTTTCCATATAGTAGCGAAAATTATTCCTTTCGATCAAGGACTTCGTGGCTCAGTCGGTAAAGGAACAGACTCGTAAAACCGAGGTTGCGGGTTCAAAAGCAAGAGAGTCAAGTTGCCTAAAAAATAATTTCTGTTTGCTTTGTTAATTTAAGTTAGTTACGCAAATTCATGTGAATTTCAGTTCCTAATTTTCTGCGGGCCTTCCAAGTCTGGAGGGTTCTAAAATTGTATATAAGTAGCGACTGATTAAGTTAAAAGTAATAATAAAATCTTATGAGCGTTTTCGTTTCCATTGGCTTTACTACGTTCACTTCATCTACGTGACAGTATCCCTAAGCCATCTTTAACGAACCGGATGGATCTTCTGTGGGCCGGGATTCAAACTCACTGCCTTCCGATAATGAGAATGACTCCCTAACCAACCAGGGCACCGCAGACCAATAGAGGACTTTGGAGTGAGATGCATATGATGGTTGTCAACCCAACGTGAAACACCTAGTGTTTAGCTCCCAAGCATGCTTTTCAGTTAGTTTTGTTGACTCATTGAAAGGTTGAAAGTCTGAGTAACCTTGCCCAGCATAGAATCGAAACTCAGACATGTGGTTTAGGAGCGTTACCACTATGTCACCGAGCTTCGATTTATATCCTATGTATCAGATCAATTTGTTTAAAATTAAAATAATTTTTGTTACATTATTAGCTTATAATAGAACAATGTTTTCTTCTCAAAATTTGCAAGTAATGAATAATTCAAAAGTTGAATATGGTTCTAAAAAGTATTTTTTTTTACTTTTTATAATTTAATGTAATTCAGTTAAATAATAATAAATTCTTAAATTTCTTTTAGAATAAAAAATATTTTTCATGGCTTTTTTTTTAAATCGGATGATTTTTTATAATATTTTGGTATAAGATTTCTACTTTAAAGCAATGTAAAATATATAATTTGTTATAATATATCCTGAAGTTCTGATATTCACTTTCGTTGAATCATGTAAAAACAAATACATTACTCCGATATTATTAATTAATAATTTATTAAATGATTACTCTACAACAATTAAAATTTAAAAAAATATTTCACTTATTTCTTAAATTTTAAGCATTTTATAGTTTGCTTATTTTATAATTGTTATTTTAAAAATAACATTGCATTCTATTGCTATTTATAACTTACCGGCATGACCTGTCAAAAACTGACCTAAGTTAATTATTTCGAAACTAATGTATACTTATTCTCTCCCATGTTATTTTAAGAAATTTTTAAAATGCTTTTAAACTTTTTCTTACTTTTTCTTAAATAATATTAATCACACTATAAACCACGATTTAAATTAAAATCCAAACTTCAAAGCTTCAGTAATAATTGCTTTTCACTACATATATTCTAGTTCAAATAAGAAATTAATTATATATATATATATATATATATATATATATATATATATATATATATATATATATATATATATATTTAGTATCTACTATCATTGGTGTTTGGCAAAAGTTTCAAAATATTAAGTAAAACTGCAGAAGTTATGTAATTCATGCTACCTCAGGGGAATAATTCAAATAAAATACCTGCTTAACTGTGGCATTATCACTGTCTAACTTCTGAACTTTGGGCTTTGTTTTCATTTTGTTATTGGAGTGATTGCTGGTTGAGAACTGGTTTCTTGGATGAGATTCTCTTAAAGCTATTTCAGATCCTGGCCTGATAAATACATAAATGTTAAAAAATAAACTTTAAACGTAAGAAGAATAAAGTGTTCACCTACATATATCTTTTAAAATAAAATAACATATGATATATAATTTTTATTTAAACTTCCAGAAAGAAATCAATTTAATTTACTTTTAATGAATGTTAAGATAAAATAAGAAATTCCATAATAATTTATATTGTGTATACATATGAAAGAGACATATGGGGATTATTTACATAATATATGAATATTTTTTGTATGAATAGTTCAATGTTTGAACATTATTGAAAAAAGTTGGAATAATAAAATTTATGATTTATTTATTTTAAAATAAATTCAGAGATGCAATTAATTTTGGATAATATTTTATGCTGTATGTAATTATTTAATAAAAAAGATTTGTTTTTTTATACTTTAAAATTACTGATTTCTAAGAATTATACCAAATATAGAGTAGACGAGGTTAAACGCTGCATTTTTTACTGCCACAACATTCCGCCCAATGATATCTTAGAAATAAAATATCTGTTTTCCAATAAAATGCAATATTTATGTTAAATATTATTCATTATTTTGCCAATTTAATTAAATCTAATCATTTTTAATAACAAACTTTTATTTTTTATGCCTTTTAAGATAATATGTGGTATTTCTAAACTGTCTCTGGCGAAATATTAAACTATGATGTACGTATAACTAAATAAACATGCCATGGTGCTAATTTTTTAAAGTTTTTTGAGTATTCCAAATGAGATTTTTGTTAGTATTGTGTAGGAATTATTATGTATGTATTATGCAGAGTAAGTATTGGGAATTCTTGTGTTTTATATGCAATATTTTTCACATTATAACATATAGTTTTGGTAATATGTAACTTACATTTCTCCAGAAATCATGCTTGCTCTGTCCTTCACGACAACCCACAACTGATGACAAATGTTACTGTAAGTGTATCCCATGACCACTGAAGGTACAATGAGAATTAGCAACAGCATATAGACTTCATAAGTACGCCATAACCAGGGTTGATGCCAGTTTCTCACACACCAATACGCGCGATATCGCTCCCCTACTTCTAAATGGATCTAAAGAGAAACAATGACGAAAACATGATATATAATTTCTGCTAATGTTATCTGAAAAGTTATTGTAACAACAAACTATGTCTCATTTCAAAATATAATATAAAACAATTTGAAATATAGGTTTGTCGTTCGTATTATCGGAAAGTAATGAGTTCGAATCCAGACTTAATCGGAAATCCGTCGTGTTCACTAATGGCGGCTAAGTCACATTAAAACTGAGCATGGTCGCAGTGTCCTCCAAGTGAAATGATACATTTGGGGTGGCTGGAAAAGTATTGGGGATCTTCTGCTTGGTGTCTGCTTCAAAATCATGAAGCCTCCACCACCTGGCTGCTTCTGTCTAACTGGTAGAGCCCAATTCATTGCTAAGTACAGTGAATCATGCTGGTGCAACAACAATAATAAATGAGTATCATGTAAACATAAATTAATGTATTATAACACATGTTTCATTATTTTTAATGTCAATTATTTGCAACATGTGTACAAATTTGCAAATTTTTTTAAGCTCTAAATTTTCTTCAGTTTAAGTTATTTGAAAAATACCAATGCTAGTAAATTACACAAATATGCAATTTCAAAAATCAAAGCTTATTTTTTTTAAAATTTAATAAACCTTTTTTCTTACATATGTGGAACTGAAGAATAGTGTAGTGGATCCCTTCCCACGTAGAGGTACTGACGAGCATTTGCTTACTCCGGCGTCTCTTACCTATACTGAACTATACTCTAGACATAAAGGCCTTGTTCGGCCTGCATTTGCCATTCCCCCTGTGCACCATTGGTACCAGGGAAATCGTCCCGGCGGATCTCTATCCCTCCGGTGCAGCAGACTGGAACAAACTACAATAACACGTTTTCGAAGTGGCCACCTAAGATCATTGACATTTAACAACAAAGAAAAGGAATTTCCAGTTTGCGCTAAGTGTTCCAAAAGCCAAGCCACTCCGGATCATATGCTTGAGTGCTTGAGTCTCGATAAAGAAGACCTTTTGGAGCGACCATTATTGGACATTGATTTCCTGAGAGTGTGCAATGTCATAGACTCGGTCTAGCGCTGCTAGACAACAGGATCAGCAACAACAACAACAGAAGGCTCGTTAAATTGTAGTAAGAATTACTCACATAATTACAAATCACTCTTCAACTGTATTTGCATATCTTTTGAAATGACTCCTAATTTTCTTGTAACGGTATTATCTGTTAACTGTATGTCTTGTATTACCAACATGATCTCAGACTTGTTAAAAAATTCCTCATATAAGCAAACTGCACTAATAAGAAATATTCTTTTTACATTTCACCATCCTCGACGGTGAATTTGATTCTTTCCAAGCATATGAGAAATTTTTAAGGAAGCAACAGTGGCATTTTTAAAATTTATGACAGGTCTTTTGAAAATCGATTGTTGAACCGAAACATTTGATTTTAACTGCTCGATTTTCTTTTTTCGAATTATTGATTTAAATGGAGAGCTCGCGTTAAAAATTGAAGGAACTGTTTGGAAATGACTTACAACATTATATGTGTGTGTTTTTCTAATTTATTTTATTATTTTATTTTTTATTCAGGAACACTATTTCACCAAACACAACAACCTTTAGAATCGACGAAGCAATATAATTCCTCCAATTCTGAATTACTATTATAGTCATGTTGTCTTTTGTTTGATTCTTTCAAACAAAGGAAGTATTTAAAAACAATAAAGACAATAATGTAAAATATGAACATAGAAACCATGAATCGAAAAAGAAGTAGACAAAACAAATTAACGTTATTTCAATGTGATTTACCCGAGGTGAGTTTCGGAAAATCTTTCATAGTGTGGCAACCACAAGAATGGACTCTTTCATTCTATTTGTGGGAAATCCTGTTGAGGACTTGGCCCTAGTGGAAAATAGGTCGAATATATTTTGCTTTGAACTTATACCTATCGGAATGGAGGTCGTTTCTTGCCGATTTTTATTTTCGTTTTATCATTAATATTGAAAAAGCGAAAACATTTGCATAGCATTTTATGGGAAAAACAAAAACATTTATCGTTGGACACAAGCAGAGAACGCACCTAGACTGATCGACAGGTCGCATGGTGCCCGCGGGAATAGGATTGGAAACCTCTGACTTAGATATTATCAAATTAATCAAGGTTTTCTTCTCATTCAAAAGTTTCCCTATAACATAAGAAACATTAATTCCAGAAATTAGTACTTTTGGATCTTTTGGAATATTACTTATTTAATTTGATTATCTTGGTGTTTTACTTAAGATGGGGACACGATCGTACGGTTCGTAATCAAAATGCTACAATATTACATAAGATGATCATTAGAACAAGAAATTAGAATAATTATACATCGCTATGTTTTGTCAATATTCATGAAAATAAATTGGCAGACCGAATAAAGGAAAAATATAATGTTTTATATTACGTATATTATTTTAGTTACAGAAATCTGAAATATAGGAAATATCTAATAACTTTCAGTGATTTAAAGCAACACATTTTCGATAATGAAGAACTGACAAAAGCATTTGATAGATCACTAAAAAAATCCTGTGATATACTGAATTGAACATTTAATAGATGATTTGTGCTAAGGTCAAAGGCTTTCTTTGACAGTTTCATTTTTCTGCTTTTTTATAAATAAGTATATACTCATATGAAAATATATTTTTCAATTGTACTTTGGCAGTTAATGTTTTTCATAAACCTATCAAATAAACATATTAGTAAATTAATGTGCATTTTTATTTGAACAGTAAATATAAATTAACAGTACTTAATTTAACAGAATTAAGAAATAGACTTTTAAATAATCATTTGCTTAAATTATTAAGCATAATTTTAATGTCCCTTCTGAGGATTTTGAAATTTTACTTTTACATATTTCTAATATGCTCTTTATTGAAGACTATTTTATTATCAATGTGGGCCTATTCTTAATAATTTTCTCTCTAAATAAATTTGGTAAATTTTGAAGCATAATTTTTTAAAAGAAAGAAAATTTTATAATTCTTAATAAATAACTAAAATAACTTAAAAGGAATATTCAGAATAAGATCATACAGATTACGATTCTAAGTATTTTATAAGACTAAAATATTCGCTAAATATTGTTATATTATAATTGCAGTATTTTAAATAAATTTAAATGATCGATATAAGGACAATGGTTTTAGAAACAATTAACTTTCTGCTTAGCTATACATCACCTATTGTTGTTTTCTAATTATTCAAATTTTATAAACCTATTTCATATAAAATATGCTAGTGAAAGCTTGCTTTCATTAATAATAAGTAAAATAAAGTTACAGAGTAAATTATTTTTAAGCACTACACTGAGTTTCATTATTAATGAGTAAAATAAAAATATCGGAAATATAAAAAATCTACTATTCTTTGTTCAAAATAATTAAAAAAAAACAAAATGCATTTCTCTTCCTTCAAATAATCTTTATTTCATTAAAAATATTTCGCAAAGATTTCATTGCTCAATATTAAAAATGACTGAAGGCCAATGAAAATTTTTTAACGTTTTACATATTTAATGATATTAAACTTACAGCAAATTTATTGATATAAATTTTGTTATTTATTTTATATAATAATATAAAAACATGTAAATGTATGCCATTTTAGATTAAGTATTACACATTTTTTACCTGTTTTGAAATTTGGTTTATTCGAAATATTTTTAATGGAACATTTCATATTATGCTTTCCTGTATTATTCTGTCTGCTTATTAATTTTATGGAAACTATTTGAATCATTTTGAGATAATTGTGAGATGGAACAGATCATGAAA
Organism: Latrodectus hesperus; assembly: GCA_037975125.1. Classification (NCBI taxonomy): domain Eukaryota; kingdom Metazoa; phylum Arthropoda; class Arachnida; order Araneae; family Theridiidae; genus Latrodectus; species Latrodectus hesperus. The sequence continues at coordinate 52,874,127 of CM075856.1, forward strand.
TTTGATTTGAAAATTTTTAATTAAAGAATTATTCATTAATCTTCTCTAAATATTTATATGTCATTTATTTTGTTTTCATCTATTTCATACAAAAAATGTATTTCATAATACATTTTCAGCAAGTACCCATTATGCTAACCTTCTATATTTTGAAATTGCGTATAAAATGTATTTGGATAAATACAACTAAACATAAACTTCATGAAATTTTTACTTTAAATTAGAACTAGATTATTTATAAATTTATATAAAAATAAAAATCAGTTCTTACATATCGATCATGAGAAAACTATTTCGTTACATTTTTATTTATTTTTATTACACATACATTTTTATTTATATGGTTTCTTATGAAAAGCGATTTACTTTTGATAATTTATGTAACAAACATGATATTCAAGGGAGATATGAGCAGTAAAATTCATATTCCGCAATAATCTTCCTGCGGTTTAGCAAATTTTATTTTTTTTGAAATATTTATATAATATAAAAGATATACATGTAAATTAAAATCAAATGTACTTTTTTGTCCCTATATAATTTTTTTAACCCTTTATGCAGTTTTTTTTTTCATTTTTTATAACTGGATATGAAAATGTTATAACTTTATAACACTACAAAATTTTCATTTGTAAAAGAAAAACAAGACAAAACTTTTCCTTTGAAATTTAAATATTACTTCATTTATAGAATTGTAATTTATATTATAGACTCATTTATTTATCATATTAGAAATTTAAAAAATTCTAAGCATTTTTGTAAGACAATAAAATGTATATATTTTTAAATCTATTTATAGTGGTATTTTATTCTAATATCAGAAATAATAGTACATAAAAATTACACTTTATCACAAAATTAATGCCCAATATTTAATAATGTAAGCTAGCAGTGTAAAAAAATATATATTCAATACCTGGTATATCTAAGACCCTACATAACCTTAAAGTAAGTTTATAAATGAGTATGTATAAATTAAAATATATACTTATATTAATTATTCCCAATTAATTTTAAAATTGGCTTACGTTACCCTTAGCATATAGTTGAGTCAAAATGACTTTATTCATTACACATTTTATTTTGTTATCAAAATTCATATAAGTGAGACTACATTGAATGATGTCTCTTGATTGAAGCCCAATGAAATATAAAAGTACAAATTAAATATATTATTTAATATATAAAAATAAATAATTGTATATTAAATAATACTTTTGCTGCCATAAAAAAATGAAGAAGATATTTTTAACTTTTCACTTAAAATCATTTAAAGTTCAATTCAATTCTTTTTTAAATTAAACTACTGTATTTATATAAAACTACTTTTGTGAAATTGCATACATTATTTTATATTTGAGATGAAAATTTTGTACTTGATTGAGTACTCATATCAAGCAAATTACATTTTCTTAAGTAACAAAGATTTTAATAAATTTAGGTAAATATAGTTAAATTTAGATATGTAATTTAGATGAATATTAAAATATTTAAATAACTTAAATAAATTCAGATAAATCTATATTAAAAGAAAGTTTTATTTTCTTACATACTCAGTATCTTACACTAGAAGATATGCCATAAAATTAAGCTATGATTTATATAGCAGTTATAAATATTATGAAAAGATATTTATCTTCTCAATAAAAGACATTTTTTAAAAACATTCTTAATTAATGAAATGCTTCTTATTGATAATAAGGCATAGACATTATTTCATAGGAAATTTTCGAATAGTTTTTATTTGTACGAAAAAATTAAATTTGGATGTATATTCTAAATAACTTTAGTTTCTGGTAATATTATGACAAAATTTTATTATTTTCTCCAACCATATTGTCTTAATATCAACCATATTTTTATCATTAAATTTGTTATTCATCATTAATTTTTTACTATACAATATTTGAATTCCAAAATTATTGAATTTTCGATCACTAAATATTTTAAAAATGCTTGGACTAAGTAAATTTTAATGCACATTTAATAAATTTGTTATTCTTTGTCTTAGTTAACCAAGACTTACAATAAATATCACAAATAAAGACCAAAGTAAATTCATTTTATCTATTATAAATAGCATTATAATAATTACCTTGTAAATTAAAGATAATGATCAATCAGTTCATGAGAAAAAAGTTAGAGTTCAAAATTAGTTTTTTATAACAGAATCTAATTTAACCTAATGATTTTTATGAGGAAATACAATATATCAAGCAAAAATATTTTTCTAGTATTATCAATATAATAAATAATGTTTTATAGCTTACGATAAATTTAAAACAATCAAGTTGACTGCAATAAATAAAGATTATGTATGAAAGAATGAAAATATTACAAATGTAATAAATTACAGAATCTATATAATCCTAAACAAAAATAATAAGTCCCTATTTTTCAACTGTACTATATCAAGTTGGCACTTGAGAATGCTTTTTATCGCTTTGGAAAGGACACACATTTAAGCAGTTTTAACCAACACTTCAGAAACAAAATAAATATTAATTTATGATCCATTTTCAATGTTTAAATATATATTTTCAGTGTTTAAATAAATCGTTCTGAAAAAAGTTGCAAAATAGGAAAATATATTTTAGAGAGTTTATAATAGTTTACTTTATAAAATTACATTTTACTGAAATGAAATTACTTTAAATAATCTAATAAAACTTTTATTGTTTAAATTGAAAGAGATTCTTCGAGAGTATACATCATAAAAACTAAATATTTAAAATATTAGATGGATTTTGCACTCTACGAAAAGTGCGCTGTCTTTAAGTAATGAAAAAATAATAATTAGTTTACAAAACAAAGTTTTTCATGGACTAGGTTATTCGTTTTAAATAATTTTATGAAAATAATAAATTAAATAGTATTTTAATTAATGTAAAAACTTTCTTTTTTATCAATTCATTTTTAAATTAATTTGAAATAGAAATAAGAGCAATAGAGAAATTTAATAATAATTCCAATTTACATTATTCATTTATAAGTTAAAAGCAGACATAAATAATTTTTTATATTTCCTATTAAGTTAAATTTATTTGAAATCGTTGAATTTTTCCGATTACTCCAATAACATACATCACATATCCACCCTGGACATATATGTGTAGGCTTATATAATATCATGTGGTATTACGCAAAAGAATTCAGATTAACTTTGAGGGATTCTCCTACCTATTATAAGACAATACCTTTTCTCTTAATACGAATATCTGCTTAGGTAGAAATATGAACATCATACATACTTGGGCAAATATGATGGGAATGGCGGTGATGAAGGACAGGAGCCATATGATTATGATGACTCTCCTAGCCTGTCTCATTGTGCACTGGTAGCGGGATTTAACAGGATGCATAATAGCATAGTATCTGTAAATAAAATTACTTGTGAATTTACATATTTTATTTATTCCCACAATAACGAGTACGTTGTATTATAGATAAAATGAGCCCTTTTTTTCTTTTGCGTATGAAAGATATTCAAATATACTGAATGTTTAAAAAAATCTGTGAATAATCAAGAAGTATTTTAGTGTATATGAAGTTTTACAAATATCAATATACTCAAATGTTACATAATGAACACTCCCTTAATGTAATCAATAAAATATTTTAGCTAACTCATTTGTTGAGTAGAATTTGCAGAACAACATAAAATTGAAAGGTTAGAGCTTTATAAATGCTACTATGTGTTAAATAAATCACCTTGTTAAAATCTTTTAAATATATTATATTTAACATTTTAAAGAAGAAGGCATGAATTTTAAGATTCTATCTTTAAGAGGAATTCAAAATATGGAAGTTTTTGGTAGATTAGGGAAATATTACTTTCATATCTTAATATTATAAAAATATCCGTAAAATTTGCTTTTTAGCAAATATTTTATATGCATATGTTACTGGAATTTGGATTTTAGAATTACTTTATTTGGTTATAAATGTAAAAATATTTTTAATTTGTAATAATGAAGTTGCACAATTGTATAGGATACGTTAACCAAAATTTACTGATAGCCAATAAAAATTTAATTTTGGTGATAAAATAAAGTTTAAAATGTTTCAATTTGTTATAAGATTTCTGTTCAAGATTAAATTATTTCATACCTTAAAAAATAATATTATAGTAATTTTAAATAAGTTTTAATAACTTATATATTTATTTAGTTATTCTATTATAATAATATTTATTCAATAAATTATATTGAAACAAAGCATAATTTTTTTTTTATTTTAAAAAATCTGGATACTTCGGAAATGAGTAACTCTATTTTCATCTTCACAAAATATCATGACTGCATTTAATTTAGATTATATCTTTTCACATGCAATTATTAAATCCTCAAAAAATTTAACGTGAAATTTTCATATTTTTATGTTTTAAACTCCTATTAACTCATTATATTTCATACATCCTAATGAAATATCAGAGAATTCCAATATACTCTGAATGTATTTATGTATCACAAAAGACATAGTAAACATTTGTGTATCAGAAACGACTTGAATGTAACTTTGTTTTAAGATTAAGTATTTACTGTATATTGACATCAGATTACAATTCAAGATTAGAGAATAACTAATATCATAATATTTTATGCCGGCATGTTTTTTATCTGATTTTTAATAAAACATTTGTTCTTTTACTGACGATAAATCTTTTTATTTTGAAACTTTTGATGAAAACAACAGTATTTATCAATCATTTTTAACAAAAATATTTATCAAACTAATTGATAAATAAATTAATATAAATGCTTATGTTTGATTAAAAGTATCAAATACATTCCAGTATTTTGCTCAACTATAAAGAAATTAATAAGCTTGATTATACGTATAAATTCAATTTGTGACAATAAATTGGTACAGCCATGCAGATGCAAATAAGGAAATATGGAACCAATCAGAATACTGCGCTGTAGTTACAATGGCTGTTGCTACTATGACAGATAATCAAGATTTAACTGAGCTTGAACGTGGAGTTATAATTGGCGCACTGAGAGATGGGACATAGCATCTCCGAGGTATGCAGTGAAACTTTGATTTGCACGACGATCATTATACCAGCGTACTGTGAATATCGGAAAAGATAGCGGAAAAACGGAACAGGCGACAACTGACGAAAATCATTAAAATGACAGATGTACATTCTTTTCACAAATTGCTGCAAATTTCAGTGCTTGTCTACTAACACGTGTCAATGTAATGAATCATTCAAGTAAATCGCATTCCTCAACTATTTTCATCATCGGTATAGACATTCAGAACAAAAACCCACTTATTTATCCTTGATGACTGTATGATATTAAGCTTTAAACCTCGTCTCGGGTCATCAACACAAACATTAAACTGCTCATGATTGGAAACACGTTGCGTGGTCTTACAAGTCTCGTTTCCAGTTGCATCGCGTGGATAGACAAGTACGGATATGGAGATAATCTCATAAATCCTGGACTCACTGAATATATGTCAATTGAGGATTGTTTTAGATGGTTGAATTTCTTTGAAAGTATGAGGCGTATACAGTTGTCGTTATTTGGGAACCCTAACATACCTAGATACGAACTTGCACGATGGGTGTCAGGTACGATAGATTTCTGAACAACTGCACACATTTATGCCCATTACGTATCTCGACATGCTTGAGGAATTCCCGCAAGACAGTGTGACACTCCTCAAAATCAAAATTGCTACAGAGCGGTTCTAGAAACACTCTTCTGACATTAGACACATAAATATACAAGTTTATGACCACTTAATTACTTTCAAATTAACCACGAAAATCATGAGCATTATTCAGTATATCTGGGATACACTGCAACAGGCTCTTCAGAAGTGGTCTCCACTCCTTTTAGTCCTATGGCTTTATGAGGAGTGCAGAAGGATTCCTCTCTAGTTCTATTTTAGTTATTAATTGAGTCGAAGCTATCTCATGTCGCGGCACTTCTGTGGCATCACTGGGATTCTAAAGGATATTAGACAGGTATATCTGTTTTATTTGGTTCTTCAGTTGTACATTGGTACGTTCCTGTTAAATCTTCAATTACTATTTTCTTCACTGTTCTATTATCTTTTTTATAAAAAAATGTTAACCGACTCAGCGCCCGCGACGTATCTGTTACGTCGCAATAAACTGGTAGAAAAGCGGTTCATGACGGCATGGATACGTCGAAACTTTCCTGCTCGAAAGCGGCCTGCGACGGCATAGATACGTCTCAGAGTTTGCACCGAAAGCGGCCGCGACGTATATTTTCGCATAGTAGAAACCACTTACTTTTGCTTTCCCCTAATCGGTGGTTTGATTGATCGGTCTTAATCACTCAAACCACACTCCTTGGAGACTTTTCTTTGAAAACTACAACTCAGCCTGAGTTTTACGCCAAATATCTAAAATACTGATTATTTTTTCGCCAAGATTCAACTTTAAAATTTAATAATCTATAAATTTGTTGCTTTAGAAATAAAATGCATGTTTATACATTATTATTTTTCATTTTAGTTCCTAAGTTCTAAAGTTAGTTCCTAATTGAATTAGACGATTTTATTACACAAAAATTTTAAATCCATATGTACTTTTAAATTACTAACGAGCTTGCTTTCTTTTCTAAGTTAAATTTTAATAATTTTCCTGCTTATGCTAATTATTTCTTACATCTTACTTAATTTAATTCAGTTTTTATTGTTTTTGACGGCATTTTTTATCGACTAGTTATGACTGAAATAAACAAATAAATTTCGTAAATGGAAATGCTGCCATCTAAACAATTAAATTTTTAACCTACAGAAAATAATTATTTTATTACAAAATTTATTTTTAAAATAAGCAAATTATTAATACGTTAGTTTTACAAATAATTATCTTTTAGCGTGGTCCATATTAGGTATAAAAGAAATTTTTAAATATAATAATCTTAACCAGAAAATTTCTTATTGTAAAATGTGGTTATATATTTACTTTACTCTTCTTATTTGAATTAAAAATTAATTTTTCTGGTTTATCTTTGAAACATAAAATGGTATATTCCATATACGATTGATTGTGTTATTTAAATTTAAAAATATAATAAACGCATTATGTATTTCAAATAAACTTCTTTTTTAAAAAATTAAAGTTTTGAAAACAAAGAAAATTCACTTTGAAAAATCTAAATGAAATAGTATGCTAAAGTTATATGACTATAGAAATCATAGAATGTTTAAATTTAGTTGTGTTGTTATAATCTGAATTAACGATAACAAGATATAGATGACATAAATACGATTAATTATATTAAAGGGACAAAATTGATTACAGAAATAAAATGAAGTTCAAAATGAGATATTGTGGCTTAGAAATAAATTAATTAGCTGTTCAAATTATGAAAAAAATATTTATTTTCTTAAAATACATGTGAATTTTAGCTCGCAAAAAAATCATTGTTTATTATAAAATATAATATATTAATACAATATTTAAATTGCTAGCTCTTTTTTATAGGAATATGGTGTTATTTATTTGAGTAAAAATAAACCATATTAAAGAAAGTTAACAAATTCAGGGCAAACTTATAGTACATTAGTTATATGATGATCTAAAATATATAATTATAAAAAAAGATTCATTATTGAATATTCATTAACGTTCATAAAACTGATAAATTTAGAATTAAATGCTTGCTATGAATTTATAAAATAAATAATTAAATAAAAAAGTAATCTTTCGATACCAAACATAACTTTTTCGCCTTAAGTAAATTTGTGATAATCTAAAACATTAATGTTTTTCTAAACTAGTAATAGATAAATATTAAGAATAGAAAAATAAATGCTTATAAAAATTTTTGTTGTTTACCTTTTCAAGTCTTAAGAATATATCCTCTGTCAATTTAAATAATGATTACTTTTTCAATTTTGATAGTATTTTTCGATTTTTATTCTTGATATATAACTTTGTAATATTCATTGTATTGAAAGCATAATACTGTTTTAGCACATTTTATATAATTTTTTTTGTACGCCTGCTCCCATTTCGACTACCTTACAATATAAAAAAGAATGCTAGCATTTATTATACGTAAAAATTCATTTGAATTTTGAAAACATTTGAGATAATTTTTTAAAAAGGAACTATATGATTAAATTCAAATTTTCAGACTTTTTTAGGTATTTATCTGTTAAGTCATTAAATCGTTTATTAATGTTAATGTTCACAATACAAAATAAAAAAAACTAAAATAAAATTATTCTTTCAAAAAATAAAATGTAGTTGAAATGAAATCAAGGATATTAAATTTGAATTATTAACGCAATTTTTGAAATTTTCTGTTTTCAGAATTTTTAAAATTTAAAATAAATTGCTGTTTGGAAATTTTCTATCCAAAATTCTACCTTACTTATATAAAAAAGAGAATATAAAGTTGATAATTTTTATAGGTTTCCTGCAATCTTTCATGATTTGATAAGCAAAATTGGTTTTGTATCATTTTGTTTCTATCATATTAATACTAGTATATTTTTTGTTATGCAGCAGTAGTTATAAATAGCTCCTATAGTATTCAAACATTTTTCACTTAATTATTTCCTTTCCTTAAAACCTTGCGTAGTTTTTTATCACAGATAGTTGAATACTAAAGGATGAGGTGTTAAATTTATTTTCTCTACAATTTTTACAAGTATTCGACTATTAACAGTATTGTTTCAAACGGCTTCTCCCATATATCCCCTGTATATACTTCAAGACTTCGTTTCAAGGAAGATAATTCAGTGCACATGTGGCTTCCTGTGTGGTTAAAGATGTTTCCATTTAGTTACAGATGGAATGAAAGGGAATTTTATCGATTACTCTAGTTGAAGTAGACATATGAGAAACTGGTTTTTCTCACCTTGTTTCATTCCTCTCAATCTTAACAATTCTCAATTATAGATAAAGTCTCTTTTATTAGAAAACTTTATATAGTAGAGATATATGATAATTATATAAAGGTTTTGCAACTTGTAATGCAATAAAATATTACCAATGCAAGAACTTTTCATAAAAATATTTTTATAATGGAGTAATAATAGCCTCTTAGCATTTTATTACATATTATATTATGTAAAGTTAAATATAAGCCAATAGAAACTCGTTATAAAATTTTAAGTTTCTTTCGTGCAGTAATTTTGCCAAATTAAGTTGTAAAGATTCTTTTGTTTTTATTTATAATTATACATAAAGTTCAGTTCATAAACGCTAGATTAATATTTAAAAAAATAACTCGAGTAAGCACTTGTGAAACCAAATATTCCATTTACATTGAAATAAATTAAATGTAACAGTTTAAGCTTCTTATTAGTACATGCACTGATATATATTTCAATTCAGATTTACAAATGAAGCTAATTTTCATGTATTGTTACAAGTGATATTTTATCTAAGTTTGTTCAGTTACGAGTAGAAAAAATTAATTTAGCTAATAAATTTGGGCTTTAACGCTTTTAAATAAAAAAACAAAATTTATCTATGAAAAAAAGAGCATAAGTAATATATATTTTTAGTTCTGCTAAAAAATTAAGTAAATTAATAATTTTAATATATTTCTAATTCATTTAGACTGTTGAATTATAGAAACGTATAAATAATCTAAATCAGCCTTGCTATGTGTGCTGAAAGTATTATAATATTATGAAAGGGTTTGAAAAATATTTATTTACTTGCATTAAATAATTATAAAGTTTCTACTTCTGTAACTTTTAAAATGGAATAAATGAGACTTCATAACGTTGCTTGAAGTACATTGCTAACTTTTTTTATCGTTCAATGATATCAATTGTTCGCCTTCATGTTACATATCCTCTGAGCTTATAGGCAACTTATCAACTCTTCTATTAGTATAAATTACTAAATAGCAGTATATATATATTTCAAATCACTATGAGGTCTATCAAAGTGCTTAACTTCAAGAATTGAGAAAAATGTATTTCCAGATGAAAGTAAATATATAATAAGGACGGCACACAATAATCTCTCTCTTTTCCTCTCTCAAATAAGTGCTTAGGAAAAGCTTTCTTAAAAAAAGGTTGTCACATATATTGAAAAAAATTAATTTAAATTCTTTTGAGTTTCAAATTCATTTTCTATTTCACCAGATTGATTCATAGTAATTGAATATTATTTTGAGTTAATGAGAATAAGTACATTGAATACTTAACAAATGTGATTTAAGCAATTTATTTTTCGTCCATCACTTGGAATTCTTTTCGATTAAAATACAACTTTAATTTAGAGTAAGTATCTTGTTAAAAATATCTAAATAATGTTTTTTTAATATGAAAGAAAAAAATTGTAAAAGTTATAAATGATTTTATAATATTGTTTTAGAATGTAAATATATAAGAAATATCATAATTAAGAAAGTACACAATCAGCAAATATAATGTGTTAAAATTTCTTATACAGAACAATTTTAATGCAAGTTTATCTACATGTATTTTGCATTAAATAGTTTTATTTTTATATACAATAATGCAGAAATGAAAACTAATCCTTTTTTTGTAAATATTTAATTTTTTGGGCTAAAAAACTTTTCCAAATATTTAAATATAAAGTGAAAGTAATTTTTCAGATATAGTATAAACCAAGAACATTACACACATTTATTCACAATGTTTTGCAAATTTTCTAATGTTATGTTTAATTGTTTAAACTCAAAACATTTATAGATGAATAAATTGAAAAGCTTTTATTAATGTTTTTTAAAATAACATTATAAAAATTGAAAAATAATTAAGCCTTTTATTTTCATATAAACACTACACTAATTACTACATAGATGTATTCATATAAAGTAAAAATTTGTTTGTGTTAAGAAAAATATAATGTGAGAAAATGTATTTTTACTAACATTATTTTATCTTACTGTAATAAAAATTTGAAAAGCTTCTGTGTCTCATTCAAAAAGAGAAATTTCCATTATACAGAAAATAATAAATATACAAGCTAATGTGACGAGCAACTTTCTAAATTAAACTGCGTAAGAAATCCAAAACATCATAATTTGTGGATACCGTTTTTCTTTGAATTTCATATTATTTACCAAGTCAACCTAAAAATACTGAGGAATATCTTCAATCATTTTCAATTACACAAAAAATAGTTACTTATTAATAATTTTTGCTTTTTAAGTTTTATACAAAAAAAGATATACGTTTTCGTTTTAACGACTTTTATTGAGATGTACAATTCTTTCTGGCAAATACATACAACCCTAGATAGGGTAGTTAGTAGTAAGTGACATCCCCTCCCTCTAAATTGAGCGATGTGACAGTTTTCAGGGGGTAGGAAATGTTCCCAATGAGAATGGGAAACAGTCGACGATTTTTGTATAGTTTAGGGACGTGGGTAAAAGTAGTACATCTGGTTTTAAAGAGGAAACATTTTTCGCAGATTCTTGAAATTTTCTGCGCCGCTGAGTCGGTTAATGTGGTGAGTAAAATGTTTAACTTCGTCTCATTTGTTAAATTTTCAATTTTTTTTTTCATGGTTTCAACAAGTGAGATGTATTAGTCACTAGTTTATCAAGAGATTATTACTCAAATCTACCATGTCAAGGTAGTTCTAAAACTCACAATTAAATTTAAAAAATATGATTTTTGATTTACTTTTGTTAATTGTTCTTCATGAGAACACAGTTCTCTTGTATATTAGTATATATTTATGAACTTACAGTAGTAACATAAAACTCACATTTTACTTGTTATTATCTCATATATGAGCGCTATTATGGATACAAAAAATCAACTGACATGAATAGTTAGGAGAACCATATTTTTAATTCTTTCAATTATCGTATGAAAATGGCAATACTATGAGCAAGGAATTCTGTAGTCCCAATGTGCGATTTTTACTTAAGGATTTACTTTAGATTATTACTATTAGATAACCCCAGTGTGTATTTCATGGTTGCGTAAACAGAGAAATCTCATGATGTTAGCTTCTGAAAATATTTTTATTCCTCTCGTTGAAGAGCCTAAATATATTACTTAGAGTTCTGGTCGTCCCAAAACTGAAAATCATTTCAAAAATTCAAATTTTTAAAAAAAATTCTGCAAGTTTTCATGATTTTTTTAATTTTTAATTGGAATTGCTAAGAAAAATATTGTAGAATTCCGATCTTTTTAAAATCTTAATACCAAAATAATTACAGAAAATCCTAAGTTTAAAGAAAATTCCCGATGATGCTTCGAGAAGATATCTTTATTCAACCCTGAAGTTCTTAAAGATGTCTTTTAGAATTTCGATTATTAAAAATAGAACTTTTAAAACCATTCACTCAAGATTCAGGAAGAGCTTTTGATGTTAGTCTGTGAAAACTTCTTTAATCCTCTCAAATAGTCAGTTATTATTCGATAGTTGTTAGAACAAAAGCAAAACTTTAAATGTCAAGAAATCATAGAAATTTCTTCAAATTGTGATACTTTTTATAGTTAACTGAATTATTAGTAAATATTTAATTAAAAATTACTTTTAGACTTTAATTGTCTAAAACTATATTTTTGAAGGGCTAATTTTTTCAGAGATAATATTAATTTGAAAAATTAAATTAAATATATTATTGATTGCTCATAGTTAAATAAAATACTATTTTTTAATATTAAATAAATCTGATTATTAAAGTTGTCATTAAAGACATTTAATGTGATTTATAAGAAATAAAATATATTTTATTTAAAATATTGTAAGACCACCGTGGACGGTGATACACGAAGCAACACTTATAGGCACAGAGTCAACGACAGTACGGATGTTTTCCTGAGGATTGGCTCTCTTTTCCCTGTCTACCATTTGCTAAAGCGTGTCTTTTGAAGGAGGCAGTGGCAGGTTTTGCAAATGGCGTCCAATCATATCCCAAACGTATACGAGTGAGAGATATCTGGCAAGCACAGTGGCAAGGGAAGCAGTTGTACACCTTGTATGGCATGTTGGCTTACGTGAGCAATGTGCGGTCTCGCGTTATCCTGCTGGTAAATGGCATTCAGCACCCCCTGAAGGTACGGAAGTGTCACTGGCTTCACCACATCAACCACGTACCGTTGCGAAGTAAAAGTGCCGTGAATACGAACTAAGAAGTGTACTTGAAATCATACGCAACTGTACCCCAAATCATGATACTAAATTGTGGCTTTTCCCAATTGATGCAAAGTTAGACCTGTTTCCACGTTGAATTCCCACTTAGAAACGGTGACCATCACTGAAGAAAAGAAATGCAACTCATCTGAGAAGACGATCCTGTGTCACTCAACATCCATATCACATTAATTCGGCACTGTTACTGACGTTGGAGTCTACTGCTGAGTCAATGATTCTTAACGAACGCCATGAGCTTAACTAACTTGCAAACAATTGACGGCAAATGGTTCTGCTCAATGTGATAGCGTTCAGAGTTTTTTGCACATGCTACAAAATTTCAGTAGGTGTGCTTTAAGGGGACGCCACCACCTCCAGTTGAACGCATCATTTCAAGCGTGCTAACGTCACGCTGGCTGCACAAGCACCCTAGAAATGTTCCACAATTCCTTCTTCCAACCATCTTCGCGACAGCCATTGCACTGTGGAAGCGTCCAGGTATCTGTCAGCTGCGTTTTGCCGTAAGGACCAACTTGCCCTTCCCAATCCGATCATTATGCCCTTTGTAAACTCGTCATTTTAGAACTTCTTCCGTCAATCATGGCTTAGTCTTCTCCACAAATACAAGCATCTTATGTGACTAGGCAAAATTTTTGAAGAATATTTTCCAAGCAGCAGAAATAGCATGAATATTGCCTACTCTGCCTGCTCCTCACCTTATATGTTATCCTATGTTTCCCGGAGTGCTGTGTATTTCACATCATTTGCATAACTAGGTAAGGTGCATCTACCCTAAAATTTGCATAATTTTCTGTCCACCTCTTGCATTTTAAATGTCGGAGAGTATATTTTAAATTTATTTATTATTTATTCTGATCTAAAACTATTTTACTTATAAATCACAAAAATTTATGAATTTTATTATTTTTATATATACTGCATGTTTAAAGAAGGGATAATGAATTACACATGATACCTATAAAGAAAGAATAACGTATAAAAACACATAATACTGGTTTTAACAGAATGTATCAATTTAATATCATAATAATCATGTTTATCATCAATTAATATATCAATCAGATTCTTAAAGGAAACATATTTTTTCTAATTGATAAATCTATGTGGCAGGTTATTTTTATATATATTAGTGGAATTAAATATACGTGATAATTAAGGTTAAAAAGAAGTTATATTTTACTGTGAAATATTCTGTAAATGAACACTACAATTAATTATATTACTTCTGACATTTTTTCAATGCATTCTTTCATATTGAACTGCCGTGGATAGGACTAGGAGGATATCTACAATTGTACTTTTCTTGTATCAGACTTCATTAATGTCAACGATTTCATTGATCTGGTCTTATTCCGTTAGAGCAGATGAAAGATTAGAAACAGCAGGAACCTCCATTTCGTTAATAATACTATAAATATTTTAAAATTATTTTTTTAAAATTTCTCATGTGTTCCTTTATAATTATTAGTGTTTAGTTTCGCATTAACTTTAATATTTTTATTGTAATCAATCAATAAATAGAAATTGCACTGGAAATTGATTATCTTCTTTTGATGTAATTGTTTCCACTTCCATTATAAAATGAGTAACATTTTTTACATTTAGATTTTGTGTATTAATTCCCATGACATATTGAATCAATTCAGCAAAGAAGATTATCTGAGATAGGACTATTGAATAAAGGAAAACCCATGGAGTAACAGTAGTTTTTTGTTTAAATGAGTACAGCATTAAGTGTAAAAAGAATTTTAATATGTAATACGCAAGAAAATTTGATAGCCTCACTTTTTCAAGCTTATCTTAGCAAAATAGATTGTTAAAACTGCTTGATATACTATATAGTTGAAAATAAATTCACTTTTGTAGATAACATTATTTAAGAATGTCAAAATACATTTGGCATAATCAAAAAATATATATGTTTTGAAGTTAAGCCAAATCTTCTCGAAAACAGTTTATAAATAAAGTCTAAAAAGGAAATCTATTTCAACTTTACTTGCCTATTAATAATATATCACATTAGTTAACATTACATTGCACAAACATTTCTTGGAAATTTTTAGTTAAAACATGATACACCTATTTGCAGGGATAAATATGATACATTTTTATGAATATGCTCTGGCGTTACTGCTTCATAAAAGATAATTTTATTTCATTTCTAAAGAAATTAATATTTTTGGGCAACCATCGATAAAACTCACTTACTGGAATATATTGACAGTAAAAAAGAAGCATTTCTTATTCGGTATTAGAGTCATGGCAGTTTATATCTCTAATTTTTATAAAATACGTTATGTTAGATATGGAAAATTTAACCTATGGAAAACTTTTTTCGTTTTTGAAATATTGAATATATATTGGTGAAAACATTTGTACAAACAGGAAGAATAATAATTGATGGAAGCTCGCGCCACGTGTGATCACGCAATATCCTGTTGAAATTTTGCTGTGGGTAAGCCCTGAATGTAAGGAAGGACAAACGTCTCAAACATCTCGGAGATGTAGAGCTCACTGTTTAAAGTACTGGCAATGCGTACAAGAGAGGTGCGGAAAAGATATCCAATACAACCCCATACCATAATACCCAGTACAGAACCAGAGTGGCGGTACATAACGCAACTGTTCAGCATCCTCTCTCCACGGTGTCTCTAAAATCGAATACGACCATCATGTTGTTGCAGACAGAAGCGTGACTAGTCAGTAAAGAAAATTTCATTCAATTCTGCCATTCACACTCTTCTTTCATCTCACCATTGGTGGCGGTGACGTCTGTGGTTCTGTGTCAAAGGCAGACGAAGCAATGGACATCTTCCGGACAGACCACTCTGCTGTAAGCGGCGTCGATGATGCGTTAGATGATGGCACGCGCAGGCATTAGATGATGCGTTAGATGATTGCACGCGTAGGCATTAGATGATGTGTTAGATGATTGCACGCGCAGGCATTAGATTAAAAGATAATACACAATCTCGGTAGGCCCCTATCCTTTCTCAGTCGGACTCGGATACTTGATCAAAAAATGATTGTTGTTTTCTACAAGACATAATTGATCAATTTTTTTTAAAACCCATAAGAAAAATACAATTGCCGAACTTGAAATCGTTGAAATCTCTATGCTTTAAGCATCGCTTTGAAGTGGCACCTCAGATGGCCGTGATGTGAGTCTGTGCTGAAATTCTAATCATTTGCATATCTCACCTCCGCTAATGGTAAATTTCATGCTATTTGCACGCTTCCTGAAGGGTATTGTATTTACGGTGGACAGCAGTGTAAAAAATTTTCTGATAATGTTATTTTCTGCGAAGAATCTTTTATTTGTTCTCTAATGAGGATTCTTGTATACAAATCTCTTTAATTACTCACTTTAATCAAAGCAGTCATGCTTATTTGTGAATTACTGCCCATGGTAAATGGTTTGTTGTCATTTTGCGAATAAATCGTCCGGGTTACTATTTATTGGTTTTTAAGCTGCAATGGATCAAGAATTAATCAAATAAATTTTCCTCAACTTGTTGTCTGCAATAATATGAATTATGATTTTTTTTAGTTCTGTGCTAATAAGAACAGCTTTTTTACACTTGTCCACTCCTTAAAAATATCCATGTAATCTATCCAAGCTATTTTTTTTGAAAAAGTATCCAATAGCTGTAATTTTGGAAAAGCTTTATCCTTCTAGTCTTTTCGTAGGACATAAAAATTTAATGTAAGGTCTTATGTATGTTCCATAAAATTTTGAAATGTATTCAAGATTATTGTTCCTTTAACAAATGCCTCACAATGTGGTTTATAAGTGCATCATCTTTATCAATATTACTGCCAAATTATAAGAAAAAAGTTTTAATGAATCTAGTTCTCAATTGCAGTCTATATACATCTGGAATTTGCAGTATGCTAAAACAAAAATGTGATTATGATAATAGAAATAGTGACAAATAGCTTTACCTACATAACTATTTGTGATGTCGAAAAATTTTCTTTTTATATGAATCAATAAGAAACAAATACATAGAGAAATTATGATATATCTATATCTATCTATCTATCTATCTATCTATCTATCTATCTATATATATATATATATATATATATATATATATATATATATATATATATATATATATATATATATATATATATATATATATATATATATATATATATATATATATATATATATATATATATATATAGTGTGCTACTTCATTAAGAAATATCAGACTAACCAAAACTCAACCAATCATTTCATACAAGTTGATTAAAACCCAAAAATTAAAAGAAAACTAAACGATCCCACACAATATTGTGGAAAATACAACAGTAGCAACAAAGAAATTGCATAAATAATTTTTTTTGAATTTATGTATTAAAGTATTATAGGTTTAAAATAAGGTTAATATTTGCACTAAGCTTCGCGTCAGAAAGAATTGCAAAATCTACTTTCACCTCGATATTTTATTTTTTGAGGTAAGTTAAAGAATGGGTAACTAAAAAAACATCTCTTATCATTTCAAAGTAATTTGGTCAGATAGAGCTGCATAACTGTATTCGGGAAGTTTGAGTAGAAATGGTGTAAAGCTATTTACATAAAATTATTTCACAGCTAAGGCATATGGAATAAAATGTATATTCTTAGGATAACAAGGTATTTTTTGTTTTTCCTAAATACCAACTAGAGCAGGCATCACGTCAGCACATCTTGGACTATCTTGTACTGGACTGAAAGTATCCATAACTGTGCATTTCTTGCATCGGATATCATTATTGTTAGTGGTTTCATTGGTTTGGTCAGACTTCATCTGACCAGATGAGTAGGATATTGGAAACACATTAATATAAGTAAGAGAAGTTTACACTCATTAAAGAAGTTATATAAGGAAATAAGATTTCAGAAGTTAAAATCTTTTGAAGTGAATTTTTTATTAAACTTAAAATTTACAATAAATAACCTAATAAAGAAAACAAAAACTTAATTTTAAATTTAAACTTCGTTAACTTCAAAGCAATGGTTAAAAATCGCGATCCAAAACCAACCGCTTATAAAAATGCAAAGTTAGTATTTAGGTTTCATTTTTAAAGCATAAAAATCAGCAAAATAATAGTTAGGCTACATATTTTAATAATAATAAATCAAAGTCAGCTTAATTCATCTAGATTTTGAGAAGAAATATATGTATTAGAAGTTATTTTATAAATTTGAATTAACAGTTATAACTTTCTGTAGAGAAAATATTCCCACCATGATCAAAATAATTAATCTGGTGTGTCATTTAAGAAAATTGAAGGTGCAAAGTTTCAGTTATATTAATATATTTCGTATTTGAATAATGGAACAATGTTTCTATCCTGATCAAATTTAGAATCTGGTATAATGCAAATGCTAATTCAAGCTCCAACAATCATTAACACAATATGATAAATATACCTTTGACTATAACATATATATATATATATATATATATATATATATATATATATATATATATATATATATATAATTATCATGCTATAAAATTTTGTCTTGTGCAGGATGCAAATCTTACATTAAAGGATTGAACTCTAATCAGCTGAAATTCCTCTATACTTCTCTTCCGTGACTATTCCTATGCGGGATAAAAAGTATGATGCTGCCCATATGAAGACAGACGCAAATCAATGCTTGGCAATTAAAAGAAGGGAATTACAATCATACGCTGGTGCGGGCATCCTGTAAACATGCATCAGCTCTGTTGTAGAAACAAGTATGAAAATTGATTCGTCAGTCGATGTTATTTTCTACTGCTCATTAATTGTCCAGAGTAACACCTTTTTAAATGACGCGTGCCTTTAGCTTTTGTGACAAATGACTTATTAGTTCGTTGGAAAAATTATGTTAATGAAGGAAAAATTATGTTAATTTTAATGCTGACTGATATCATTATAACACAGAAGATTCCAAATGCTGTGATAAACTTCTGGGATAACTTTTCTGCAATTATTTGCTTTACAGACATTAAGTCCGCTTCAATACCCATTGGTCTCCTTCATTGAGCTCCTCTTTCCATACAATATTCTCACTGAAGACCTTGACTGCATGACTGTGTTTATATTGATATGATCTTTGATACTTTGCCTCTAGATAGGCATTAAAATTGGATGGTGTGCTGACATTTGCTAAAGCAATATGGATTCTACAATTTTGCAATTTTGAAAATATGAAAATCAAACATTTTACGCTTTTTTAAAAAAATGCAAGGCTTAAATAATTTCAATAAAACTACCTACCGCATGCTACCAGAATACGTAGTTTGCTATTTATAAAATAAGAAGCTAGCTTTTATTACATTTTAATGATTGCATTGCATTCAAAATGTCATATATATACATATATATATATATATATATATATATATATATATATATATATATATATATATATATATATATATATATATATATATATATATATATATATATATATATATATATATATATATATATATATTCATTTCCTATTTAAAATTTTTATTTTTTTAATTCCTGAAATGAATGAATCTGTCATTCTTACAATAACGGGTATAATTAATCTTTGTATGTAAATGTTTGAATGATGATAATAATATTTATAACTTCAAAGATCATACGTTGTTAATGGATTTTTATTATTCTTAAACTCTAGATTTACCCTCCAAGCCATTTCAAGGAGCAATTCCAAACTCACCAAAGATACTATCCTACTTTTGAACAAAATGATCTGCATTCTACAATGGATACCAACGCAAGTCGATATCGATGGCAATCAGAAAGCTGACATCCTTGCCAAAGAATCCTGAGATAATACTCAATTTTAAAACAACCTGACCTTTACTTAGGCTGATGATTAAGTACTACTATTAATTAGGCTGATGATAAGAGGCTTAGTAGCCCGGCGAAGATTATTTCATGGTTCTTCTCAGAGGCAATGCATCCGTGCTCCAAACTGTAACCGTGTTATCTCCACCATCATAGCCGGATTGGAGACTAAACACTCTTAAGGATTTTGCAAATATCTCCCGGTGGCCATCGAATCTACGGGAGCTGTCCTCACTGCACAGACACTGAACTCTCTACCGACCATATCTTTGACTGCCATATTGGCAATAAGTTTTTCAATATCCATCTTGAAAGCCTAAATCCACTATTCCTCGAAAGTTATAGCTCTGACCAGAGCTGACTTGGACACTTTCGGTTCAATTTCATTCCATTGCGCTACTTTACTAGACAAGACTACAAAAACAACAACGTCCACATGTCATTGACACTATATATTTCCATGTGTTACGAAATAAATTCTGTTTATGATAAAATACTCCCTAGAGTCATAAAACAAAGGATTTTAAAAGAATTTAAAATATAATTTTTTGAAATTCTGAATTTTGGACCATAACTACAAATCGTGATTGTTTGAAAAGTTTCTTTCTCATTATTTATTTAATTTTAAATATTTATTTGTGTTTTTAAGTAAAACACGCTTTTAATTAAAATGAAACAGTAAACAGTCCTAAGAATTATATCCAAATAGTTGTTTAGAAATCAATTAGTCTAATCAACACTGGTGATTTCTTATAAAATATAAGATTATTTTTTAGTTTGGAACAGATATTGATTGCACCCTATAAATTTATAGAATATTTGTAACATTTACTTCAAACTAGTTTTCTGGAAATGATTGATGAATTGTTAACATTAGTGATCTCATTTTAAGGAAGTTTAAATTACAACATTTTCAAAATCAAAAATGTTAATGTTATTTTAAAAAAAAAGTAAGTAAAAAATGTTACGGCTATTAGATAAAATGATTCTGAGGGAGACCTGAGCTTTAAAATGATGTAGTAAAAGAAAAAAAAATGTATGAATATTTGGGAAAATTTTTTCTCAGTAATCTTTAAATAAAGGGAGATTTCAAAAGGGGGATATTTTTTATAAACGCAGACAATTGTAAGGGGAAGTATTTATTTATAAACACAGAAAGATAAAATATATGCAATAAATTAAAGATAGGAAACGTACATCTTAAATCTAAGTTAACTGTGTACAAAAACAATACTCACAACAAAACTATGAAGCAGTTTCAGAAAGAAACCAATTATAATAAATTAATCTTGAAGCGATAGAATATTCAATATAACAGAATTGTTGTGAGTCGATTGTAGATACATTAATATTTTTATTCTTGCTTTAAAAAGAACATATGTACATTATGAGAAATATAAAAATTCTCTTAGATTGAAATATTTACATGTTTGAATTTTATCGGCCAAGACATGAAATGCAAGACAAATATTTTATTTCAAATGAAACAAAAATTTATACTTAAAATACTCTACAGAAAAATAAAATTATCAATTAAAAGTTGCTTATTTTGAAAAAGTTAAACGGACATTTTAGAAAAGAGGTTCTTCAATGTTTGAACACATTTAAAATATTATATTATACGTATAAAATTTATCAGAGGATTATTCTTGAACATTTTAGGAAGTCTTTATAAATAATATTTGCCTTATATCGTCAGAATCAATCAGAATCAAAATTTAAAGTCATAAATTAGTTTCTAATTTTAAAAGTATATTAGTTTTCTGATTAATAGGGTAAAGAATTTAATGTCAAATAATAATGACTTAAATATAAAATTGTAATTTTTATTTTTATTCTTTTGCAAACTTTCCTGGTTTATGATCTTTTTAGAAACATCTGCATTCTGGAAAAGACATTCTTCCAAACAAAAATAAGAAAAAAACATGAAGAAAAAGAAGAAATACCTCTCCACACTCATGGACGTGAGGGTCAGCACGGAACAGATGGCGGACACGTTCTGGACATAATGAACAAACTTGCAGCCAAATTCGCCAAAAGTCCATGTGTAAGAAAAGAGCTGTGCAAACTGAAAAAAAGAATGAACATACACTTCTTTACTCATTTCTTCATAAGTACTGAAAATACCAGATGTACCTTTCATTTTATTGCAGGAACAAAAAGAGTTTATAGCATGCATATTTCCTTATCAACTTTCCAAAATGCAGTTCAATTTTAAATTTATTATTTTATTGTGAATACTAAAATGGTTTTTCGACTTTTTTGTTTTGTATACTGCTTAATTTGAAGCAGTGTTTTTTCTATGTTCATTATATTATGGATACATTTTATTTATTTTGTAAAATTTGAGAATGAATATTTCATTGCAAACTCTTCTTTAATTTGGAAAGAGAGAAATCATTCTTAACATTTCCAAAAATATTTAAATTTCTAATAAATATGATCTTATATTGGAAATAAGTATTCAAATTTAAAAACAAAATTAGCATAATGATATATAAGTCATGTCGTTTAAAATTATTTTAATGCCATTTAACCCATTAATTTTGTTTATAAAAAACATTTAAGATTTATAAACTTATTTTAGATTGCATAGTACTTTTAAAGAAAATTTATGAAATTTCATTAAGAAATAATGATTTAAAAATCTTTTTAATTCCCT
Source organism: Latrodectus hesperus (assembly GCA_037975125.1). Lineage (NCBI taxonomy): Eukaryota > Metazoa > Arthropoda > Arachnida > Araneae > Theridiidae > Latrodectus > Latrodectus hesperus. The sequence continues at coordinate 52,896,725 of CM075856.1, forward strand.
ACAGATACGTTTTGTTGATGAACTTAAAATATCTCCACATATAAAACTGTGAGATTTGTATGTTTTCGAAAAACATGATTAAAAATACGGTAATGTAGTACAAATAGTTTAAAATCAAAGACTAATTGAAAATAAAAAAAATCATGAAATAGAATCTATGCGGAAACGGAAGTAAATTTACATAAATAAAATATTCAAACAAAATGCATTCTTTACAATTACTTATAAACATTAGCATTTTCAATGAAAACAAAGATAAATTCTGTTAGCTTCTCCTTCAGATATTCTCAGTTGTTATTTAAGTTTCAGTTCATGCTGAATATCTATGCATTTGCTTAAAGTTTTAAATGTTTTATTATAACAAGCATGTACTTCGACCTAAATTTGAATATATTGCGAGGCTAAAAATAAGACTCTTTTTTATAATTAAAAAATATTGTATGGTAATAAGATGGGAGATTAATTAATTAAGGCAGAAGGAAATTTATATTTAAGGTTTTTAAAAATAAAATCCCTACTTGTTAGATATTCCTTTTAAATAATTGGTTTTCACAGTTGAATATACATAAAAAATTACAATCCCCCACATATATAAACTGTTAAAATTTGTTAAAACATTTGGCCATTGAATAAATTAACACGTAGTTCTTCCACACTAATTGAACAACAATACTATCAATTCATGACATATCATTCCACTTTTTTCAACATGAAAATTGATATGTGCTTAGATTTTAGTTATAGAAAGAATTAATTGCATATTCAAAGCAAAAGCTTAACTTTTAGTGTAAGGAAATGCTTACAAATTTCCACATTTGATGAAAATAATTTTTGGCCTCAAACCTTAATTAATTAAAAAAAACATTTTTGTCTGAACCGGTTTAATTTGGTGAAATAGGAATCTTAGGGCATTATCAAATTAGATTCTGAAATAAATATACCAAATGACCAACTGGCTAGTCACACAGTACATTTTTTTATTTTTTTAATTTTCATGTGCTATGAGAATTCAAATATCAAATTTTGAGTTGTATGAAGATTAAGTTAGTCTTAAAATAAAGAAGTAAGGGTATGTTCATTTCTAATAACAAGATAATATTCTATTATTTATTATCAGAAAAATTCGCGTTTACATCAAGAATAATTTACATTAAATATAATTTTTTGGATATTATTTCTCAATTATGTTCGAAATAAATGTTTAAGTTAATTTTGTATTAAATTAAACAATTATTTGAACATAATTGAGAGATAATATCTGGAAAATTACATTTAATGTATATTATTCTTGATATAAACGTGAATATTTCTGATAATTTGATTATAAATTTTGATTGGTAAAACAATAATATTTCGATGCATTTAATTTAAAAGTGAGCCATCTTATCCAAATTAAATTTTATGTCTATAATGCAATCAAAGCTTAAAATTAGAATCAGTAAAATGTGTTTAAATACTATCCATTTAGAACACATGGTTCCAAGAACACTATTATATTTCAAATATAAATTTATGTATTAATTAATAAAATAAATTTTAAGGCATGACATATTGTAGAATTAAGGTCATGTCTTCCTTACCTTCACTGGTACACAGATCAATACCACTAAAAGATCTGCAGTTGCCAGAGATGCTAGGAAAACATTGCTAATGGTTCTCATCCTTCTGAAAGTCCCAACAGTGTAAATAATAAGAATGTTTCCAATCAAGCCAACAACCAATGTAATTCCGTACACCAAAGCTACGGGTATTAGTTCTTCCAAATCGTACATAGCATAAGATTCATCTCTATCATAGTCCATGTAACCACTTGTGTTCTTAAAGCTTGAGTCACTTGCATTTTCTCCCAAAATGCTAACGTTCATGTCTAAAAATATAAAGCATGTGTTAGAAATTTATTATAGTATGTAAGCCTGAACAATAACACTACTCTACAGCTTATTGTATCTCTGAAATCGGAAAAATCAATAAAATTAAATTAGACAGAAAATAGGATTTATTATTTTTCTTTTCAATATGTCCATTTAATTAAAAACATTAAGAGCAGTAATAGCTCCAATGCTTACATAACTCATCCCTTGAAGCTTAAGATGTACTTTAAATTTATTTTTCTTGAGAAAGTTATTTATGTAACTTTCTCAGATTGGGAATGTTTGAAGAAAGGAATTTTTCAACATTTTGCATAGTTATAATGAGTATGAGCTGTTTTATCATGAACTTTAAAATTGATGTGTTCCTGAAAATGATTAAGTTATCAAAGTTTAATATACTTCCCTCATTATTATAAGCAAACACATCACTAAAAGTAGATTCCAGAAAATTATTATATCACAAGCGTTTATTATTAACGAGTACAATAAACTGTATAGTTTTTATGGTACATATAATTGAATAGGTTTCTTTAATTTGTCAAAAATATTTAAATGTGAATTATAAAAGCCTTAAATCTTCATATAATTTAAATATGAATGGTTTAGTTATTGAATGAACTGAATGCGGTAATTTACTACAAAATTCAATATTTTACGTTTATTTTCAATAATACGTATATATTTAACTTGATTGCTTATTTTCTTGAAAAGAAAGCTTAATTTTGTTTCTAAATTACAACACTTTGTGAAAAAACTATGAACATTAAAATCAAGCATATTAATTATTTAAAAATGTAAACAAATGATTCATTCATAAATGATTAATATCTGTTAATTTAAATATTTTCTTGAATATACTGAACAGCTTAAGAAATGTATTTAAATTTTGAAATTTGAATCAAACTAAAGCGAAATCCATTTTTAAATGAGTGATTTATATGGAAAAAAAAAGTTTAAATTATTAGAGCCATTATAGATCTTTAGAGAAATAAAGATGAAAAGATTCCGAAGCTTTTGTGAAATTTTTAATAAAGGAACCATTTTATAAAAAAAGTATTTATAAAAAGCAGATATCCTTTTAAGGATATCATTAAGTTCAATGTGAAGTGATCAAATGTGAAGTGCCATTGTGATTGGAAACCATTGTTAATTTCCTGTAATTTATATAAAAATACTCAGATATTTATTTCAATCATTTGCTGTACATAGTTATTCGAGAATTTATTAAAAATTCTTTTAATCAAGGGAAACGATTTTTTTATGGTTTTTAATTACAAATTGATAGATAATTTAATATAAAATGCAATCTGTGTAATATTAAAAAACAAATAAATTTAAAAAACGTTAATCATGCTTCGCTTTTATATGAAGACTCAAATTATTTAAAAGTAATATGAATAACTTGTGAAATTATTATAAAATATGAAATTGATTGTAACCAAAAAATATGAATGTAAATATATGTATTTATTTAATGGAATTGTTGGGAAACCGATTTTGATTTAATATATACATGTTTCTAATTTTATTAATATTGCGGAGAAAAATATTCAAATAGTATTGCGTCTAAAATTAATATAATTAAATGAAAAGTTTTAAGTTAAATAATTTAATTAAATTAACATTACTACTTTTAATTGTAAAACATATGGACATATTTAAATAATAAAACAAATATTTTTTAATTTAGCCTACTTGATAATACAACAAATTAAATTGATATAGAAGTTTCGTATGTTTTGATTACCGTTTTCTAAAATAATGTAATAGATGCTTAGCAAAAAAAGTGGAAAATCTCAAATTTCAACTAAAATAATGGGTTTTTTTGAGAGAAAAAACATTTCACTTTATTGAACATAAATTGCTGATATAATTACTCAGATATTGAATAATACTTATAGCATATTTTTTCAAGATTCATTATCAATTCAATTTTATAGTGTTCAGCTTAAATTAATTAGTTGGAAATTTTATAAATATAACATAATTGTTTCAGTTTTAACAATTGAATTTATGCAAATGAAAAAGATTGTTTTATGAATGAACGTTAAAAATGTATACCCTTAATATACAAATGAAATTATTATGTTATTTAAAAATTTAGTATTCAGCTTAACAACTGGTACCTTCATAATCCATTTTCATGTTGTAGAGTAATTCAAATTTTCTTCTAACGAACAAATTTCAATAACTGAATATCTAAGAATGAAAAAGAACAAAAAGCAATTATTAGGATTAATTTTGGATGATAATCTAATAAAAGAAAAATATTTTGATTATAAACGGTAAAATTATGTGTGAAAATAATTTAATACACAAATTATGTTTCCACATTAAATTTAATATTTTAATTATTTACTGTTTATATTGCCAGAAGTTACAACTTCAGATTAACTATTGCAAAGTATTGTAAGAAAATAGAGAAAAAACTTTTATGAAAATAATTGAGAAAATATAGAAAAAAAGCGCATTTTTATGTGTTTAATAGTAAAATGAAATGAAATCTACAAAATATCAACAACGAAATCAATAATGTTTTATGATTCATTTTAACTTATTAGACAAATATTTTGCATTAATTATAGATTTATTTAATATACTTATTAGCATAAATTCTTCTTCGATAGTTTTCTGAATTCTAAATTTTAAGTTGCACAATCACTCCGTGATAGTTAAGTAGGATTACAAAATTTTATTTCAAAAAGCTTATATTTTGATTTAAAAGTTTTAAAACTAATAATTTGGATAAAAGAAAACAATTAACTTTCAATGTATTTAAGTTTCTGTATACTATAGAATCAAGTAAAATATTTTAAAAAAAATGTGAGGAAAAGTTATAAAAACGTGATGGAAATAAAATTTCATATAACATATCAGCATAAAAGTAAAACTGACTCACTAAAAATGAAATCATTTTAATTTTCTTTATTGTATAAAATAGTTAAATTAAGTTCCATTTTATTATTTATATTGTGTGATTATAATTCTAATTGTATTTTTCTTTCTAATTTTTTTTATATTTCCTATGTTTATTTCACGATACATTACATTCTGACTTATTTATTAAACGCTAAACTGGAGATTTATTCATGTCTATATTAATATTGTCTTATAAACTCTCCAATGTGTCAAAGTGTTCATCACGGTGTCTAAGGTTCAACGGATCAATGAACTGAAAACGAATCAAGCAGTAATAATTTAATTAGCATACACAAGAGAATTATTTACTGATTTTGATAACTAATTACGTTTAAGAAAATTCTTATATAATGCAAAGCTTTCAGTGGTGAATATATAGATTAATTTTGTATAAGCAGCTTTCCAAACGGAAATCATTAGTAATTATCCTGTAAATCTGTTTACACAGAAATATTTTATAAACAATCCAATACTAATTTATTGTGAACAACCTATGCACTCATATAAATAAAATACGTTGTTGAAGATAAAACTTCAAATTGCTTTGGAATTTATAAATTCAAATAATGATGGAATAAGAGCAAAAAATAATATCTAAATATCTTCTTATAATGATAGATCTTTTCCTGTGCCCAGACTATACCAATGACAATTACACATTTTAATGTTTAATTAAATTGTTACAAAAATGCTTTACGAAATATGAATACAAATCTATTTGAGTAAATTTCATAGAAACGTTCCTTAAAAATACTTAAAAGAGTTTGCATTTCACTGAGAGAATGTGATTTCATTAGAAATAAACACATTACGCACACACAACACACGCATATATATATATATATATATATATATATATATATATATATATATATATATATATATATATATATTTATATAATATGAATGGAAATGATTGAGATTAGTATATGCTCAGACAGAATTCTCTTTATATTTCAAATGATTATATGAGAGTGCAGTGATCGATGCTTGATTTCACTAGACATTATTTAGGGCAATTATTATGCTCTTTATTTCTTAAGGATTTTTCAAAATATGTTCTGCACATTATGAAAATAATTTGTCATGGTAACAATAACAGCTCAGAAATAAATAAAATACTACTGCTGCTGACAATATATACATATAAAGTAGAACGATATAACATCATGAACTATTTTCTTTGTATAATGGTAAATTAACTATAAGCAGTAGAACACACAAAAGTGACATTTTTCGAGTTATTACTAACAATTTGTTTTCTAATTTTTGGTTGCTATTACCTTGCACTTAAGATGTCAAAATATAAATCCTAATTGTAATAGTATTTCAATTAAATTAGATTTTGTATAGATAGGTATTAATTGATCATTAATTTTATAAATTAATTTATTAATTGTCTGTTGCATTAAACTGAACCTTAGAATTTCAAATATTATTAATTTTTAACTAATTCTAGCATATTAAACTGATGCTAATTTGTTTTCTACTATTTTCACTTTAACGATTATTCTGTAGGTATTTTGCAGAATTACTGATTTCTGCACTTTAGCAATAATATAAATATACTGTCAGTGTCAAAAAAACGTGTGAAATACTGAGCTAATAAGTTTTTTAAAGATAACAAACCTGCATCAAAATTTATGAAATTGTTAAGCACATCACTCTTGAATTTTTTCTTGTGAATGATGTGACATAATGCAAAGAAAAATATCATTAAAACTTGCTTTTAATTTGTTTGACATTAAGTAAAAAAAAATAATAATTAAATGTATTCGTCAATACATGATTGTTTCTTTTGACACTAAAACGTCTGCCAATGACGGTTGTACAAATGAGTCTGATTTAATTTTCCATCTTTTTTGCATTTTCCCAAAGAGTTTGAAAATTTTCGTGACTGAATCATTTTTCATAGTGATTACACAAAAAAAGATTTTTGGTACCACGTTAATCAGGTAAGATTTTACAACACTATGTATACTTATATAACATCCAGTGGTTGACATCAACGCAATTTACTTTTATAAATAGCTGCCGTTCAATAAAAGATAATTCACTATGTATATACCATATAAGTAAACAAACTCCCCTAAGTACTACTACTGTATATTTGTTTGAATTAGAATAGAGTGTAATAGAGCTCAAAACGGAAATTAACTAAATATTAGTTAAGTTTTTGTGTTTAAGTGCTTTAATGCATAGCATTTTCTTATCTGCTCATAAAAATATTTCATACCATTTTTCTGATAAAATTGCTAATTTCTTGCAAGAGCTTTCTAAGAATGAATTGAATTGTGATGAACTATTTTTATAATTAAATAGTACTTTTCCCATTGCAAATGTGGTGCCTATAAAGCATTATGCATAAAAATGGTAAATCATTATTAAAAAAAAAACTTCTCACAAAAATTACAATTTTGTTTATTTTACCAATATTTACATTATGATTTTATTTTATTTTACATGATTAAAAAATAATTTGTCACAATTTTTGGTATAAAGAGACATAATATATGATAAACATGAAGTAATCTTAAATAATTTGTAAACTTAACAATATTGAACAGTATATTTGCAATAATTTAATTATTACAATTATATATTTTATATTAGCGTATCGAAATGACACAGGTAGACGTTTACAATATCTAATCTTATAAGATGAATGAAATTAAATATGTTGGTAAATTTTAATAAACAAAAAAATCCGATATTTATTTCATAACAAATTAAATCATTATCATTAGATTTTCTCATATATAAAGTAAATGATTAACAAATTGAGAAAAACTGTGTATTTGCTGAACATTATAGCAAGAATAGTATTAAAATATTACAAGTATTTATTTCAGAATTTTTCAATGCATTTTTGTTTACAGTAATCTAAAATAAATCCTTGGAAATTTAATAATGCTTTTTAATTGTTTTTGAAATAAGTCTGTTAATTATAATCAGAGGAAAATTATTAACACAAAAGTCGTAAGTTCTTCATTAACTAAACGTTTATAAATCAAAAGTAAACAGCTTAATTTATAATGCAATAAACATCAATAATTTAATAATAGAACTATAATAATGCAGCACATTTTCAAATTTAAATTATTTGTAACTTAGATTTGATGCAATTTTTTAATACCACTATACAAAATTCCTTGATTAGAAATCAAAAGTCATTTTTGATGGAAACATATAAATCTCATCCAAAATCTATAAATAAAACTGTGACTTTCTTTCCTAAGTTTACATTTTTTGTTATTAAATTTACATTTTTATGAATTTCAATAACACTTATTAAAATATTGAACTAGATATATTTTATATTTACTTTTTTACATTAAGAACATTAATATGTTTGACCTTGGGAATAAAATTTTTTTATTACATGTCTTCTAAACAGTTAATTCACAAAGAGCGAGAAGAATATGGAAGCAAAACTCCTTTTATTGTTGTTTTCCAGTTTTTTCCTACTCTTCTTCTTCCGGATAAAACTGGAATCCGTGACTGACCAAATAAAAGTAAAGAAAACTACTCTGAATGCAATGAGATAGGAAAGAAATATTACTTGCAGTGTTTTTGTATTTAAGTCAATAACTGAATTTGAAAGGATAGCATATGTTCTTTTGGATTAAATATTAATAACTTCTAAAATATAAAATTGAAAAAAATAATTGATTATTTGTTTCTACCGTTTCAAATATAAAAAAATTCTATTCATTAACTGCACATAAATTATAAAATATATTTTCTATTTATGTTAAATCTATATTATGCATTTCAGTAATCTTTAAAACATAAAATAAGTGTTTCGAAATAGAAACTTGTTACATTTTTGTGTAATAATAAATTTTTTCCTGTAAGTTATAAAAGTTAAAATTAATGATTCCTTTTTAAAAAAAAGCCGAAATGTCAAGTTTTCATAAATTAAGGAAATAAAATAATTTTTAAATAAAATTTGCTTTAATGAAAAATTTCAAAGGCAATAACTTCTTAAAGATAATCTTGCCCAATTTGTTTTTAATAAATCAATAAAAACGATTTGTAGTAAACGTAATAAGAATTTCTTATGCCTATAATTTTTTCTTTAGTATGTAAAAAATAAAAAAAAAATTAGCTATGATTTCATTTTAGCTAATTCTAAATATATTGTTAAAATATTAATAGGAAATTATATAAATCTTTGTAAATGATTTTAGGTTAATTTAATTATAAGTAGTATGTTATAAAAGATTATAATGTTCAGTAAAAATATTTATCAAAATATAAATAATTATAAATAAAACTTAGTCCTTAAGAAATAATTATTTCATTAGGATTAAATTTTCAAGCAGTCTCGCATTCTTCTAACAATTCTAAATTTTCAGGATTTCGTTTGATAACATCTGATATGACTATAGAAAATTAAAAAGAACTATCCCCAATCTGTATGGAACATTTCTTATTTTATGCAAATTAAAATTGCTCCTAAATATAGAAAATTTTGCAATTATCTTCAAAATTGTTCATAATAATATATTAATACTAGTATATCTTCACATGACATTTATAGAATATTCGTAACGACTCAAATATTATAAATGAAAAAAAATGATGGTAGTACCACTCTCATTTTTATTTTAGGAGTATTTAGGAGGACACCGTATACACTCAATATAAATGTTAGAGTTGGTATCTTATAACATGTCAACCATCTTATAAAAAACTTTAAGAGTGTATTGAGTAACAAGTGCTATATCAGTTACTATTTATTATTCATGGTATATGGTTCATATCTTAACCTGTCTAAATTTTAAAAAAGACGATGTCCTTCTGGACCCATCACATTTTTTACTAGACATTTTAGATATTTTTGTTTTTATGGGGGTTGTCTAGCCTAACTAGACAACCTGATATAAGTAAAAACAACTATTTATTATTGCGCAAAAATCTGGAAAATTGGCAAGGCATAGGAGTCATCATTAAAATCAGAAACAATAATAAAACATCTATTCAATATTTGGCCTTTGGAAAAACTTTTCACAGTTAGTCGAACAAGATAAAGTATCTTTAAACGGGTATATTTAAAAACTCCGTAGAACGTACTCCCCAGGACCGTTAGGAGTAACCCGGATATTTCATTCCAACTTGCGTAATTTCGAAATGATGTTCTCTACTTTGCTTTATGATTAACAGGCAAAATATATTTCATCTATTTTATCAGGATAACTTGTACCCATACATGGTAGACAATATTAATCTCTGTGAATTGCTGTGATATATATATATATATATATATATATATATATATATATATATATATATATATATATATATATATATATATATATATATATATATATATATATATATATATATATATATATATATATATACACTGTTTTTATACAATTCTGTATTCATAATAAGTAAATAGAAATATAAAATTTCATACTATGCATTTATATATATCTAACTAGCTGTAAAAAGCGATCAAAATTGTGTAAACATGTTTGTATATATTGAAATTTAACTATATATTTTATTTACTGATATGGTATAATTTATTGTAAAATTGTGGTTATATATCTTTTACATCTTTTGCAAGCCTGTTATATACTAAGTTAATGATTATTATAAGGCATATTATTAAATAATTTAAATATAATTAATCATGTCATTATAACTAATCAAGAATTATTATTAATTATCAAAACTAGCTAGTCATTAAATAATTTTAAATTATAAATAAATGATGAATAGTTATTAAAATTTAAATTTTAATTAAATGTTACATAAAATTATCCTTTAAATTAGTTACAATTCATCATGCCATAATGTGTTAAAATCAACACAAGGTGAAGAAAAAAATTAACTCAAAACTATAATAATATTCCATTCCATTTATTGTATTTGTTGCAATCTAAGAATTAAATGATTTTGTCTCATTAAAAGCAAAAAAATTAAGTATTTTTATCTATTTTTAAATTAAGTATTTTAAATTAAATTTAAATTAGTATCTAATAGAAATAAAATTAAAAATTAATTTAAATAAAAAGTCTAAAAGTACTATGGAAAACTTTTGATTTCTTATGTAGTTTGAAGACGAAAATTAATTTTCTTCTGCATTTTTTTTTGAATGGAATGTTACCATTTTGGTTAAAGATATTTTAATTTGCTTAAAGTTTTATTACATAGATTTAGCATAATATATATGAATAATTTTACTTAGTTTCAAAATCATTTATAAAAATATAAAATGAAATCATTGGGTAAATGTAATTAAAATAGGTTCCTTAGAAATAAGCCTCGAGAAACTAAATATTATTAATAAACTTGTTTTTAAAGGACCTTAATAAATTTTCTTAAATATTTAGAAAATAATTGAAAAAATAGATTACACAGTTTAAATTTAATTAAAAATCTCCTATTGTTGTCAAGATTTAGTGTTGTTAAATAGTTTTATGCTTTCATTGCTAAATAATCTTTATATTAGCATATTATTTCGTATGTTTTTTCTTTTTACATAATAAAAGTAAAAGGAAAAGCTTACAAGATTATCTCATTTTAAGAGAAATTTTGTTTTCGAACAAGGCGTTACATATTTAATTGCTCTTAGCCGGAACATTAATGTAAACATAATTTCCAATTTATTTTATAAGAACATAATCTTCTTAAGAATTAACTTAATAAGTTTAAATTTTTATGAAAGCTATCTCGTAAATATTTATATATGTATAAATTAAATGTGAAATTCAAGATAAATTATTTGCTTAAAGCTGCGTATTAGCTCTTAAATGGTATGAAGAACTACCATTAAGTAAATTAGATACTGACTTCAAGAGATTAATAATATTAGTTTTTTTTGTAATTTTCAACTGAATATAAAAGGATTGCAAGATTTTTTCCAATGTATTATGTTTCTTTTTTATCATTATTTTGAAACTGCATGCATAATCTTGTAAACTATAATAATTTGAAAAAATAAATATAACCTCTGTTGAGAATAGAAGTGCTTTATAATTGGAACACAAAATTATTAGGAAAATTAATTAATAAAATATTTCAATATCTTAAATGTGTATATGAATTTGCTATTTATTCTTATTCTATATTTACTTACCTTGACTTTTACTTTAAAATAATATTATAAAAATGACAATTTTTAAAGTAATTATGATATGATGAATTTTAATAGAATATATGAAATTTTTAATCGTCATAATATAAAATAATCATTGATTATATTTGGAAAAACAAATCTTAAGAAAATATTAAGAATTCATTAATTTTAATCACAAAGTATTAAAAATAATATAGTTGTCTCACAAAAAATAAACATGATAGTTATGTGTTTTCATTAGAAATTATTTCCTTCTGAAAAAATAGCTTAGAATTTTTAGTATAATGACTTCAATGCAATCTGATTGAATTAGATTTTTTGTTTTCTTATTCTACAAGTCATACTTTATTGGCTACATTATCAATTACAGAAATTTGAAATGACTTATAAACAGTTATTGTTTTCTACAATAACCTTAGAATAATAGATTTATAGTTCATTCTCAGATTAATTTTTAAAACATTTGATATATTACATTGGGTAAATGTTTGTTGGGACTCCTTGAATTTTTGATGATTTTTCAACGCCAAGATAGAAATCAGGATGTGAGTTATAGTATGGCAACCCTAAAATTTAATTAAATAATTCACTGAAAATACCAGGGTTACAAAAAATTTAATTTTATAGCCAATATTTAATATAGAATCTTTCACCAAACTAAGAGGTACCCGTATCTACATTGAACCCATTACTGTGATAGATCACAAGCATACTAAAACTTGAAAAATATTTGTCTAAATAACAGAGCTAAATTTCTAAATAGTGTATCTCTTGTAGAGGTATATAAAATCCTTAATAAGAGGTTAGATTATTTTTGTAAGTATACAAATCTTTCTACACCAAGAATAGAAATTTTTTCTTTTAACATTCAAAGTATGAATATATAAAAATTTATGTAATCATATTTACACAGTCATGAAATATTCATATAAACTTTGAAAACTAATTGTTTATTTATGAATTTAATTGTTTTTCTTTGAGGTGTTTAATAATAAGTAAAATATAATCTATTACTTGGGAAAGTAATTCTAAAGTAATGGAATTTTAAAATAAAGAAAATGATAGTTTACCTTAAATGAATTACAAAACTTTTATTATCATTTGTCAACTTTAAAAAAGTTACCTACTAATAAAATATTATTACTTTTACTGTCTCTGCCACAAAAGCAACTGCAGAAAGTTTTTCTGGTTGAAATTTTTGCATCAAAATTTAAAGTTAAAAAATCTGTTTTTTTTGGTGAATTTAATGAGGTTTAAATTAAAAATTTATTTTAGTTACGTTTTTTCACATTATACAGTTAAGCTTGTTATCTGCGATAGTCACAGTTAATTTCAAAAGAATTTCAAATTTAAATTCAAACTAATTTTAAAAGCTGTTTTTCTTCCAACGCCAGCTTGTAGGATTTTCTTCTTTTAATAAAAGTGGTAGAACATATTGCATTTTCATGTAGTGGACACTTAGTGGGAGTTTCATAGTAGACTGAAAAAGGAGTCATCGTAATTTAGAAGTAGGAATCAAGCAGATCATTAAACTTGGTCAGCCAACCCTCAGAGATATCAATTCACATGTAGAATATTGCGATTACGATATACTTTACGTACCCCTGGCACCCCTAATGACCGCGAATGATTTCCGGTTTGGACGGGACTTGAACTAACTAACTTCGATAGCGAGAACAACGCTCTAATCTTCAAGGACACCGCGATCTTAATAAGATTGATATTTTATTTATTTATTTTTATTTTGGCTTGTTTAAAACTGATAGCTTTGAAAATGAAAATTAAAAATAAAAGTTAATAATAAAATAACAATGTAAATCGTTTCTAGAAAAGCATTTTTAATGTAATTAAAAAATCCTACATGATATGTCTATTTAATAACTGCTCATTATTTAATGTATGTGTTTTATTTACTAAATTTGTAAAATAAAGGTTTGTAAATCTGTGTTATAAAATTAACAGCTTTATTTTCATTAACTATAAAATTTAATATTATTAATTTACGATAATATTAATATTACTATACATTTTAATTAACTGTATTAATAATATTAACTATTATAAAACAAAATATTATAAAATCACTGAAAATAATTTTTTCTCTAAGTTCAAATGTATTTGAAGAAATTTTTATGAATTCATCATCATTCTAACTGCTTATAATTTAAAATATAAATTATTATTCTACATTTAATCTATTAAATATTTTATCAATTTTAATTTGCCTTTAACATAATGGATTATAACATCAAAGGCTATTTATATAACAAATAATGAGCAATATACATAATAAACAGTATACAATTTGAATGAAACATATATCTGCATGAATTTAGAGCAAAATAGCTTAAACTATTTAATAGACATGTTTTGATTAAGCACTAAACAATGTTCTCATAAAATATAATCTTCTGATTAAATATAGTGAGCCATACTTATGTCGATAATTGATAACATACTTCTGTAATTAACAATTATAATACAATAATTTTCTCCTATATTATTAAACAAATTAAGTATCATTTATTAAATTCAAAATGGATTTTTTCTAACTCAAAATTATCTTTGAAAATTTAATTCAATGTATTTGTAAATAAAAGTTAGAAAAAAATATTTTATAATCAAATATTTATTCATTTAGCGTAGGCATCTATTATAAGAAAAACAGACATCAATGTCATTGTTGTATTGAAATTATTCAAAACATATATAGTAAAATAATTTATAACAGGATAAATTTGATTAATTTAAAATGTTTAGTAATATCAAAAAAAGTGTTGAAATTGAAAATAAAATTTTAAAAATGTTTTAGCAGTATTTAGCACAGCTTCATTTTTCATATCCAACTTCCTAAGAAACGTCATTAAATAGAAATATATTAAATGAGTATTAAGCTGGATCTATTATTCAATAATTTAACAATTACATTTTATGAAAAGTCTGCAATAGCCGGCTGGAGAAATCATGTTTCTCTTGCCTGGAGCACAATGTAATCTAAATCTGACAGAAGCGAAGAGCAATGTTTTGAGATAGCTAGTGCTCTTAAAGTTTCGGAAACTGTTGTATTTTGAATAAGTGAAAAATATGTTAACACATGTGACTATATCGTCACTCGATCATGATTTCAAAGTACGTGGTCATTGATTGTGTTTAGCAATTTCAATAGACAGATATCTACCACCGTAACCATATAGCAAAGAACCCAACAACAGTTCAAAAGCTGCAGAATGGTAGTAAATATTCTAATAAATATTGATTTTTTTCTTTCTAACATATTTGAAACTGTTTTTCGGAAAACACTTGTTGTAAATAAAGAATACTAATTGTAACATATAGGACCGTTGTAGCCTAGTGGTTAGGGTATCGGCCTTCCATCCGGAAAGACGGGTTTCCATTCCCAATGCCGCCAAAGACCCACCGAGTACATGCGATATTCGTGCTCGTTAAATCTGTGGAATCGAAAGTCCTGTGGCAGTTACCATGGGTGCAATGGTCTGGAGAAAATTTCTTCCCCCTTCAGATCAATGTCAAAATTGAGGGAGTGGATTCTCTGGTGATGCCATCTATCGGAGGATTTAAAAAGAGCAAAGACGTACTTTCACCCTCTTTGTGCTCTGATTAAAACGAAAGACGCTTCTTATTGACTTAAATTTGCATTGCCAAGGCATAGCGAGCTAGGCTTGTCCAAGTGTCATAATTAACAACAACTGTAATTTATGTCTTTTATTTTATTTACTTATTTATATTAAAATTTTCCTCAGAGTTTGGAAGTTCTAAATTGCATGCGAAACTACTTCTATTTTCATCGCGTTTATTTTCTAATGTATGTTTATCCCATAGCAAATGATATTTTATTTATTGTACTTAATCTTCATTCTTTTCTTTAGAAATTGAACTTCAATAACTCCAGAAATGATCACATTTTCTGGAAACGAAGCTGTTCAAAATATATCAATATTTATAATTATTTCATAAATTAATTACTGATTTATGACAGTTATGATTAAAGGAGGATAGGATTCCTTAAAGTTAAGCTTGAGTTTGAAATTTTGATTTGCATAAAAGCAGCTTTTCTTCTGTAATACGATCCAAATGATGTTTTAAAATTCAGAGCCTCTTAAAAAGATTTTAAAAGAAGATTTGAAAATAAGGTTTAAATTGATAGTTTTCATATAATTGCTGTGTGTAAGAAAAAGAAATCACAGTTCGAAAAATGAATCCTGCAGGGAGATTTTATTAAATTTATTAGAAAGGTTTAAAGTAAAGGTATGTTTCATTTCAAATTAGATTTTAAGAGATTCATTTTCCACCTATCAAGATATAATGAGGCATTAACTTCAAAAATGAATATAATTAATATTTTAGCTTACATATTTTTAAACTTTTGTTATTTTATTTATACTGCTTTGCAAATTATTTTGTGTTTTTTAATTTATATTTTTTAAATAATTGAAATGACATTTTCCATACTTTTTATTTTAGCTTGTTCATAAAAACGAAAATGACGTTTACACAACCGTTCATGTAATTGATTTTAAAAGGTTTATGTACTATAGAAGAAATATTAACATAAAAAAATGTTAATTCCTTATAATTCATTTTTAATAAATTTAAATTCAAAATATATTTTAAGCAATCAATTAAATCGATGTTGCATCAGCATGCTTCCCAGTACCCAACCCTAAATTTGGCTCTACTAGCTTCAAACCAATGTAACTATTAATGCAAAATAATCTCACAATAGTCCATTTTTTTACTTTATAGTTCTTATGCAAAAGGAAAACGAATTAATTTTGATTATTAAATTTTAAAAAGTTTGTTTTAGCAACGTCATTCTTAATAAGATTATTAAGATTTAAAATATATTAACTTCTTAATTAACTTCCTAACTTAAATAATCATTGAAGTTCGTAGATTGTCATTTATTTTTCTTTGACCAAAATAAAAAATTGAGCCTTTACTTATTATATATATTTAGATTATTATATATATATATATATATATATATATATATATATATATATATATATATATATATATATATATATATATATATATATAATATATATATATATATATATATATATATATATATATATATATATATATATATATATATATATATATATATATATATATATATAATATATATATATATATATATATATATATATATATATATATATATATATATATATATATATATATATATATATATATATATATATATATATATATATATATATATATATATATATATATATATATATATATATATATATATATATATATATATATATATATATATATATATATATATATATATATATATATATATATATAGTAATTTAAATTGCTTTGAGGAATGTTAAATGTTTTAAGATAGTATATAATGCACTTTTGAAAGCTAATTTATTTAAAAGTACTTCCTCCTGCATTATAATTTATATTAAAGTAAGATTTCAAATTTAAAACAAAAGTAGTTAATGTAGCTTAGTTTTAACTTATGATGTCTCTAATATTTTACAATACATTTTATATTTCATTTTATTCAACAACGTTCATTATACGAATAAATGAATGTAAGATTTTAACATGATATCTCTAATGAATTACTTAATTGAAGAGTATAATTGAAGCAAGTAAATACGCTTTCATTTTAATTCTTTCGGATTGTTTCTTGTTTAGTTTCAACATCACATTAATAACTGTCCTATACATTCAATGATTCCATCCATTAAATCTAATTTTACATTACCTTAATTTGCTGTTAACTTCATACAACTTTACTCGAATTAAACGGGAATGTCTTTCTATGCGCTGAAATTTAATGACTGTCTAGAGAAAGATCTTGAATATTTCATGCATTTTAGCTTCTGAAATGATCAATTTAATCACTAAATTTTATAATTGCTTCACTTGCTTAAGACCTCAGCAAAGTTTCATCGTCTAATGATGTCGGTAATAAGTTTAAATAGTTAACTACTATTTTTGGAAAATAAATAAATAATATTCATACTTTTTGAAATGTATAAGATAGAATTACCATATTTAATATACGGAATTATTCTGAGGGGAATTAAAGTCACACATTTGATAATGTTCTCGAAAATGTCTGAATTTATATTTTATTCATAAAATTAGGGAAATATTTATCTGTTGAATATAATAGATTCATAGATTGTATATTATGCATAGGTTTATATATTGTGAATAGGTATTCTTCCTATGAGGGGTATTTATGAAAAGACATTGTAATTAATTTATGTTATATCTTATAGTGAAGTTTGTGGTTTGTTCCAGAAATTTCCATTTCAGGTTTTTATATTGAAACAAAGACTATTCACTATCACATTTAACTTGAATGCCGTGTTTGTCTTGCTTTGAAGTATATTCATTTTCTCTTGTTATGATATGTTTGCATGTGATTATTGGCTTTTGATGTATGGCTTCATTAGATTACAAGTAACCTGTTTAACAGTCAACATTGTAGTCAGCAACGTTGACTAGAGATAATAGCGTTCTCTTCATAGGTAATCGTTTAATGTTTTAACTTAATTATTTTCATCAAAATTGCTGATATTACATTGATTGATATTGCATTTCTGCTTTATGCATACGTATCTATTTCGGTTAGTTATAAAAAAGAATTGTAAAAATAATGCACTTTATTTACAAAATACTGCAGTTACTTTTGACATCCACAGTGTATATAAAACATCTAACAAAACCTGACAGCTGATAGGTTCTTCTCAGAATTTGAAGCCTTCATATCCGAATTTTCCGTGGTATAATAATAGGTCTCACTTTTTGGTTTGGTTTCATTTACAACTATTGGTGAACAAAGGTAGATGGGGGTTGTAATTTCTGCTTTCTATATCTTTATATGCGGGTTCTGAGATTGGGTATGCCACAGACATGTAAATCCAATCTGATTTATTTTAGGCTATTCTAGTGAAGACAATAATAAGCAATTTAGATCGGAAAATTTAGCAGTAATGTTTGCTTTCAGGTTGTCTAATTAAAAGGTATTCACGTACGAAAAGGAGACAAAAGGAGTACGAATGGAGATTTTTGAAATTATGCCGTAACCACCTATTATTTATCAATCAGTAAAGTATATATATTTTTTAAAATACTATGCTTAGGCTACTAGGTTAGATGAACGTTTAGATTTTCAGCTTTGTAAATTGTGAATACATTCTAGAAATCTAAAACACTTTGTTTATTATTGTTTCAGCACGAATTGCAAATTATTGCTTAATATCCTAAATTTGATTCAAATTTTAAATTTTATGTAAACATATTTAAAATAAAACATTGCACAAATTAATCAATAAATTTAAATTAAAAAAGTCATATTGACTGATTGTAGATACATTTTATGAATAACATGATCTCTAATGTTAAATATGAAATTCAGTTTTGGACTGCAGTTTTATAAGAGCTTAAAATATTCATTTTCTTTCTGATATTAATTTGGAGTTAGCTTCGATACATTGCGTAGTGCATTGTCTTGTTGAAATTTTAAGTTTGACTTTTAAAAATGTTAGTTAAAATTTAATTAGGTAAATAAATATTTTTAATAAATTAAGATTAAATTTGTAAATATTTTCTAGGAATTTTCTGCAATTTAGATACCATTTCATAAGCAGAAGCATATTTTACTGTCACAGAGTTACTATTAACTGTACTTGATACACAAGTTCTAATTTTCTACTTGTAAATCATGGTAGAAGTAAATATTACTATTCGAGTTTTCCAAAATGAGATTCTTGGACAGAAAATATATAATGTAACATGCCATATCACTATCTCTTTAGCCCGTTTCATACAATCTTCTTTGTTTCAACAGGTTTTCGCTTTAAATTTCCTATGAATAGGACTTTCAAGTTAGCCAAACCACTACATTTAAGAAATTAATTTATTTATTCAAGCAAACAATTTTTTTATATCAAGTAAGCTTGAAAATTCTTCCACTAGCATTATAATTGATTCTTCCTCCTTGGTCTTTAATATTTTCCTTGGTCTTTAATATTCCTCCTTGGTCTTTAATATTTTAAATCGTGTGAATAGTATTTTTAAAATGCTTAATGAACTTGCTTTTAGACCTTCCGATCAACCAAAGACTGTTTAAAACCAACATTTATTGTGGAACTTTTAATTCTGATAATTTTCTTCTTGTGGTAGTGTGATTTCTTTCCTAAATATTAGCATTTTTTAGAACTTTGCTTATAATGTTATCATTTACTCTTTTTAGGGATGCAAAGTTAGATTCCACATATGCTTTTTTAAAACAATGTAATTGCAAATATTCGAATGGTTTTCTATTCAAAAATAAAAGTTTTATACTTTCGTAACATTGAGGTCTTGAGTTAATTATTTTCTGCGTGACAATAACACAATTTTTTTGTTATTAAATTCTACAGATAAGAAAACATAACTTATATTTAATTGTATCTTGCCTTAAATTTTTTATTTTATTTTATGTATTATAAAAATGCATGACATTTTGGTTAGACTTATAATTTTGAAAAAAACTGCCTTGTCAAATACTCTACAAAGTATCTATCAAATTATAAGATATACAGACTCATTCGGTACTCGTACCATTTTGTTTCACATTAAAATTGTACTTTCATTAAATATTTAAATTAAAAGTGCATAATTTTCATTTTAATAATAGACTAAATCATTTAGTGACAAAAATAAATCCAAACAATTTATTCTTGATGTGCTTATTTCAACTTATCTTTCGTGTGCAACTAATTTAAGGATTATTTAAATGACCTTTTCCTGCTAGAAGATAACAACCAAAAATATAAAAATTACTAAATGAGAGAGTTACTGAACCAAATACCAATTATAATATGTAATATTCACAATTTAAAGTTCTTAAAACTTGTACATTTATTCAAAAAGGATTAACAGAGATGATTCATTATCAAGTTAATGCGAATTTAAAACGGTACGAGTGTGTAATGTATGCAAATTCATAAGCAATTATGGGAATTAACTGGAAATTGATACTCCTGCAAATGATGACTGCCGAGAAAGTATGTATTGTAATTTTAAATCCCATAAGTATATTTTACATCTACATTCATAAAATTCTTATTCTATTTCAGAGCCGATGTCAGGATATTAATCTCTCACTAACTGAGAAAATAAAAACTGTTTCATTTTGAAATTTTAGTTGAATATTTGTCTAATCAATTTAATCTATAATCAATGTTAATTTAAATGTTGAGTTTCTCAAACTACGATGCAATTAATTTGTATAATGCATCATTTCGTATTTTAACAAATTTGATTATCTTTTCACTTAATGGGTATTATCATTTTACGCTACATTTGGTATTCAAAAATATTTTTTCGTATTTCGGTAATCCTTTTTTCCTATATTTTCGTAATTTCTTTCTAATAAAAGATCATTATTTTTCGATTTGAATGTTAAGGATTGTTAATATCAGCTTCATTAACGTAGTTTCAATTCTTATGTAGATAATAGAGCAAATGATATAACAGCGAATACTACTTTTCACTTAGCCATTTAAGCAGCAAAGTCATTCTTTCCATACGATAGCACTTATTAGTAAATAACGGAAAATATCTGATAATGAGGCAAAGTTTAATTTTCAGTTATATTTTGATACTTACAAATTCCTAACAATGATGCGATTTTTTTAGCAATGAACTTTTTTATAATGTTAATGAAATTGGGGAAAACTGGAGAATTTTCCTTTTAAAAGGGTTTTCTTTCATTGGAGAATTTTCTTATATTGAAGTTTGACATAAATAAAATTTAGAAAATAATTATCAAGTTATTCTTATTGATATTAATTAAATTTTTTATCTATAATCTTTAAATTCCATTCTTCAGGTTCGGTAACTTTGTGTTTTATTTTTCTTTGGAGAGTAGATGTACATAAATTTTCATGTATATAGCAGTAGACGTCATTTTAGCGTTTGATTTTCTACCTTGTTACACTTGCTTATATAAAATTAATTCACATGTATCTTTAAACTTTTAAAATATCTATATTTTTCCAATAAGAAAAATGGGATTTTACAAGGAGATTTTAAAGACAGGTACATGTATGATACATGAATTACTCAATAAAACGAAATATTATTTATAAATTTAAACTTACTCATTCTTAATGCTATAAAAATATAAAATATACGTATTTAATAAAAAAGTAAGTTTGAAACTAACATATGAAGTAAATTTATTTAATTTCTTTAACTAATTACTAAAAACTCTAAAAATATTGATATCTATCAAAATATTGATCTATACTTCAGGATTTGTGATGGTAGAATCTATTATTCTAGAAGTAAATATTATTTTTCTCCATTAGTTAAATATCTAGAAGATAAGAACCAATAATGTTTTAGGGGGAAAAGATAAAATATTTCACCACAAAAAAGTTTAAATGATCAAATATACTACTGAATTATTAAAAAAAGTGTTTAGAAATTAGTATTTTGAGAAGAAAATATAATATTTA
Organism: Latrodectus hesperus; assembly: GCA_037975125.1. Lineage (NCBI taxonomy): Eukaryota > Metazoa > Arthropoda > Arachnida > Araneae > Theridiidae > Latrodectus > Latrodectus hesperus. Next base: position 52,919,125 of record CM075856.1, read on the forward strand.
ACGATGGTAAAAACTCAAATATTATGTTTAGTTTTTAATTTGTTTATTTCTTTTGTATTTAATAACTTATTTTTTAATGAACATAACCCTTCTGTTCATTCATTCCTTGAAACTTTAGTCATAAATGATGAAGGTAATGTTAATTTGCAACCAATCAGTATAATGAAAAGATGGCGTTGCATGACAGTAAATTTTTGACACATCTATTAGGTACATTATTGCAATTTCTCTAATATAATCAAGATTTACTTGACTTTGAAAATGACACTACTGATCCCACGAGATGGAATATAACTTCACTATTTAGAAACTAAATTCAAAAATCAACCAACTAAATCATAAATATTTTCTTACTCATAAATTAGTATCTTGAAATGTTAAGAATAAATAAGTGTATTTAAACGTGAAGAGCCTATAATATCTACTTAAGTGTATGCAATTCAAGTTATACGTATAGTTTCAATTTACTTCGCAAGAAAGAAATTTATAATAATATAGAATATAGTCATTTAAGAAATTATCCATAAATAAATTGTTCCAATAATTACTGAAGACTAACAGCGTAAAATATTTGAAGCAAATTGAAATAGATACTTAAAATTGTTAAGAAATAATCGCAAAATTTGAAATAGAAATTGTTTACTTATAACAGTTATATATTCCCTAAAATTTGCTTACAAATATTTCGTAAACTAATTATTGATTTCTAATTATTTACCAATAAATGTTCTTAAAGACTAATACTGTAATGAAGTAGAAACCTGGACATCTTTTTCCTAAAGAAAGGAAATTAATTAACATATTTATATACAATGTTAGCATAAACAATTGCAGCATGGCAATTTATAAAACATAATCTAAAAAGCAATTAAGGAAACTAACTACTTGAACAGAATCAGCAATGTAAGTAAAAAATAAGCTGAAAACATATGAATTATGGCCACGGAAAATTGTTTCTGCTGTTATATAATAATAATTAATTATCACACTTAGATTATTATTACATTTTCTCGTTATGTTAATTTAAAACGATCTTATTAAATCAATACAGAAACTTGCTTTATGCTTTTATTGATAAAAAAATTTAAATGTTTTCCTTATATTTAGTGAAAAATCCTTATTTTAGTTTTAGAGACTTTTTTCCATCAGTAATATTAGATACTAATCTTTCATTTATAAAATATGAGATTAGCATAGCTTCAATAACATTTTAAATTAAAAAAGTACATTTTATATTGAGAATGCTTAGTTTAGGTGCACGTCTTTTCTACAATTTTATTAAAATAACCAAACAATTTAAATATTTTAAAGCAGTTTATAATAACAATAATAAAGCAGTCGTATTTATTAAGTATTTTTTCAGCAATAAGTCTTCACATTTTATTGTAAAGGATTTATAAGAACCACGCATTGTGAAGAATAAGGAAAATCAAAGTTGAAGTATTTTAAATATACGAGTATATTAATATTACTGAGAACTTTAAAATTGATTGGTTAATGGCATAATTACAGCTTTTCCTGTAAAAATATAAAAATTTGCCACAGATTTAAATATCAACTCAAATTAGAGAATATATTAAATTTTCTTTCGAATTGAACCAGTCAATGTATAATAATTATGTATATATTTCCGCTGAAGTGCTTGGCATACTGAGATATATTGTGTAGACATAAAATGTATTTTATTTCATGTCTATTGAGCAATCTGCAAAATATAGTTATTGTTGTATGCAGAAAATGCTTAATCGATTGTGTTATTTTTAAATGATCTGGAATCATTAGAAATATTTAAATAATTAATAGCCTCTTATAAGAATATATATTTCTAAAAGTAGCATAAAATTAGAATATATAAATTTCACCAAAGTTTATGTATTTTTATTATTTCTATATCATTTCATAATATCTGAATAACTGTATTCAAACTCCTAATTCCTGGATGTTTAATTAGTTTAATTCATTTTATGTAACAAGACTAAAGAAGTTTCAAATATTAATACTTTTAATATAAAATCGCGTAAGTCAAATTCAGTGTATAAAAGCTGTTCTATACATATACTTATAATGATCAACGTAAGAGGGACTCTTCTATCTCAAAATGTACTATATATATATATATATATATATATATATATATATATATATATATATATATATATATATATATATATATATATATATATATATATAAACGCTATTATTTCATCGAATAAGATCTGCGATAAAATTGAAATTTATAGATGAACTTCTTAAATGTTAAACTATAAACTTAGCTCTCAGTTACATTTAAAGTAGAAAGTATATATCATGGTCATATAAAGCAATTTTAGTGAAATTTCGTCACTGTGGGACACGGTCTACAATGACATTATCTGTTTTTCTGAAAGCGGGTTCACGGACTGCATAGCATATGTCCCGGCTAGGTGATCAGCCTAACATGAAATTCTTAGCATATATTTCCAAAGCATACTAGGTACTAAGTTTATGGACCCATTGAATGGATGAATCAATCTTGCCCAGCACGAGGATCGATCTTCAAACCTTGGTAGCACGAAGATCTACCACTAATCCGACGGTCTTAGCAATTATTGTAACTTTATAAGAAGTGTATTTATGTTTAAAATAATGAAAGGTGGAGCAAATGAATACTATTTATTATTAGGTACTTAAATTTATTTTATATAAATTAAATAACATATAGGTTAGATATCTTTTCAGAGTAATTATGAATTTAACAAAAATATACTTATATAAAATTTGATAATTAATAATAAAAATTGTGAAAATAAATACTCTTTCGTCTATTTATATTCCCTTAATTAAATTCACTTCTAAAAGTTCTGAATGATTTTATAAGTAATATATATTTTTAAAAAATGAATTATTTTATGGCAAATAAACATCAATAAAACAACACCAAATGTGATATTATGAAACAGTATTATGAAAAAATTTTGGATTATTATATTTAGAATTAGTTTTTAAAAATATAATACACAAATATATTTGAATTACCAAACTTATAATTTTGAAACATCATGGAAAGAAGAAACAGGGGAAGATAATGTTATTATTATTTGCGGAAAATATGTAATCAAAGTTTTATAATGAAATTATAAGAATTGTTATTTCAGCTCTATAGATAAAATTAAATCATGCAAGCTCCCAAATATCTCTTTACTAACTATAAACATATATGTTTATGCATATTCTCAGCACACAGTTTTTATGATTAAGTTTAGCTCCATTAATAAGAAACACTTGTTGCATATTATGCATTTTTTGTCAAATCACCAATGTTTAACTTTTTAGTTCTTTAAAAATTTTGCTTCTCACTCTCATTAAATTACACGAACTTATTTTCATTGTGATATAAATTATTATTTGAGATACATTTGTAATAAATATCATTTGCGATACAAATTAAAAGTAATTAAATAACAATTTTCTGAAGAAATATAAGGAATATTTGAATTAAAAGCACAATTGCTGGTTACTTTTGCTCTAAATTTAGTGCGCACATAAATTTAGTTTCTTTTTTAATTTTCATTTCTTCAAATTTATGTTTTGATAAATTTTGATTTTAATATCAAATATCTTATGAAGTTTTTTGTTAAAAAATATTTTGTGTCACTCAGTTTCTTATTAAAACACTCCACTTCAATTTTAAACTGAAACAATGAATTAAAAATTAATCAATCTATATGAATTCGCTATTTGATAAAAGTTAAAATTTGAAGATATTGATTTGATTACGTTATTTTTTTGCCAATGAAAATATCTGCTTCAGATTAATATTTGCTTTCGTGTAATCTAGAAATCATCCGAATAAATATGTGTAATATAAAATTGAAATATTTGTTTCAGAATAAAACATTTATATCAATTAAATATCGTAAGGATATCATTGCATTTAGAAAGGTATAATAGAAAATACTACCCCTTTATACATACAATAAATAAATACACTATACTATGCACTTAATTTTCTTAAATGTAATTTGTTAGCCCAAATTTTTCTTATGTGAAGAAAAAAGTTGTTGTAACCCTAATATATGACTTATGTCATTTGTTATTAGTGCAAATGACATTTTTAAACATGAGTTAATATTGAAAAAAGGATAATTCAGAAGATCATGTAATAGCTTACTCAGTAATTTTATAGTTACAAAAAATTCCTAAAATTTGATGAATTTCATAAAATTTAATTTTATTTTTGATTTGAATACACATGCTTTCCAATTAATTAATATGCAACAATTTTTTGCTTAAATTTATGAATTAATTAAAAATATGTTTTAGTTATTAGATATATTTTATTAATTATTTTGGAATTTTTAAGTATTGATCAGGTAATTATTAAGCTATTTTCATCATCGAATCTAATATATTTCAATTTTTAAATGACATTTTATTCTTCCTAACGAGGGAAATTTAAATCAACTTAATGAGATTGATAAAATGCAAAATATATTGGAAATCGCTTAGTGTTGTCATGTAAATTAAACTTCATTTCTAGAATTTTAACAAAATACTATTTTTAGCTTTATATAAAAATTTCGTAAAATGAAATATTTTAAAAATAAACACAAAAATCTCAGAAAGTGAAAATATAAGTAACGTTATACCTATTTAAATGATAATATACGAGTTATTTATGACTCAATGTTATCTCAAGGTACTAGACAGATCAAAGAAAAATGTTTTTCTAAAATATCATAAATAAAAGCAGAATGCTTTTTCTTTTGAAATTTCTTAGCGTAAAATTAAGTTATATTTGCAAAAGGCTTTTTCATAAGGAAAAAAAGATAGATTAGAATGATTTTTTCTATAATAGATAAAATGTAGTTGAAATTTAAATGTGTAGTATATATTGAATAATATTTATTTAATCATTCCTAGCATAATTCGTGAATTGATAACAATTCTCTTAAAATATTTCCTTATATTAATGTAACATTATTTTAAAAGTTTATGTTTTTCAATCTTCTTAGGTTGTGACTCAAACTTTTGCCACTATTATGTAAATTAAATTTCTGTGTTTTGAGTATAAGGAATACCACAAATTAAAAATCACAAAATGGACATGAGACGAAGAGAGGACAGGTGAATTCAGTACATAATGTAAACGAGATGACTGGAGTCATTGCACCAAAAATTCACCGGCTTGCCAATATAGGGATGATTCAGAGTTGCCATGCAGTGCAGCACAGCGGTGGAGGTAGTTCCTATTCCTGGAGCTATATAGCTATCAGTCGGGTGAATTTTAGATCTCAATGCCATGCAAGTTTTCAGCTGGAACGTAGTGACCCATCAGGAGTCAAAACTGTGACGATCAAGAATATTCAGAAGGTCGGTCGTCTTTCCACCGCTTGGCTTTTATATTATCTTGTAGTTTAGAACCTTGAAATCTTTTAAAAATTAGTTTTAGGTGTAGCTTTATAGTGTCGTCAGGAAATCTCTGTAGTGCCTTAGCTGGAGAAGTCCGGCGCCCCTATTTGCGAAGATGTCAGCCTGCTCGTTGTCATAGATGCCACAGTGCCCATGTACCCACTGGAACACAACACGTTTCTTTCGTGATACCAAAATTTCCAAGAATTTCTGGATATGAAGAATTTTATAAGATGGAGGAGAGATTGAGATTATGGCCTGAATTGTGAATCAGAGAACCAAGCCACTCTGTCAAAAACATCAGAAAGAGCTACTAGTTGCTTTAAGGCAATTCGGGTTGCCTAACCCTCTCCGTCAAATGCTGTTCTGCAGAAGACACCTGCGGAAGCATAAAAATTCAACAGCTTTGAATACACAACTATACCAACTGATAATTTAATATTAGAGTAGGAATCATCTGTAAATACATGTAATCACTCTGATTTAGGGTACCTCAAATCGATTGTTTTCCAAAGCACATTGTCTCAAGAGATCTGGGTGTGACACTTCTTATCAATTCCGAAAAGCAAGCAAGCTGCCGAATGTAAAAAATCTAATGCAGAAAAATAAAATTTGAATTTCCAATCTTCTTCAATTATTTGAAAATATTTGTTTCGAACTAGAGGAATAATTATATTCATTTTAAAAGAAATTCTATATCAATAATTTAAGTTTATTTTTTATAACTTTAATTTTATGCTGTGTTTGTTTTAGTTAAATATGATGATTCATTGGTTTTGAAAAGAATAAAGTTTCATACGTCAAAAGAATTAGTTATTTGCTATGTTGATATTTTCAAATAATATTATAAGAAACTCAATCTATTTAATATCTTTTAATTATAAAAAAGTAAAAAATTTGTGAATATTTACAGCTTTAAATGTTAAGTAACATACACAAAAGTAGATAAAACAAAAAAACTTTATTAATAAATGTAACTATAAACAAACATGTTATAAGTAGAAATTACAATTTATGGTTTCGTAATAATTTACGTATATTAAAATTTCCAATGAAACTATTAAATTACCTTAATAAATATGATTTCATATTAATTGTAATATTTTAAAAAATATAATTGTAAGGTAGTTTTAAAATAAAGGATTTGTTTCTTGCATTGCTTTATGTTGGTTTCCTGCACAAAGTAATGGAAATTTATCAAAACATATTGCTAAAAGAAATTATTACACTAATACTTAAATAATTGCATATTTTCATCAACAACATATATCCAAAATTACCTCAGTTATAGTTTCCAAGATAAATAACCATTATGCTGTTAAATGTAGTTAATAATTCTATTAATTGATCCTATTATACATTAGAAATTTAGCAATTTTAAAAAAGTTTAAGAAACTATAAATTAACAATATATAAATTTTAACACGCATACATTCAATTTTGAATTTTTACTCCCATTATTATATTTAATGGCATTTTATCTATATTTACAGCTTTCACCTACAAAATTCAATTCATGAGATTGATGGCTCTTAAAAGGGGAACTACAGGAATTCTAAATGATGGCAAAAAATTTTCAGAGCACATTAGGTTAAAAAAGCTTACAAATGTTGAATATTCTAAAACAATTTATAATTTCACTACAATTTTAAGTAACTTAATGCATATAAGATTTTATAACATGTTATTCCTTATTTGTTATTTATTTGCGTGAATTATAGATTTATAAAACAAATATAAATAAAGTTTGATATGTATTTAAATTTTGTAAACTTCTGTAGAAAATTTTCCAAATTGCTTTTCTCATTTATTTTTATTCGATTTTCTGTAGAAATATATTTAAATCATTTAAATCATAAAAACGTTGCTTATAAAATATCTTTAAGATAATTACACATATGTGGTGTAATGAATAATTTTCAGTGCCCAGTTAAACTTTAACTCATTAGAATATTAAATGATAAATATTGATTAATATTAATAATTTAAAATTTTTATATAGTTTAATAATAAACATCATGTTCTTAAATACAAAACCCATATGCATCCTGAAATATAAATTTTTTTTTGAAATGCATATGGGATTTTTTTCCGATTATTTATTATTTAATGAAATTTTCAACAGTATTCTTTTGTATTTTATTGATATTGCTTATCATGCATGATATTCATTACGGTGTGAGATCTTTTATCAAATATTTTTTTAAAAAACTTCCTTTTAAAAGAAACAGGTGTATTTGTCAAACAAATGTATGATCATATAAAAAAATCAACAATCAAATATTCAATAACACGAGCACTAACTAAATTGCGCTCCTTTGAAGTCTTGCACAGTGCATGTAAGTCATATTTTGAATCTAATCGTATGGTAAATAAATAATTATTTTGGAAGTAATAAAATATATTAAGCAAAGATAACAAAATTAATAAAGTAAAGACAACAAAATGTCTCATATTAAATATTTTTCAAAATTTAATTGATTTTTATATAATTAAATAATTTTACAAACTACAAAAGCAAATGTCTAATTAATAGTATAATATATATATATACATATATATATATATATATATATATATATATATATATATATATATATATATATATACTGTGCATGCAATCTTATATATAATTTCGCAAGTTTAATCACGTGAATGAAAGACAGTTTATCTGAAATAATTATAAGAGAAAAGATTAAATTATTTAAGTTTACAAATACTTTTAAATTTCAAACTTAAATTAAATTTGATAGATAGCAATCTTGTGTAGCTTTTTTTTAATTAATTTGTATAGTTTATTTTTTGGCCTAAATTCGATGCATTACCCAAGGAAAATTATTTTTTTCTTATATTATTTGATTAATCGACTTTTAGAGATAATTACTTTGGGAAGAAATAAAATATTTACTAAGAAGATTTTTATTATTTATAATAATTAAATCGCAAGTTTTTTTGGAATTAAAGTGAAAGTTATTTACAAAAATATTGCATAAAATATACTTGTAATTGAAGATATATATATTTATATATATATATATATATATATATATATATATATATATATATATATATATATATATATATATATATATATATATATATATATATATATATATATATATATATATATATATATATATATATATTTAATAAAAATACTTTTAATTACTAATAAAATTAATACAACGATTTATGTAAGCACGTAAAACCATGTGTTTAAAAATAAATATTATTTTATACATATTTCTCACTCTTAAAATTAAAACATCCATCGCATTTTCCATCTGCATATCATTCCAGACAAATTTGGTAAAAAATAATTTTATCATCAACTAAATATTACCACTCTCAACTTCCAATAGTATTTTTATTTGACATATTTTAAGTGGTAAATTTTATTTATTTATACATTTTTTAAATATATTTTAAATTGCACTAATATGAACTAAATTATTAAAAATGTAAAATATATAAAAATAATATTTAATATAAATAAATAATATAGTAAGAAATAATTATTTAGGTTTATAAAAATATTATTTGTGTTTAGTTTAACGAAATTTATATACTAATATTTTAAGAATTCATTGGAATTACAGTTATTAATTATAAAAATATTTTTTATATTTTTATGACTAAATGAATGAATAAACCTTGTAATAAATAAATAAAATACTAATTTAAATACTAAACTTATAAAGTTAAGAAATGAATTTGCAAAAGTATAATAAAGTTACTTCCTGAATAAGAAAGATTTTGTAGAGAAATTAATTTTTATCGTTACATTATGTGCACAGACATCAATGATGATAAAAACACAAAGTTGATATTCAGGTTAAGGTAACTTTTTTATGTTAAACTCAGAACTGATAATTATCTAGATATTTGTGGTAAATGTTATGCAGAAATATCGTAATTTTAAATTATACTCAAATAAGTATATTGTTTTATTTATAAATGCATTGTTTTGTATACAACTCTATGTTTATTTTTTGTACAAGAGAGCTCTAGTTAGATTAGAACATTTATTATTGTAAAATGTGCGCCTACAACAACAAAATCCAGAGTAAAATTCAAATGCAGAAGTGAAGGATGGACAATTAATTATAATTGTGCAGAATTATTCTGTGAAGACTTACCTTCAAATTATTATCTTTAGAAATCATACAGAATATGAAAAATAGTCTTAGGATAAAAATTAACCTAAAACACACACATTTTCACAAATGAGAAAGCACAAATATCTACAATGAAACATTTAAAATGTATGTATAAACGTGATAGAAATACTAAGCACAGATGTTCGCTATACTTAATATTAAAGTCAAAACTAGTTGGAATAGTTAAGTAAACTACAATTATTCAGAAACTCTTAAAAATTATGTGTCGTTTAAAAGATTTTAAATTTACATTTAAAACTAGAATAAATAAAAAATCTGACAAAATAAATACGAGTTTTTTATCTTTATTACGTCACAATATTATTTTTGAATAAAATTTTCACACTTTTTGAAATAAATTACTTAAAATAGCAGGTTTAAAGTGTTAGGACAATTATTGTAAGAAATTAGCACAATAATAAAGTTTATTATTCATTAAAAAATGTAAAATAAACATTGAAGCTAATTGATCATCTTAAAAATATTCTTTAATTTATTTTCAATAATTAGTTATTTGCTTCGTAAAATTAATCTGATTATAATTACTTACCTACAGAAAACAATTTTTTGAAAATATTCATCCTTTCATGTTCGCTAATTAACATTGCATGGAGCCATTCTACTTATTTATAATTTTAATTGCAAAATTCTACTTTTTAATTTCATAAATCATTTATTTGTGTGCATCATACATATTGTGACGCTTTGCTGCTAATGATTGCTCCAAGGAAATGCCCCCACGGCCAAAGGCATTTCGAAACCTTCAATGTAATTCTTTGAGATGGCATATGCTGCAGATCTTATCGCACATGGACAAAAGAACTTTATCTAGTAGAATAATACGAATTTTATGGTACGCTTTCGCTCTTATCGATAGCGATGTGGGAAGATTTCTTTTATTGCTTCTTGGATCCATTTCTTCTACTCGTTTATCTTTGCAAAAAGTAAATGATTTATTTTGAGTAAATACAGAGCTCCCAAAGAAATCCTGACAATAACCCCGAGATTAAAACTGTACGTCAAGAAATAATAACAGGGACTTTTACTATATTTATTAAAACAAAATTGCTTTTGAGAAGGATGAACAGAAATAAGATATAAGATTAACTACATAAGCGTTAGATTAGTTTATGATGTGAGGTAAAAAATAATATAAAATATTATTATTCATTCTTATATTGGATGGATGTAATAATTTGCTCTAAAAAGGCAGAATAAAAAATCTTCAATGAAGTGTAAGCTAGACAAAATTAATTGTAGTTAGAGTCCATTATAATTTCTGTATAATAAACGCTTTTAACTATTATACTAGAATTACACAATAATAACTGTTTTGCAAATCTATCCCTTAATGTAAATTAAATTATGATGTGGAATAATAATCAGAAAAATAGAGTTAAAAGTGTTATCAAGTTAAACATAAATTTCTATAAAGGAAAAGTGCCTTACAGAATAAATTAATGTAAAGTATCACAAGCAAATGCATTAAATTAAGACATTTTTAGCCCAAAGTTGATGAAAATAGATAAGTTTAAAAATAATTTTTATTATGTTCGTCAGGGTTGTTGTTTATTCACAGATTCTAAATCATTAAAAAATACAAAAATACGTTTATTTATTTATGAAGCGAAAAATTAAATATAAATAATTAATATTTGCATTAAATTTAAGTATAAAAAATTCTGCAAACTTATGTCTTAATTTTAAGAAACCACAGAAAATTAATAATAAGCTACATTTATGTTTACTTTGAAATTCCAAGAACAAAAATTTAATTTAATTGCGAACTTATTTCCTAGATTTTGATTTATTTCATGAACATTTCATTAACAGCTAAAAATTTTACATGTGAAATTTTTATGTGTGGGATAGTTCACTTTTCTAGTAAACCATAGATAAATGAAAGCAAAAAAATTAGACTTTTTCTGCTAATTGACTCAATAATAATAGTTTTATGAGAGAAGAAATAATTTTTCTACATACATGTGAATTCTGCCTCGATGAAATGGCAGATTTTTGTGGTGGAAGCTTTTTAATGAAGACCATGGGGAAATACTTCCAAGCACAGAAAATTTGGAATAATTATTGTTAAACATTTTTATGAGCCTTTTCTTTGTAATCATGAATACAAATAGGAACATATTTGATATTTAAAGTTTTTCATTAAATATTTAAATATGGATAAATTAAGCATTTTAATATTTTTGAATGTAAATGCAAAGAAAAAATTAATATAAAATTATTTAAACAAATTTAAAACTTTGTTATATGACACAAAATAAACATAATAAATAAAAAATGTAATTAATTTTATTTTTTAAATTTGAGCAATATAAAAATTGTAATAAGCAATATGATTTTAATAATTATGTGATTGAGATAAGTAAAATATGAAATGAAAAAAACACTAAAGTTAAAACATTGAAGTCCATATAACAGAAATTATGAAAGAATAAATTATTATTCATATATTTCTTCAGACATAAAATATAAATATTGTCATTGTAAATAAGATGTGTTTGAAATAATAAAATTATGTTATAAATTTTTTATCGGTAAACCTGGAAAAAATAATAAGATTGACTGTAAAATTATCACTTGATAAATCCTGCTTAATCTGAAGAAGGAAATCAAATACATTTTATTATTTTATATAACTTTATAGCAGCAAGAAAAAATATTAATTTATTATTCACTATAAGTTTCAGAGATGATAAAATTTTAATGTATAGTAGACACTTTCCTTGGAAAATTCAATTAATTACAAATGATATTTATACAATATACGTTCATTTTAAATTGAAGGAATAAAAATTTCATGAGCATTAAATGATAGTGTTTATTTTCAGAACTTTAAATAATACACTATATAAAAATGTATGTATATCTGTGTATATATATATATATATATATATATATATATATATATATATATATATATATATATATATATATATATATATATATATATATATATATATATATATATACATATATATATATATATATATACACGAGTATCACTCTGAAATTTTTGAAATACAACTAGGTTTTTAAAGTTATACTTACAAAATTTTAGGTGTGTTCAAAATAGTCTCCTCCAGCATCAATGCATTTTAGTAGACGAATTTTCCACAGATTAGATGCCTCAAGCCATTCATTTCTTGGAATAGATGAAAAAAATGCATTCATAGCCACATCAATCTCTTCTTCTGAATGAAAACGACGTCCACGTAAGTTCTTTTTAGATTAAAAATAACCAAAAGTCGCACCTAGCTACATCAGGTGAATACTCCGGATGTTCGATCACTTTAATTCAGTTTTGTTTAAGAAACTCAACTGTTAATCCGGCTGTATGTGAAGATGAATTTTCATGGTGAAGCATTAGTCCCTTAACATTCAGTTCTTGTGGAATTTCTGGAAGACATTTAGTGGTATACCAGTTTGCTGTTACTGTTTTCTGTCCTTCCAACTTGATGGCTTTGACCAATCCCGTACTTCTGAAGAAAACGACACACATCACTTTTTTCAGAGGGTGTTGTTTTTTCACAATTGTCGGCGTAGGATCATCTTCAAAGACCCATACTTTGGTTTCTTGACGTGTTGGAACGTCCAAAAACGGTATGTACGTTTCATCACCTGTTACAATTTTAGAAATGATGCGGTGGCCACCATCATTCAGCATATTAAGAGTTTCTTTACTGATTCTGACACGCTCCTCTTTTTGATGCTCAGTTAGATTATGGGGAACCCAACGGCAAACTACATTTTTCATATGTAATTCTTCATGAATGATTTTGTGTATGGCTGCGGATCAAATGTTAAGTTCCTTCTGTACATTTCATAGGTACAGCGATTATCAGCCATTATGCCAGACACATTATCCGGGATTACTGCTGACGGTGGCCTTCCTGTGTGTTCTTCATCCTAAAGAAAATTTCGACCTCTTCTAAATTTTCTAAACCATCTAAATACAGTAGCACGAGCTGGAGATTTATCACCAAATGCTATTTGCAACCGTTGAAAGCATTCTTCTTGATTTAACCCTGCTTTGAAATCGTAGAAAATCATAGCGCGAAAATGTTCTCGCGTCAACTCCATTTTCTCTTCTGTTTAAAATTTATTCCACGCTAAAGAAGTTGAAGTAAGTCAGTAAAAATTGTTTTCTATGTCCAAATACTTTGTACAAACCGTTATTTTTATTTTGTAAATTCTCGTCTGTGCGGATCTCAAAAATTTCAGTGTAACCCTCGTATATATATATATATATATATATATATATATATATATATATATATATATATATATATATATATATATATATATATATATATATATATATATATATATATATATATATATATATATAAGACAGTAAGAAATTATTAATTTAATTACTTTATTTTAGTTTTATAACAATTAATTTTTTTCTTGCTAAGCTGTTCATAAATAAAGAATTAATTTCTGTTGTTTTCTTTGTCTTTTCATATTCTTAATACACAGAATGTTTTATAAGCTGATTCTAAAATTAACTCGTTTACAGCAAAAATGACTTTTAGTTGTGCAAATAAATATTTCTTGCCTATTTTTATTACAATTTACAATTATTTTTGTATTGGAAATGAAGACAATATACAAATGATTATTTTGAACAATAAACGAAAGCATTTATATGAAAAAACGCCTGATTTTAAGCTAATTAATGTAAATATTTTTATTAACTTTAAAATTTAACAACCAATGAAAAAGAATGTCATATAATTTATTATATAATATTGTTTTCTTTCTAAGGTTATGATTTTTTTTTTAATTTGTGATGAAGAACAAATTTTGAACAAAATTTTCCGTCTTTTTTGGTTGAAATTTACACTTTTTCTAATGACCTTAGTGACAAAATACAATATCTTACATAAGCTTTAGGAAATTTGGTTTCTTTTAAATTTTGTCTCTTATTCTTGAAATATAATATCGTAACAAGGCGCTGCACGTTTGAAGAAAATAATAACACAAAGACGTGTTTATAAAATGAAGAAAACATTTTGAATGGCAGGAAGTCTGTACAAATATCTGAGTGTATAAAACAAAGTTTGGCATTTTCAATCTAGAAGATAATTTGAAGTTGCCTTTATGTCAAGAAAGGGTTCTAAGGAATTTGCAATCTTAACTCTTAGGAGAAAGTCACTTTTCTACTGCCGAATAAATTTTAAAATTCAGTTTCCTAGACAGAAATCAGTAAAAAAACATACAAACCCATTTTACAATTAATTCACACACAAATATTGTTGAATAAATTTTTTGTTGAAGGATATCATTTTAATGTAAATTACAAATATTTGACTTTTAGTTTCAATTTTAAACAGAACATATATATCGTTCAATTTAGTGGAATGATATAAAATGCACTTTAGATATTATGTAAAAATATTAAGACATTAATATCTTTGTTCCTTTAAATGAGATTATATATTAGACATTTTAACATAAATTAATTTTTACTCATTATATGGAAGTGATTAAGTAACAATTTATTCAATAATATTTCTTCCTTTTCTGTACATTAATAATCAAAATTAAATATATACGAATAATAAGAAATACTAATTGCCAGTATAATTAAAGTTTGATGTATTTAAAACAAATGTATTTTAATTGCAATTATTTTTAATGAATCACATTTCAAAATTATGAATATTTTGGAAAAAGGATTTTTATGTAAGAAATTAAAAATAAGTTTCAATTTTTTGTCGCTACATAATATTATGTGAACAAAAGTGAAGTTATTAATTTTCACGTATTTTGCAAATAAGTTGAATTCAACAGTATTAATAATTTAAATTATTAAATCTATTAATTTAAACGTTGATATTCACGAATATATATCCAATGTTTTAAAACATACTTATAAGTAAAAACAGCTTTTAACTTAGAAAAAAACTTTATGTAACATACGTAAAAGCTAAAGATGAAACATAAAACATAAATGGTACAAAAGTAATAAAATTATCTTATATCAAGATAGAAAAAAGTAATTAACTTACATCATCACCAAAATTAATGAATTGAATAAGCAACTAAATTAAAAAATGCATTTTAAATGCATTATATTTTAACAAAATATTGGTTTTCTCTTATTTAGTTTATTTTTTAAATTAGATTGAACACAGTTTTCATTAAAAATCATATCATTATCATCTTTTGAAACACATAAGTTACTAAAATAAGAGACAAATTATAAAAGATATGTTAAATCCAATAGCAAGTTATTCAAACTTATTTTCTTTAAAATTAAAGAAAATAAACTTGAGTAATTTATTATTGGATTTAATACATTTTTGTTAAATTTGCATTTAAAATTAAATGTAAATTTAAAATTTTGTATGTATTACAGAACTTTTATGAAAAAGATAATAATTCGTACTCACACTTCATTCCCGCTATTGGAAAATATTTGTGATTCTGTAGGATTCGCCTTATACTATCTCTACGTGGCAAAAGGAACTCCAAGAATGAAAATGACAGTGACTGAGGAACATTTATTTCTTTTTCAGGAATAGCGAAAGAAATTTTATTTGGTTCATAAAACGTGGGACTTTGGTTGATAAGCTTGAGATATCTCTATTTCTATCTTCTGATATTTTAGAAAGAGAATTTTGAAAATGTTAGTCTAGATTTATCAAAGGGGATATAGTGAAAACGGATGTTGGAACGGAATAATTTTTCAGATTTCTGATGTAAAATGTTCAAATGATAGCTTTAACATGAATAAATCAATTATTTAAATTTTAATTGATAACTTAAAATAAACTTGTGATAATTGATTTATTCATTACTTAACTAAATTCACTGTCCTAAATTAAGACACACAAAATGAAAATTTACAATCTGTAAGTACTGGTACAAGGGTATCATTAATAAATAGAAAAAGGGTGTTAAATGGGCTTTATATATATATATATATATATATATATATATATATATATATATATATATACATATTATTATATATATATAATAATGTATATATATATATATATATATATATATATATATATATATTATTATATATATATATATAATATATATATATATATATATATATATATATATATATATATATATATATATATATATATATATATATATATATATATATATATATATATGTTGTCTGCGTGTGTGTGTGTGTCAGGAAAGAATACTGTGCACACTAAAACACTGAATATTGTATTCCTATAGTACGAAGCAATGTATTATACTCCACTTAGTTTAATATTAATTTATATACGTATAAAAGGTGATGATAGAGAAGAGATTGTTTATTAAAAATATTATTCATTAAATCTGAGTCAGTAAATCAATATTTTTTAAAACTTATAAGGTATGTTTTCAAGAGACTTTCATATTCAGGAGATTTACAATTCTCTGTTTAAAATAGAAGAAAATTGGCAAAATAATTCTAAATCGCTATCTGCTACAGCCATTTTGGTATGGTTCTGGTGGAACGTGATAATCTTAGTATTTATGGTAGTCTCATCATGTTTAATGATCCATCAGTGGAGGTTAACATAGTCATCAACAATTTTGAAACAATTTAATAAATCCTATATCTGATATTCTTACAACACAATTTATTTTATTAAATTCTCTCTCAAAACTATTTCCTAAACGTAATAATGGAAAATATTGTATCTTATCAATAAATATTATTCATACTAAATCTCTTAAAATTTATAAGCAAAATGAATGAAAATCGTAATCAGTCCTTTGGGTATTAGAAGTTCTGATATTTTATTGAGGAAACATATGAAAAAATATTTTTTGACTGATGCTGATAAATTGAAGAACCGAATATTAGTCAATTACATTGTATACATAATATCTAGCTCATTGACCATACTAATATGAAAAGGATTAGTTTGATGTTTTACGGAATTTTTAGCAATAAAATATCAGAATTTAACAAAAGGATTTACTCTATATTACATTTAAAAAATTAAATGAATTTTAGTATGTAATGCGTTAATTGTCAATAAGGGTGATAATATATAATAATAATAATAACTTTGGTAATAACATTACCAAAGAGCACCGTCCCATCCGAAGGTATACGGTGGAGAACGTCGTCGGACAGTAATCATGGAGGGAACCCAGGCTCAGCAATTGGCCAGGGCGTGTGAGTAGAGCTCTTGTGGACTGTCCAAACCGAAGGGGCAAAAGGGGTTCTGTTGGGACTCACTGTGGCTGGAAGAGGGCCGGATGGCCTTAATTGTGAAAGATACAGCACAAAACATATGTACAAGGAAGGAGGAGGTGGAGGTTAGTCAGTGAGCTGAAGGAGGAGTTCAGCCTGCAGAATTTCCTTGGCACCTTTCCTGAATTCTTTAAGAGGGAGGAGCTGCTTGATGTGTAGTTGGTGGAAGTTCTTGGGAAAGGTTTTTCCCGAATGTTGGAGTAGCGGCTACAGTGGAAGGGAAGGTGCTCCGGATCATGTACATCACCGTCATGTGGACAGACATCTGATTGCCCATGGAATCTGCTGCGATAGGTGCCGAAGACTCCATGCCCGGTAAGAAGCTGGTTTAGGAAAAAGTCCCCCTGTAGTCTTTTCCGTGAAACTTTCGGGAAGAGTTCAAAGAGTCTCCTGGATTTGTTGGAGGTCTCCCATCTGTGCTGCCACATAGAAGTCTCGTGCTCGATGGTAAGTGTCCGGAACTGCTGTTTGCTGAGTTTAACAGTGATGTCAATGTTGTCTAATTGGGTGGCCTGCTTCGCTTCAACGTCTGCTGCTTCATTTTGGGTGATACCAACATGAGCCTTGACCCAGTGCAAGGCGAATTGTCTCTCTCGTCCTTTGCAGATCTCGACAATCTCTTGTATTGTATCACTTGAGTCTTGCCTTCCAGCCAACGCCAAGAGTACTGACCTAGAGTCTGTGTGGATGTGGAATTTCTGGTAATCTTGGGAGATCACGTGCTTGATGGTTAGCAGGATTGCGGTAGCTTCTGCCTCAAACACTGAAGCCGTGTTATTAAGTCGGGCTTGAATGGTCTTAATCAACTCATTGTTTCTGTAGATGAGAGACGCACAGCCGACTCTATTGCCAATCTTTGAGCCGTCCGTGAAGGCGTAGAAGTCTTCGTGGACCTGTTCCATATTCCAAGTCCAAGGGTTGGTCGTCCATGGTGGGATGAGACTTGGGACCTTGGTCCAGGCATTGCAAGGATTCCAATCAGTCTCGTTGATGTGGAATGTGGACCCAAGATTCCACAACTTGAATCTCTTTTGGAGGGCGTCCGCTTTGAGGAAGATCGGTGGGACTCCTGCCAGGATTTGGAGTGCATCGGTGGAGGTAGTACGATAAGCTTTCGTAACTTTCAGGAGTCCAATACGTTGGATTTGCTGGAGCTTGTTGTTGATCTTGGCAGTGCTGGAATACCAGACTTGACACCCGTAGAGGATGGTACTCTCAATGATGCTGCAGTAGATGAGCTTCAGGATATTTGGCTTTAGTCCCCACGAGACTCGGGAGATTCTGACTAGCTTGTTTTGGAGGCGTCAATAAGGGTGAATATATCATCATTAAAATTTTTTAGGAAATATTTCGTAGCCACAACATTAAATGTATTGTTTTATTGATGCACTTATTACCATGTGTAATAAAATAAAATACTTCATCGTCATGTCATTAATAATTTAATACTAATTAATATTTTTTTCTTCTTATTAACACAACCTGTACAACTTACATAAAAATAGGATGATGCAATACATGACATTTCTCATTATATATAAATAGTTAAAGATGCATAAATTGTTATCATCATATAACTTATGTGGTATTTATTTTCTTTTAGCAAATTGGGGTGCAATGAGCTTCAGATTATCTGAAGCAAATAATGTAAATTACAGACAATTTTGCCAAAGAATAATAGAAATGGATGATTTTTGCATTATTGCTTTTGAGAAAACATTGCTTACCTTCTTTTGTTTATTTTAATTCCTTTAACTGATATTTTTCTTATAATCGTTAAGACACTCTTATTATTTATAAAACAGACTGTATTTTGAAGAAAAAATTAAAACTTCTAGCGTCATTCATGTAAACATTTTTCCCTACGTCAGGGAGTTGACCTCATCGGACGTTTTCCTTCAAGGAGTGCAGTTCAAATTAACCTTCATATGATAGTTGCAAGCCTAAGAGAATTGAGGTTGTTCAGAGATTGGTAAACCGTTAAATATCTAAAATGCATAGCTTCTCCTGTGGAACATAAGGGTTAGTCTGGAGAGTTAGGAATACCTATACAGTGAAGATGAACTTAAAGATAGTCATGTCTTTTTATAATTTTAAAATTTGCACAAAAGGTTTGTCGTGGGATGTTCATAGGAATAGAACTGTGAATGAGACTGTATCACACGTTTTCCTTAGCTTCATAATTGCAGCTGTTTTTGACATAGGTACTCGTGGCTTATCCAATTTTGGATGAAATTTGATTGTATGCAAGGGCCAAAAAGAACTGTGGAGACAGGCATCAAGCATCCCTATTTTGCCAGTCTATCCACCCATTCTTTGTCAGGTATATTACAATGGCTGGGAATCCACTGGGAGAAAACATCCCAAACATTATTAATGAGTTTATCATTTTGTACTTTTGTTTCCTCTTCTCCTATTAGGAGTAAAGTGAAAGGAAATCTGCCTGTGAGTCAACAAGAAAGACTGCATAGTTCAGAGATGCTTCGCAGCTCAGAAGTTAATAAGTAGCCCGTTTTATTGCTTCAATTTCAGTTCCAAAATTTATGGCATTTGCCCAAGCAGGCCATGAGCCCACAAGAAGATTTTCACAGTATCAGCCAGAGATACGATCCGCCTATGATGAGCCATCAGCATAGAAAACTCGAATAAGCTCTCGTGTAAAATTCAAGAAAGCTAATTTAAATAAACTACTCTTGAAGCAGATCAATATATAATCGATTATATGTATTTTTGTATACTTAATAAATTATTTCCACTCTGTTTTCTAGATGTTCTCGAAATAGTTGTGAAAATAATTACACACAAAAAGCCTACATTTTTGGGCAACATCAATACGTTTTTTTTCAATGTCCAGCTGATATTATGATTTAATTCATTCAGCAGTACAAAGGCCGAAAGTCATGGCATATTATACAATGGAGCACCCAATGTGTGTGCCGTTTTTGTCCCGAAAGTGAAAGAACAGATACAAAGATATGGATGAAAAGAAACCCGGGTCTTTATCTATTGGTTATCGGGTATGACTCTCGTAACATCAACAGAGCAATCGACAACTTCTACTTAGTGTCATGTGCGCCAATGCAAATGATCATTCAGTTATCATTCAAAAAATACTTTTTTCAATGGTTGGGCATCAAATCTTACAAAATCCTGTATAATAGGATCTGCATCACAGATCTTCAATAGAATAAATTTATTATACATTTAATTGTATTAAAATCGAAATACTAATTTAAAATAAAATAGTAGCAGATAATAAATAGTAAAAAATAGAGGAAAAATTGATAATTAAAACTAAGAATCCGAATAAAAGCATACAAAATATGCAATCTTGAAAATGAAAGTCCAGATAATAAAGTTCATAGTAAAATTTGTGTGTGTGAAATAATCAATGAGTTGTGGAGATAATATTCATTCTATTCTGAATCTGTAGGAAAATACAGTAGTTGGTCACGGTGTTGCTGTTGTTTTTCTAGACATAGTTTAATGGGGAGGAGTTGTAGAATAGAGATTATTTTACTAATTCAATATGTATATTGCTGATGCAGAATTTAATGAAGGCTGCGCCAGTTTGAGAAGAATGTCTTTTAATTTGGAAATATCAAGTTAAAATGCAAAAATGAAAGGACAGAGAAGTACAAAAAGATAGATAAAGGAACATCTATTTCCGAACCAAGATTCAAACCTGGGACCTACTTCTTCAATGTTAAGAAAGCTAACTAGCGTCATTACTTCGAAATAATAAATAATATCTGTGGTGTAATAGAGTTTTTTTTATCACAAAAGAGTATTTTTTTATTCATTGGTTTGATTTTGGTTCTTAGTTTACAAAATTAATGTTTATAATTCAATTTTAATGCCCTGATTTGTAATTCTTTTACTTTCAGAAAGCATGTCCTTAAAAAATACTTCATAAAATTTATATAAACTTTTCGACTTTTATTTAAAAAACTATAGAGGGAGAATATGATTGTATTTTTCACACACATACGCAGTTACACAGAATGCCCGAAAACAAGTCGTTCGTAAGTTTAACAAATGATCAAATCTTTCTTTTCAATTCTCTGAGAATATTAATGATTATCAATGCTGTAACAGGACATATTCAAAAACTGATTTATAAATTATTTGTAAATCAAAAATATCTATGATTTCTTAAATTGGAGATACTTAAAACTTTTCAGGATCTCATATGGTTTCTTTGTCAAAGCATGAATTTCCATAACTAGTGATTATTAGTTCTGACAGAGAATATTGTAATTCTACCAATTATCTGTCATGTAGAATTATGTAATTACAATATTTTTATTTCTATTTTGACTAAGCTTAACGTTTAACATGTACGAAAAATATTTGTTTTGAATTACTTGTTCACAAACTGATAAATTGCTATTTATGGAGCTTTCACTCTTAATCTATTTTTCATTCAGCTATAGCAATTAAAATTCTACAAAACAAGTATTATTTGATTAAAGCAAAAATAATTAATCATTTTTATTAAAATCAGAAAAAAATAACCTATTTGCAAGATATTTATTTAACTAATGACTTATAAAGATTTATTCTCAGAAGATGTAAATCAAAGTGATTGTCTCACATCAAGCAGAAAGTAGTAATTTCTTAAATCTACCAGATAGGAACAATTACTCTACCAAAAAGATTATTCAATTCGGAGAAATTTTTATATTTAATTCAAATTATTTAGTAAATTTTCAATATCATAGTTACAATTTTATTCATCCATAACAAAACTTAAATAGCATTAATGGAGGTACTGAATTGAAGCTAATATTTAAATGGAATATTCAGTAAAATTTTATATTATCATTGAAACATTCACTTTAATACGTAATTTCATTAAGATTTACAGATTTCAAAGTAAAAAAAATATGGTTTTTTTATGAATCCTAAGTCAAACAAATTGGCAAAATATTATTCCGTCTTAATTTTTTATCTTAATCTTATCTCTCAAACATCTAGTTATTTTGATTCAGTTTACACTAAACTGATGAACCTTCAAAATAATGAAGCACAATTCCAAGTTTAAAAATTTTACTGATATTTGAATGTGATATACCAAAGTTTGAAATACGATACTATTTTTTGATTAAATAGTATGAGTTTAATATAAAATGTTATTGTATTATTAATTTTGTCATAAAAGAGGGAAACAAGAATTTTAAGATTATTTTTTAACAATTATACTATGTACTTAGATTTCCTGTATATAGCTAGAATGATTGTGGGTTGCTTAAAAATGTTTTCCATTATTTTCAATTTTAAGTTATTCATTTGTATGTTTGATTTTGCTTAATTTGATACTATTTAATAAGACCCAAATAGCAATTCAATGATAGTTTCTAAAAATTACGGAATATTTAGTCTCATATAATAAACATTTTTATTTTTCTTTAATTAGAAAGCATTCTGCTAACTAAAATATAATTTTAAGGGCAATGTTTAAACAGTTTACATTTTTATAATATTATCTATAACGTAATTTTATAGTTAAATATTTGTGTAAGTTTCATTTTATGCAAAGGAAGACGAATCTTACAATTATATTTCTTACATTTAAAACAATATAAAATTGCTTAAGTATAAGAAACCCCATTAAATTTCGATTCACATGGCGTCTCTTTTAGTTTTGCAAAATATGAATCGGATAAATTAAAAAATGTTGGTAAAGAGTTCATAAATATTTCGGATATATTGTTGTTGGTAATAAATACCCATATTCTATCACTTAATTCTAAGTCATGAACAAGCTATCAATAATTTTTGTATTATTTAACACTGTTTGCCATAAAATTATGTCTAAGTAACTGCACAAAAGTATACAACAAATATTTTCTCATTTCTGAAGTAATCAGAATACATTAATTAGAACATTTAAATATCATTTAAAATTATTTAACAATTTTTATGTAATCATATGTAAAATGATGTCTGATTACAAACTCTATTTAGATTTGTATTAATTAATGCATATCGTTAATCCTAAATAGAGTTAAGAGGACTAAATATAAACTAATTAGTTTATATTTATTCCTCTTACCAGATAAATCATTTTAAATTGGGGTTTTATCTTAATAAATTAATACATAGTAAGATAGTGAAATACAGTAAAAGAATTATTTTGTCAAATCAAGCAGTGGTAATATATAATACTGTAATAGTTATTGAAATCACAATTCTGCTTATCATTTTTTAGTGACATTAGGAAAGGTAATTTTTTTTATCGTCTATATGATAGTAGTATCAAATAAAGCCGTGAACTCTTATAACGGATTTTAAGTTTTCAGCATATAGGTCTACCAATGATAGAGAAACCTGATTTTCCTTAAGTCAACACTTATAGCTGGGCAGTCAAAAACGTGGACTGGTGTCAGCTACTGTCTGGGCTGTTATAACAGTTCCTGTAGTTCTTTATCACAGTTCCTCTCTGGCATTCTGTTGATCTTCATGCCTCTGTGATGTTTAATTCTAAACATGATAATAGTTTTCGTAATTATTCTATTAGTGTTCGTATACAAAGGTGATGTTTTGTTGCAATTGACATTTCTTTTATATTAGATTCAGCTATTGCATTAGCATCTTGGAAGGTAGTTTGATTATTGTTCGTGTTGTGATTTCTGGATATTTTGTCTAATTTATTCTCCATTTTCATTTCCTGCAATATCAACATGTGCGGTATCCACTGGAAAGGGTAAGTTTTAATTTGCTGTTGAATGTCATATAGATTCAATTAAAAATATCTTATAAAAATATAGGTATATGATAACTTTAAAACATCCTTTAAATTAAAATTGAAAAGAAAAGGTTACTTTTTTCCTGATGCCCAGATACAATAAACATTTCACATTTTTGCACTGTAAATTTGGAATTTATGGCATCTCACACAATGGAGTAATTAATGAATTTATCATCATAGTTCTATAGATAGTTGATTTTCAATGATTTAGTACAATTTTTACATAGAAACAGGGACAAAACAAAAACTTTCAAAACTTTGGTATTCTACCTCCAACAATACCATTCTCTTTAGAATATATTTTGACCATGGGCACTATTTCACGTGCTTCACAGTATTAGTGAACATGATTGAACTTTGGCTAGGGCAGTATAAAGTACGTTACGTTAAATTAAAAAGAATCATACCTTTCTTCACCTAGTTACAGGGCTACAAAAGCAAATATAATTTTTCTAATGTAACTAATAGTAAAAGGAAGTACTACATATACCTATACTTAACTGATATGATCCATTCAACATATTATATTAATATGCATAATGATATCAAAAATATTACCCACATGGAAGCAATAATTAATTCATAAAGTTATTGAAGACTTACATCATTCTAAGATGTTTTTAAAAAAATATTTTAAAGTTTTATCACTTTATTCAGAATAAACCAAAATATTCATTACTTAAAATTTCTACGAAATGTTTTACTATTGATAAAGTATTCACAGCAATTATTTATACGCTTTAGTGCAAAAATGAAATATACATTTTGCTGGATACCACAAATATAACTTCCTTAATTGGGTTTTTTAACTATTCTAAGAAAAATGAAGTTTAAAATTTTGATTAATTTTTCTTTTTATAATGTGATGTGAATTACTTAACAAAGGATTTATAACAACTGCTTCATTTAGTTTAATAAAAACGCGCGATTTCTAATAATAGCTCTAAAAGCATAGTGCAATTTGAATGAAATTTCCACTAATGAAATAATCTCTGGCACTTTACCAAAATTGAAACAACGAAATTTTCTTTCCTACTAGGTAAAAAGTTTCATTAAATGTTTCCCTAGCCACAAATTAAGGCCAAGAATCCCTCATGTTGAAGAGCTTGCGTACTCAGGGGTACTTAGATAGTTGATTATGTTTGCAGTGTGCGAAAACTCGATGTTCTTATAGGGGTAAAAATCCCTTTTAAACAACAGAAGTATCAAAGACGTATCCAAAAGCAAATCTAGTAGACTGAAAAGAGGTTGGATTATTTTAAAAGAAATTCTTACTTCTGGTAAGTATCAAAGATATTTCTGTTCTTGTAGAAAATAAAGAAATTATACCTAACAAAATTGAAGATAGTGTGTTGAAACTTGTAATCAAGATAAGTCAAAAACTTTAAATTTTGGAACAGAAATGCAAAATGTTTTCCTTTTTATCTCACATGTTTCTTGATTGAGAGAATATGTTTTTGTTAATAAATGAAATGTTTTTATATTTTATTGAGTCTCATTGTTAATTTTACAGGAGATACAATTAGTTGATTATACTGTAATATTCCATTTTAAATTCATATCGAGATTAAAAACTCAAAATGCATAAAATAATAAAAAAATTAATTGTTTTAGAAAGCTGATTTTTTTAAATTAAATAGTATTAAATATATTTAAAGAATTATAACAAATTTGAGATTTATTCAAAATAAATGTACTACTTAATTTTAGTTTCTCTTAATCAATATTTAAAATTAAAAGGAATTTATAAATGGTAAATTTTTTCTTGATTTTATTTAAATTTTATTTTAAATATTATTTAGTATAAATAAATGTAATAAATATAATAATTCGTAGAACCCCGATGAATATAATTCATGTAATATACTAACAGTAAACATAAGTAAATATTAATTATTTATGAACTCACATAAATTACTAATAAATTCAGATTTGAAATTCAAGTTATTGAATATTTTTATTTGTAAAATAAAAGAAAATCATTAAGTGTAGGAGCATACAGTATTTTACAAATAAGTATGGCAGCTAATTCTTTTATGGACATCTTTTTTAAGAAATGTCCATTTTTCACTGAAATTAAACATTTCTACAAACTGTTTAGCAGTGAAAAAAATATGTAAATACTTAAAATCAAACTGAATATTTTAAACTGCTACATCAACAATATTTTTTATCGAAAATAAATATGCTGTAATTGATGAAGAATAATTTATAAACGTTAAACACCAGAAAAGAATATATATATTTTTACTGCTTGGTGTTGATAATAATTTTTAATTAGTATCAATTAATTTACATTGCAATTGATATTGTACTATTACACTGTAAACTTTTTTTGAGTTTTAAAAACTAATATAAATTTGAAGTAGCTTAAATGTATTCGGTAATCATATCAATGATATTTGTATAAACATCTTATGAAAGATTCACTAAGATATTTTTTTAAATTATTTCTCAAAAAATGCACGAAATAACTTTGACACATTATAAATAAAAGCGAGTGCGTTTAAAAGCCAATTTATCAAGTAAAATGCAATTAAAAATCATTTATAAATTTTTTGATGACTGAAAGATAAAAGGATTAAATGAATCAGAATATAAATTTTATTTGATGTTAAAATACTAAATGAAATTTTCCTGAGTCTTATGGATATCACTCATTACCAGGACAATATGCGCGTAAAATAATATATTAAGGATTATTTTCTTATCGAATTTATAGTTAATAATGTAACAATTTCTCACTTGTGTCAATTAAAATTACATCTTTGAAGGCATTTATTTCATACACTTTCAAAAATAAAATAAGGGTGTTTCAAATTGAATAGGAGAAAAAGAATAGTGCAGTGTGACTGACGTGATGGATTTATTAAGCCGAAACAAAACTATTCTGCAACTACAATTATACAAGTTTTATTTGGCAACAGGGAAAAACATCGAATGACGAACTCGTCGCCAGAGGCGCTGTTAAACAAAATGGCGTCAATGCAGGAAGAAACGTGCTGTGTTTCCGAATATGCTGAAACCTCTTCGTTCACCGTCGTGCAAACACGTTTTCGCCCGAAATTTCGTAAAGAACCTCCGCATCGTCACAACATCAACAGATGGATAAAGCAGTTCCAGGACACGAGCAGCTTATGAAAGAACAAAAGCCCAGGACGAAAAGCAACAGAACTTGAAATGGTTGAAAGAATTCTTAAATTGTTTTTATGGAGTCCCTCAAAATCAACAGCGACGTGTAGGTGTAGAACTGAATGTCCCTCCCACAACGGTGTGACGTGTTTTACGGAAGCCTCTCCAATTCAAGTCATACAGATATCAGATAGTCCAGGCTTTAAAACCTACTGACAAACCATTGCGTAAAGACTTTTGTGAGAAATTTCAATAAAAGCTAGACGTGAATGGATTCGAGCACTGACTGGTGTTTACCGATGAAGCCACGTTCCATTTATGTGGCAAAGTTAATCGCCATAATTTGCAATTTTGGGTCAATGAAAATGCCCATGTAACATTAGAACATCAGCGTAATTTTTCCAAGTTGAACGTTTTCTGTCCTTTAACAAATAGTTGGGCTTATGGTCCATTATTGCGGAAAAATCAATTTATTTAAAATCGATTTTTCGGATTTCTCCTATTAATGGGGACATTTACCAAGATATGATCTCTAAGTATTAGCTCTTCCAGTTTGAGGTAGCTGTTCATGCTTTCATTTTGCAGCAAGATGGTGCTCCCCCACATTGGAATAACGCGAGTTCCTAAGCGAATACCTACCACCATAGCTGAATTGTCCATGCAGAGTCACAGGATTTGACATTGCTTCAATGGCCGGTGAGATCCCCAGATCTAATTCCCTGTGATTTTTCCCTTTAGAGTTTCGTTAAAGACAAAGTGTTGGTGCCTTCACTTCCTCAGGATTTAGAAGAACTGAAGCAGCGGATAACTGCAGTGTTGAACTCCATCACAGGGTATATTATATCACGAGTGTGACAGAAGCTTGATCACAATGTAGACATTTGTCGTGTCACCGAAGGGGCACATATTGAACACCTGTAGAAACTTGAGTAACTAGTAGTTTCGAGATAAATTTGAAATTTCTAAATATATTAATTACAACGTTCACAATCATATTTTCTTTTTATCCCATTCAATATGCAACACCATGTATATCAAATTTAAGGAGAAAAATGCAATAATCTGTTCACGTTAGAAATATGTTACCTTAAATAATTTTATGAAATCTAAACATTGCATTAATACAAAACTATTTAACTATTATGTCTAGTGAACAAATTGAATTTAAAATGATTTGTTGATAACTATTCCATGTTAGCTTATGTAATCTTCAACGTGGAAAGGAGTATTCTGGAACAATATTTCACAACTTTAAAAGTGATTTGTAAGGATTACAACACTTGTTAGGGTTTCCGATGGGAGATACCTTCAGATTCTCTGTACTGTGTGCTTAGGAAGTTTTCTCCTATTAAGTCAGTCAAAACTATTATGCGAGTAATACGTTAGTTTGAATATTTTATTTAATTGAATCCCTACTAGCTTCGAAAATATTCTCAATAAGTTTTACTCATTTTATATAGAATATATTCCTTTCATATATATCATATAATATATATATATATATATATATATATATATATATATATATATATATATATATATATATATATATATATATATATATATATATATCTAACAATTATTTATTTTTCTAATTTTCTAAAATATTTCAACTTTTTATGCATTTGAAATTTTTATGCGTTAATTGTTTGTTTTTCCAAATTTATTTGATAATATCATGCGTAATATTTATAATATTCAATATAAATATAATTTGTGGAATTAGATTGAAGTTTAATGAAAATAATCTATATTAGAAAATTATTAATTCAATACAAAAACTAAATTTGTTAACATTTTTTTTACATTTAATTAATATTTTAATGCATCTTCAACAAATGGTTTTACCATGGTAATACGCCGATATTCAAAGATAAATAAGAAAGTAAACACACACACATAATATGTGAAAATTATTAGATATTTTAATACTTACTGCATTTGATGTGTGCATTGTTAAATATAGTTAATATTAAAATACTCCTTTTTATCTTGGTTATTGTAAGTAATTTAAATTCATGGAAGTAGATCATAACCTTTATTGTACTTATGGGAACTGCAAGTTCTTAATGTACACATTTCTTTTTCAGTTTATAGTTATGTTATTAAAATATTTAAAACGTATATACTTCTAAATGTTCCGCCCACCCTGTCTAGTGGTCAGAATGCCTGAAAGCGGATAGGGTGGTTCTGGGTCTGAATCCCAGTTTGGGCATGGATGTATATTCTCTCTCTGTCTATCCTATCTTTGTCCTTTCCTTGTATGAATGAGGTGTGAATGGTTGCCTATCCAATAAACAGGTACCTATAGCATGTGTGTACTGAGGAAGTCGGAATCCACACCAAATATGGTTCGGTTGGAAAAGTGAAGCAGCGCATACCATGATGCCAGCCTAACTGGCACTCAGCAACAACAACAATTTCTGAATATGCTTATAGAAAGCAATATATCAGAGATTTAAATTACCAAGCAAAAATAAACAAAATGAGAGTGCATATTTTAAATATGATTATTTGCATCGTACTGTATTATTTTATTTAATGATAGGGAAAATATTATCTTCTAAGCAAATTTCGCTTACCATTTTCATGTGTCCTGAATGGGAATCTTTAAAAGATCACCAACTTAGGGAATGCGATTACTTTGTTCTTTATTGAAAAATTATAATGATTTCAATGGAAAAGATAATTTATTATAAAGTGCTAGATGAGGAAAAGTAATTTGACTTCAATGTAAGATCTACATAAGAACCATTGTTAGAGCGCATATACTCTTATGACCTCATTAGCTGCCATATATAATTGATTAAAAAATCAATGCATTTCACCAATATATTGTGTACTTTACATGAAACGAATAGATTATTAAAGATTCTTCATGATTTCAATGAATATAGATTTCGTGAAATAAATTGTGGTTTTAATAAAAGCAGGATGCAGGTGAAATTAATGACTGAACGAGGGACATGATGTGTAATTGAGAGATATTAAATGTGATTCTTCTAAAGAGTTTTATGGTTTGAATTTTAAGAATTGCAATAAGGCAATCTAAAAATTAAAACCATGGAATTTTTCAGAAGAATCATATTTGAACTATGTAAAATGTTATTAATCATTAAATATTTCTTAGAGCGTTGATGAGATATTCTTATAAAGTGTATACTGAATGATAACGTTCATTCAAATCTGCAGGATTTTATTATTTTCATTTTTGGAAAACTACAGTGATTTACTGATGCATGCTATAGAGTGCAGTTCTCTTGAAACTATGACATTTGACATTGTTGATTTTAGTAACGGTAGGAATACCAGTATCATAAAATATATGTTAATTGATAACATCCATGCTTTAAATAAGTTCCACTGTGTACTATGAGGACATATGAATTTACTTTAAATATAATGAAGAAATAAATGATCACTTTAACGATCTAATTTTTGCTTCATATTTGAATAGTGCTTTTTGTAGTGTTGAACATAGTTCTTGGTCGCTATTAGAGATCTATTTTATTTGAGAATCCTAAATATGGCCACTTATTAAGACAGCCTTGTATATCAATTTACAAAATTCTTTTTTTATTTCAGTAGTAAACACTTTGCTTAGAATATGTATTATTTATTTTCTCGTTTTATTCTAAACAGAAAACATTTCTTAATTATTTATTAATACTTCATTTCATATTTCATTGATTATTACTTCCTTTCATATTTCATTGATTAATACTTCATTTTTCATCATTCTCAAAATCAGTGAAAATATTGCTTACATTAAAAGAACTGAAGTTCATTTGAATCATTTTTTACTATTTCATGAATTTTTTTATTTATCTTTTACTGAAATTTAGCTTTTTTATAATTTTCGTTTTACTTTTTTTATCTAAAGTAGTTTTAAATTACAAATTTATGAAAATAATCACTCTTTCCTATCAAACGGGCTAATACATTCAAAAGAAATCAAAATTGTATGAAATTAAACTTTTATAACATACATTTGTTGAATAAAATGTTTTAACCCCTTTTATTTTCTCATTTCTTTCAAAAGAAGCCAACAATTTCCACTTTATTTAACAATGAAAATATACTCTTCATATTACTGATGTCCAAAGTTTTGTAAAACTATATTTTGTGCATGTTTGCGAGGATAAATTAAGCAATATTTAAAAATAATTCACAAATTATCACTTCTGTCAAATATGCTTAAATTTCTCCATACATTACAAAATATTCCACTAAGTGTAAAGTATTTCCTGTTGGATACGTGAAGAAGTATTTCTATGTACAAATTTGCTCCTTTCCAGGAAAATATTATCGCTCCTTTCACATCAAATGGTGCACACTTTTAGAAATTCCTTTTTAAGTTGTTCGCGAAATAAACATATCCTTAAGGCTTGTCAAGCTTTTCTCCCTTTTGAAAGCAGCTGTGAATATTCTCATGACTGTTGGTGTTGAAAACGTTTTCTCAAATATTACTTTTTTGATTTCCTGATTAATATGCATGGAAAATGTCTTTCAGGCTAATAACTATCTCCTGTATTTTGCTAGTCTTGTCGTAAATAGAACAGGGACTTCAATCAAAGTTTGCTTTAAGAAAGGCATTCTCAATTTATTAGTAAAGAGGTTTGGATGGTTTATATTGGAGTAGCTGATGCGTGATTATGCTAGAGAAAATAAAGTTTCTTATGTGTGAAATATCAAGAATTATTTAAAGCAAATGAATTGACGATAGTTTAGTACAGAAATATTTTTAACTAATCCTTTCAAATTAAAATTTTCTTTTTAACAATGCTCACAATTTTTTAAATATTAAAAAGTTTATTCACAAGAAATTAATTAAATTAAAAAATGTTTTTGATCTTTTCCTTTAACTTAAATTATTTAATATATGTAAGCAGTTATTTCTGCAAACCCCTTATTTATATTAATTTTAAGTACTTTTATGTTTGAATTAAATTTTTGCGTGAAACATTTTCTTTAATTTTTAGAATTGCTTTACCGTTGTTGAATTAATTAAATTAATCCCACATTACCATTCCAATTCATTTCTAGAGAATAGTGTGCAATCAGTAATATTCAATATTAAAGCGTCTAGATAGAGATCAGAAATATTCAAATTTTATATTATTTAAATATGTTTCGGATAATTAGATGCATCGTTCATATTTTGTTTTGTATTTTAATTAAGCAATGCTTCGTTTAGGCCAAAGTCTAGCATTTGTATGTAAATATTTGCAATATGAATTTTAATCCATATAACTCTATTTAAAGTCAAATTAATAATCCCTTGGAAAATCTCTTTGGAATAACTCAAAAGTTTAAATAAATCAATTTTCTATTAAATATCATACTAATTTAAGGAAAATAAAGTGAAATCGTTCATGAACTATTATTGAATTCTTCCAATACGTAGTACGTTGTAATTATACCACATATTAATGGATAAACATTAATGGTCCGTAAGATGTTTGTACCTCGCTGCAAGTATAAGTGATTGCGTAGTAATATTTATAGTTTGACAAAGGTTATATAACCAAATCAGAAACAAGCACAGTCAATAGATTCTATGAACTTAGTGGATAATATAATTGAATTCAGTGAAATGCTATGCATTGAGAATTTGAAGTAAAATTAATGTAAAAAATAAACCTGAAAAAGAACGACTATGCAAAAAATACATTTTTTGGTTCGCAAGAGCAATAACATGATATTCTAAAATTCAAACCCTCTGATATTAATCCCCTTTAAAAGAAATTGGAAAAATTTGGTGGTCGCGTGGAAAATATACATACATATCTTAAAGAAGAATTGGTTCACTTCAAAATTGAATTTAACATAAGAAGATAAAATTTCCATTGAAATAGATCTAAATGCAGTTAAGAGAGAATTCAATTTTCACCTTTTAGTTTACAATATGCGGTAAATGTTCAATTTTCTAAGTACTTCTATAAAACATGATATTATTAAAAATAATATATATAAATGTGCAAACTTAAATGGTTTGGTTGGATCAATATTGATAATAAAATGAAAGTAAGGATAAGTTATTTGTAATATATATTTACGTAGAATTAGTATGATGAGTTATAAGATATATCACCCAAAATGTGCATACAAATAAATATGAAGATATTCACATGATGTTTTAGGAATCAACGATGAACTATGGCTCATATCATGTTAACAATAGTTAATAATAGAGATGTTTCCATGTGAACAAATAAATTATATTTTCTTTTAATTCACTATGTAGAAAAATATGTGAGAAACAACAACTTTCAATGCGAAAAAGATAATCTGTTTGAAATATTTTTTATTAAAAATTTAATAAATAAATAAGATAATAATTAATATTTATTTAATGAAAAAGAAATGTGTAACATTCTAAGTTGAATAAATTTCTTTTAAATAATCATATTTCACTATGATGAGTGTAAGCCACAGTTTCCAATAATAAACAAACGCAATTTTATTCGCATATCTGACAATCAAAAAAATTTTAATGATAAATTCATTAAGAAGAAATAATTCTATTTCTGTTTGTCATATCATGATTACTTCAAAATGTGCAATAAATATAAAATTCAAAACCTTTAAAGACTTGTAATAAATGCTACTTATTTTATTCAATGCTTTATCTTTCTCATTAGTTTAATACATGGGTTTTATGAATAAATCATACTTGTTTTGTTTCTACAGTTTTGTTTGCCGGATCTTCTATGATCTTTAATTTATAGACAAGTGTGTAATTTTTATACAAACTGCTAGTTATTAAAAATGCACAATGGCTGAATCTCATGGGGCTTAATGTGGAAAATATATAGACAGAAAAATGTATTATGACAAGCAAATTATTAGTCTTTCAAAGAATTCATGAAAATTAGGTATAATGACGAGTGTAACGTGCTTCTATGAGGAAAGTGTATGGTGATTTTCACATAAACAATTTCAATTTTCTCTTGAATTGTTGTTTAAAATCGAAGTGATTATTTATGCATGAAGGGGATATACATACTAGAATGTTTTTGATTTTGTAAATAAATTTTGATAAGATGATAAATGCTAGACTTTCGTTATTGCTAACTGTAACTGATAGATTGTTACCTTATTAATATACAAAATGTGGAATAGAAACATTTATGACTGTTAAGCTGAACTCTTTGTAGGGATTCAGCAGCTTAATATCACTAAAAACTGTAAAAAAGAAATATTATCATCATATCAAACTCAAATCTGCTTCCATCGTCATCATGGTGGGATGTATGCACTTTGATGGCAGCGTGGAAAACAAATTACCAATATCCATTCGACATGGTTAAACTGATCTATAATATAGGGCAATAATATAAGGTGTCATTGAATATATTGCAATATCATCTCATTTTTTGGATGGAATCGCTTCAAATAGCGGCCATTACGTCTTTGTAATGTTAAGGGCTTTGAATTCTTCTTTTATTTAACAGATTCAAAACGCTGAATGTCTTGAAGCAGTTATTGCATGACTATTTGTGGAATGTATGACATGAATCTTCCTTGTTGTAAAAAATATTATTTATATCCTTGAGCAATCACAATTCAGTTAGATTTATAAAATATTCTCAATTTTTTTTTCAAAAGATTAGTACATTCTTGTTACATCTCACTAAAAGAAACCATCTAAATAAAGCCTACAACATTGGTTAATGATCATACATCAGCTGCATCAGTCAATGAATTGGAGTAATGTATTCAAGTTATATAGGGAATTGTATCTATATACGTCATCAAATCTATGTTTGACTTTTTACGTCGGTACTTAATTTCTACAGCCATATCCGCCATATATAAGTTATCCGCCATATATAGCCATATATAGTTTGGATAATTCATTTATCAGGAATGTTAATCTAAATTATAGAATATTGATTTTCTTAAGAATACAAGTGTCTTCGAAAAACCACAGAAATATTAGTAGGTGATAAAACACGTATCAATCACAATATGTGCTTAGTTAAAACAGAATTTAAAATATTACGCTAACATTTTTAAGTAACTGATGTAATTAGATCCTGTCGTTTTAACATGATTTCGAAATACTTCTAAGATCCATTTCTGAGTAGTTAAATCGGAAAGCTGTTTCAATTAAAACAGTCGTAATAGCACTTCAGTTAACAACTTGGATTGTTATAAATGACACTTCAGGATATCATAAATCTTCCTATCCATTACAATTCATTAACGAATGTGATTATATTACTTGATAGTCAGTAAGGTACACATCCACTTCCTTGAATAGTAATTAAATGATTATATTTAAGCCAAATGAAGGTAATTTTCAAAGTTTTTTTTATATTCAAATTAATGTATTACTATGTATTTTCTTAATTATTTTTCTAAATTAATTAAAATTGATTAGATTATTGAAATAAAATCATTTAATAAAGTAGATAATTATTGCTGTAACCCTGTCACTAAGACTTAGTTACCAAAAATTAAAATTTAATTTTTTCAAGTAAATTAAACTACATAAATACAATATCAATTAAATTTTATTTTACTTATGTCAAAGTTAAAACTTCTTAGAATCTGGAAATAGATTCATATAACAATTTGTTAAGTTGATACGTTCATTACTTAAATAAGTTTAAGTGAATTATCTGGTACTGCCTCATTTATTGTTTAAAAAGAAGAACAGGTAATTATATCTACAAAAATATGAATATTTCTACACTACTTTACTGAATATATGTCTACAAAGAGATTTTATAATTTTTACATATAAAACATATTTATAATTAGCATTAATTATCTAAGTAGAAGGATAGTATAATAAGGAACATGATAATAATGTAACATTAATTATCCTATTCAAATCTTACATTGTTTTCACAACAAAGTGCAAAATGCTTAATGTGATTTCTCTAGTATCACATTTACAAATTTATCAAATACTTAACATTTCCTTTCAAAATATGCACACATCATCCTATTCTCCAATATAAAATAGAAGCTTTATCATTATTTTTACAAGGAAGCTTTATTTTACAAAAAAAGTAATTTCATTAACCAATTTAATTCCCCATAGTTTCAATAAATTCTTCCTAACTTCACCATATATTTACTTCTTGTTATTTCATTTCATAATATGCATAGTTATTTAACTGTTTATGTGCTATATGTGCTGTAGTATATAGGAATGTACATTTGACCACAATATTTGAATCACCATAATACTGAGAGAGTTATATGCTGTCTACTATAACTTGGGCTATATAAGATGGTGTTAATGACTTTAACATCTTACAGTATGAATGTTTTGTCAGTGCAAGAACAATTCTTTAGGATCTCCTCTTTAGATACATTCTTTCTATAAAATCTTTTATTATGATGAAATAACACAAAATATGAATTGACTTAATAAATTAATTTTGAAATAAAAATTTTAGCAGATTCTATACAAAAATGCTTCAGTCATTTTCGAATTCTTTATAGAATTCCACATAAATATTTCGTAATATCATAAAATACGTCAACATATAAATTTAAATTGTCTCAAGACAAATACGTTTGCTCAGTATCTTCACAATTTTAATTTTGCAAAGCATTTCCTTTTCAGAACACTTTTATAAATGTTCATCTGAGTCCTTTCA
Organism: Latrodectus hesperus; assembly: GCA_037975125.1. NCBI lineage: Eukaryota > Metazoa > Arthropoda > Arachnida > Araneae > Theridiidae > Latrodectus > Latrodectus hesperus. The sequence goes on from CM075856.1 coordinate 52,956,436, forward strand.
GAGGAAACGGGGCATATTAAAGAAATATGTGATAAAAATAAAATGTATTTTACCTCTTTAATATTAATAATATGTAGATACAATTATTGATTTATTTTACATACCAATATTTATTGATATTATTAAGTATAAGTTATATAAATTATACTGAGTAATATTACTGAATATTTCAAAGAAATCATTAATATTTATAAAAAATTTTTTTTGAAAAATAATTTTTTATACTTTTAGTGAAAGGGTAAACTATTGAATCTTTGTTTTAATAGAATTAATGATACTGATATAGAAATGAAATCGATTACACAATTATTTTAAATTATTGACATTTTTTTAGCTCTTTTAAATCATATATTTTTCTAAAACTATTTATGTGATTACTTTTTATTTAACTAATTCTGCGATTTATTTCCGGAATTAATGATATTATACTCTCGAAAGTTTACTTAACTTATTTTTCGGGCCTATTTTCAAGTAAATGATGAAATTTTATAAATATTTTGTATGCAAGTTTCTAGTAACAATCTAAATATATATAAAAAGATTTGGAACAAAATATTCAATATTTCGCTCATTAGAATATTTACATGAATAGAATGTTACGAAAAATTATTAAAAAAATTCAGTGCATCAATTTTTATCTCAAAAAAGAAATTAGAAATGAAAAAATTACAGCTCTAATTCATTTTTATAAATCAAAAATATTATATGAATAAATGTGCAAAAATGCTGAATTCTTCATACGAAAATTTTAATTGTATAGTTCTGCATTAGAATTTGTAAGAAAATTTGTATAAAAAATATGTATACTTTTATATGCATCACTAGTATATTATATATGAGTTAAAATACCATATTCTAAATACTAATAAAAAATGAGTTAAAATACCATATAGTAAATATAATAATATATACAAAATAAGAAAAATTTATTTCTTAAGTATTTTGCTTAGCTAAATATCTTTAGAATATTTCTTGATTGCAAATGTATAAGATTAAATTAACATACATTTTAAGAAAAAAGATGTGTAAAATTATATTTTTGCTTTCAAGATCTTAATTCAGTGTCTTTAAATAAAATATTTCTAATTTCTTCGAAGCCATCTCATTTAACATTTTTAAGGTTAAATTTTGCTGAATATAATGGATAATATTTTTATAAATTAATTAAAAAATTCTCTCACTGCTAAGTACTGTCAACAAATATCCTATCTATTTTCAATCTCATGTTATTAAAATAAATTTCAAAATACTGCGTTTTTACTTTAATCCTCTTAACAAATTCTATAATCTTATTTGCATGAATTCAGAGAAGAGATTGTTAAAAACAACACAGTTTTATATATTTTAAAATTAATATTTGAAGTATATTAAAATTTGGAATAATTTAAAATATCAAATAGAATATAGAACTTAATTTAGCTAAAATTGAAGCCACTGCTGAATTTATTTTCCCTGAATTACAATGATAAAACTGGAGTTTGATGAGTTTAAATATTTTTAACTAAATAATTATTCAGTATATATCTAAGGTTATATAAATACTCAATAAAATAAGTTTTCTCTAGCAGTGTGTGTGTAAATCTGGAAAACTACTAATACTGATTTGAATATAATATTTGTATAGCTCAAAATTTTAATAATAGATTATTCCGTGAAAAAAATATATATATATATATATATATATATATATATATATATATATATATATATATATATATATATATATATATATTAAATAAACATATCATAGTTATTTTAAATATACATGATTTTGTATAAAGCTGAAAAACTAGAGGTGTATATGATTCATTCAAGAATCCTCATAAGCAAAGTAGAACACTTTTTTTTCAATATCAGAGGAAAAAATTCATTTTGTAAGATTCAAATGCTCAAACCCTGAGACTTCATGAAAGAAAATCAAAGACTTGATAACTCAAATACCTTTAAGACATCCAACACTAAGAAGAAGTTGTAAGTGATATATATTTTGAAAAGGTATGCATCATACAGAGCAAATACAGGGTTGGGTCAGAAGGCTGTAGGACCATCGTAGATAGCGATACAATAATTAACACGGTTCGGAACTGAGCCAATGAAATTAAGGATGCCATACCTAGGAATGACTCCACATTCCCTGTCAAAGAGGTGCCAAAGTGGGTCTTCTGAAGGAGGTGTGTGATTACAATGTCTGCAAAGGGACTCCGATCGTATAACTAAATTGTTCGATTGGTGATAGATCTAGCAAGCACGATGGCAAAGAAAGCAGTTGTACACCTTGCATGGCATATTAGCTGACACGAGCAATGTGTTCTCAGCTTTTATCTTGCTGATAAAGAGCAATTGGCGCCCCTGAAGGTAGGAGAGTGTCCCCGGTCCAAGCATATCATCTACGTAACGTTGGTCGGCCATAGTGCCATGAATACTAATTAAAGATAACCTGGAATCGTATGCAATGATGCAACAAACAATGAAGCCACTTATCGTGCAGCGCGGTGTTTCACGGTTGACTTGTCTTCACGTCGACGCCACATTTGTACGTGGTGACTATCGCTGAAGAAATAGAAGCGTGATTCATTTGAGAAGATGATAATGAGCCACACCATCTCGCCCAGATCTCTTTAATCCTACACTATTCTAGACGTTGGCATATATGCTGTGGGGTAAATGGCAATCTCTTTAACGGACGCTATAAGTGCAAGCCAGTAGCAACCGATCGATGGCAAATGGCTCTACTCAATACAGGGTTTCTTGCACGTGCTGCAGAATTTTGGTAGGTGCGCTCTGTGGCGTTGTTACGTCATCCAGTCGGGAGCGTCAATTCAAGCATGCTGACGTCACTCTGGTTATATGGAATCCTCGCAAATGTTCCACAGTTCTCTGATTCAACAATCTTAGCCATTGCCCGTGCACTGTGAGCTTGCCTAGATGTCTGTGATGTGATGTAGATGTGAGGCTTGCTGTAAGCACCAACCTGCCTTTCTCAATCCATGTCCCTCGTAAATTCGTCTGTTTTCTGGAACTGATTCTGAATGTGATGACATGACATTCTCTGAAATTACAGGCGTCCTTTGAGACGAGCAAACTTTACACGATTATTTCTTAAGCAGTAGCAATATCGCGAATATTGCTCATTCTGCCAATACCTCTCCATATAGCTTATCCTATCTGAGCTGGAGAGCTGTGTTTTTCTCATCATTTGCATAACTCGGCAAGTTTTATTTACAATAAAAATTGCATAAATTTCTGTAGTTTCCTTCTTGGTGTTGTATTTTTAACACAGGCAGTGTACATTTTAGTTTTTTATGTAGAGTATTGTCGTGTATTAAAAATATCAGATTATCTGTACATTTTTAATATATACTGTAAAAATATTTTATTTTTATCTGTACATTTTTATTCTTGGCAAGCTGAATTTCGATGATAATATTTATTGCATGGAATCTGTGATTTAATTTACTTTTTCTTGTCATGTAGCAGTTTTTACTTTAAATAAATGTATTTTCGTCGGAAACAGCTAATTCATCATCAGCATGGAAAATATTATATGTTAATATATGCGTGTTATTAAGCCAAAAAGTAAAATATTTCTTGTTTATAAATACGCTTTACTTTAACAAATTGTACGTCAGTAACTTTTACTTGCAAAGAGGATGGAGTAATTTTGTTCTAACGAGACAATCTAGACAATTTAATAACTTGACTCCGTCAAGATTTTGGAAAAGAATCATGGATAATTCTCGTGGTTTTAAATTTTAGGGTATTACCAATTCAATATTTCTCTAATCTTTAAACAGGAATTTTTAATATAGGCATGATATTTAAAATTAAATCATATTTTCATTATGAAACTCTTAAATTTTCATTCGCTTGAATGGAGTCTGTGTCTTTAATCCATGTTTTAATGAATTTTCATAAAAATAATTTATGAAAATTTATTAAAACATAAGCAATGGACAGTGACTTAATGACGTATATTCTCATTGGAAAAAATATGAGATTTTAAGATTACTCTTTAAAGCGTATATTCTTTATTCATAGTAAGATTCTTTATTCATAGTAATGCGAAGAATTAAAAGTTTTTGATAATCTAATCATTAAAGACAATAACAGTGTGCGCATTATGGGTTAACATATCAGAGAAAATATGAATAAATGAAAAATTTCACAGAAATCTAAATAAATGACAAATATTTATTTGAATCATTTATACATATTTAATAGTTATCAATAATTATAAATTGTAAAACAGCAGTCTTTTATGAATATGAAAATTAAACAATAGATAAAATATTGAATTATGATAATATAAAAGTATAAAGATAAGTTAATTTATTAAATACAGGTTATTACTTAATTTTCACTGGACTTGCTTCAAATGACAAATTTAATTAAAATAATTTGAATTAATAATTTGGTTCTTACTAATGCAAATTATGTTAAAAATAGAAAAAAATATCTACATACATTTACATTTCCTTTTGTATTTATTTTTATCAAGAGCAAACAATTTTACCATTTACAATTTGCTTCTATTAATTTCCTTATTGTTTTATAATGACTAATGATGTATTCTAATAACATTTTAAATATTTAACGAATATTGATCTTATCTATTATTAACAAAGCTAATTTTCTTATTTAAATAAATGTTCTTATTTTGAGATAAATACTATCGAACATAATTAGTATGAATGTATGATTAATAATTTCGAAAATTAGCATTTGTCACTAATATATGAAATATATTAATACATAACCGTTATTGATATTTTAAATAGCTATTTAGAATGTTTCTATATATATTTTAACTATACAAGGCTGGTTAATAATTTTATCATAACTCAGCATTAAAATTTTATATAATGGCATGAAACTGAAACTTGTCATCGAAAGAAAAAATTCTTAATTGCAAATTAGTCTGTGAAGATACCGCATTATTTTAATATATAACTTGTAGATTAATATATTATTATTTAATAATGCATTCATTTATTACTATAATAAGTAATTGCTATATTATATGCAATATAATCAAAATTTCTATCCCTAATCAGTTGAAAAAATCGTTCTAAATGACTGAAATGTAAAAATAAGAAAAAGCGTTTATCCTTATTATTATGAAAATGTCTTATTATAATGTATTATATTAGTGTTTATGAAGAAACATATGTTATATGATTTCTATTAACTAGATACCTTGGGTAATAATAAATATGAATATAGAATATATATGTATACATACATACATACATATATATATATATATATATATATATATATATATATATATATATATATATATATATATATATATATATATATATATATATATATATACATTAATATAAAGAAAAGACATATATAAATATAAAGTAATAAATACAATACTAAAAATATATATAATGTTGGAACTACAATGCATAATAGGAAATCTAGCCAGCGCAAAAGAAGCTAAAGAAAGATTTGCCTATATAAATAAGATAAAATGACGTATATCTTATTTATATAGGCAAATCTTGCCTATATAAATAAGATGACATGACGATATATATATATATATATATATATATATATATATATATATATATATATATATATAAACTCCTGTTTGTGAAAATTGCAACACCACGAAGGACATACGTGAGTGAGCTGAAATTTTCAGGAAATGTAAAGTAGGGCATGATATGCAAATGATTAGAATTGCAGACCGGTAGCGCATGCGTATGGTGTGCAGCGCCCCCGAACGGCGGATCGAACCGAATATAAATAGACGGCTGTTTCGAGGCGTGTATGATTATCGGTGGTTATATGCTAGTGGTAAACGTTAACTGAATCTTTACTATGCCTCTTCGACGAAAGAGAGCGAAATTTGAGCAAATTTCGGAGTTTGAACGGGGCAGAATCGTCGGCCTTCGTGAAGCTGGATTATCTCATGGTGCAGTAGCCGCTCGTGTGCAGCGTAACAGAAGCACAATCATGCGTGTTTGGAAGCTGTGGACGGACGAGGGTCGGACAGCTCGGAAATCCGGGAGTGGACCCCGGAATGTGACGTCAGCTCGCGATGACAGACACCTGGTGCGTATGGCGCTGACGGACCGCACAGCTTCTTCCAGACAATTGGCAGCACAGTGGTCAACAGCTACAGGTGTGTCATTGTGTGCTTCATCAATTCGGAGACGTCTGCTGCAGCGTGGGCTGCGCGCAAGGGTTCCCTTATACAGGATTCCTCTCACACAAAACCATCGCCGTCTGCGGCTACAATGGGCCAATGTCCATAGGAGCTGGCGTGCTGATTGGCAGCAGGTCGTCTTTTCTGACGAATCCCGCTTCAATATGTGGCACCATGATGGCCGAATTCGTGTCAGGCGCTATGCCGGTGAACGGAACATCCCGGAGTGCATTATCGAACGCCACAGTGGACGAACCCCGGAGTTATGGTCTGGGGTGCCATAGCATATCATGGACGATCACAATTGCTACGAATTGTGGGCAATTTGAACAGTACCCGATACATAAACGAAGTTTTACAGCCCCAAGCTATTCCCTTCCTGCAAGGATTGCCAGGGGCTGTATTCCAGCAGGATAATGCCCGTCCACATGTCGCCAGGACTGTCATAACCTACCTTGATTCGCAGCAGGTACAGCTTCTTCCTTGGCCTGCGTATTCGCCGGATATGTCACCGATTGAACATGTGTGGGATATCGTTGGGCGGCGTCTCGCTCGTGATCCTCGTCCTGTTGCTTCGACAGACGAACTTTGGTTGCGCATACAAACAATATGGAACACTCTTCCGCAGGCAGATATTCAAAATTTGTTTCACTCCATGCCGCGCCGTGTAGCAGCTCTTATTGCGGCGCGTGGTGGCCACACAAAATACTAATTTCTATCTCTTATTATTGTTTATTTGGTTTGAAAATGTAATCATTTATTTGTATCATTACCACTCAACTGTGTATTAAATTTCATTCAACTATGATGCTTCCTTCATGGTGTTGCAATTTTCACAAACAGGAGTTTATATATATATATATATATATATATGTATCGTCATGGGTAATGGTGTCATCACGTATTCAAGCATAACATGAGTCAATCAATATAACTTTATCAATCAGGCTCTAGCTTTTGCCATTTTGTACACACTATCAATCATACATTGATAAATCACTGGTCACATATCAATATTTTGTCATATAGTATGTTTTTCCTCCTGTACTTATCAAATACACAGCATAAATCCGAACATTATCTGTATCATAACTGTACGTACGGATCCATCTATACAATAAGCCTCAAGAAACACCATATGCAATTGTTTTGTAGAATTTTCATAGAATAAATTTCCTGTTGGGTCACAGGGCAATGAAACAATGGATAATGAAACCAAAAATTTACAATCCATTTTCCTATTCCCTTCATTGCACTCCTATACCTTAACCCTCCTCTGAACTACTTGTTTAAATAGTAAGCTGCAACACTAAGAGTGATGACATTGTTTTCTGCTATATCAAACAATGTTCCTATTTGAAAAATCTACAACTAACGCATTATACCTCCCACATATGAGATCCCTGATAAACTTATACTTAATGGTAGCTTTTGATGAAGAAAGATGATTAATGTCCTGTCTCCTATAGCAACTAAAAGAAGAAACCTATGAAAATATTCAATGCGAAGTTCTTATAAGTCTTAAGAAAGCTAAATTGAGATTAAGATTAAAGATTGAGATTAGGATTAAAGATTATTGAGATGTCGAATAACTTTAGGAAATTGGCAGGTGCACTTTTCCCTAATTAATACAAATGTAACTATTTAAGAAGTTAAACTAATAAGTTGAATTATTTTAAGAAGCATGATTCAGTAATTGAAGAAATTAACAAGAATGTTTAAAAAATATTCTTCCACTTTAAAAATATGTATTGTCTAATGAAAAAAAGCATATATTTTATGAAAACTAATCATCTATCTGTATCATGACTATTCTTTATTATATTTAGGTTGAAAGACCCCACTGCAACTCAATAAACTATCATTTCGTCTTCAAGCATCCATAAGAATTTGACAAAATGACAAAAATTAAGCATCATTCACTGATTAAATTACGGTATGAGTTCTGAGTATCTTGTTTGGTTATCATTGGGCCGTATATTTCCATTTACAATAACATTCAATTTCGTATGCCAACATAAATTACGTCAAAATCCTCGTCTGCTATACAATTTTTCTGAAAGATATTGTTTACAATTAAAACAGAATCAGCAAATAATGAATAGTTCCATTTATTTTGCATAAAATACCGATCAACTCAACTTCAGTGATACACATTATTTGTTATAGTCAAATCAATTTTTACAACTGTTGTGTTGCATTGTGTGATTCTTAGAGACAATAATGTGGATAATGGATACTAATTATCCTATTTCTATGATGTATAGTACTTGTTTCTCGAAAGTGCAACTTTTTATGTCTTATTCAGCAAATAATATATTCAACATCATAGTAGATAGCTTTGATTCTAGGTAGTTAAGATTCTCTTAGACAAATAATGTTTTCAACATTCAAACGCTATATTGGTTTCTCGGATGAACACACTGTATGGAAAAGTTTGAATAGAATCCTGAGTTGAATACAAAATTTTCTGACTAAATATACTATACATCAATAATAACTTTTGATCAAAAATAAAAGTGTTAGAGTGAATGGAATTATCGTTTTAATTTATACTTTATACTTTTAGAAGAAATATTGATTTTAAACTCCAAATTTTTTAATAATGTATTTGTATCATATAAGCTAACAAACTGATAAGTAGTTACCTGGTTGTTTTTTCTACGAAACAAAATTCTTTAGAGTTTACCCTAAAATATGTGTTCATAAATTATGTGAATGTTAAGAATAGACGTGACTAATCTATTTTATCTTCACCAAATTTTGTAAATTAAATATAAATACAAATAATGTCACTATAAAAATAAATTTCTGCTGAATCCAAAAATTCTGAATATATTTTGTCAGTATTACTGTAAGAATTGAAAATATTGCACCACGTATACTTGCAAAGTATCTGCAAAAACATTGCTTAAATCAATTCTTTAATACATTAGTTGATTTAAATTTAATTTCACTACAGTTATCTGGAATGAGTTTGGAAAAAACTATGTTAACTAAGAATGTTAAAAAAAATTCACCATACATTTAACGCCATTCTATCATATACTATTCAGTCCTAAGTGGATAAAGTGAAGATGAGAGCAGATATACCAATCATCATTTATTCATCTTATATCATGGATGAGTAAGTAAAGCATCTTTTCTATCTGTACGTAATTAAGCAGTAAAATGAGAATTGGTATGACTAATCCAAAAAAGCGTAAGTGATAGAGAACTATTTGCTTTATTGACTAGATTAGCAAAGTAAATTTATTAGGACGGGAATGAAGTGAAAGATTAATAGTTTCATAAAGGTATTCAACTAGTAAAAATAATTACATTCTATTTATGCAATTGATTGATTATTTAGATTAATTTTGGAAAAATATAATAAAACTCAATAATATTTTTATACTAATTTATTAATATAATGCTCTAAGTAGTAGCATATCGATATTAGATTACATATTCCCAATTACAATAGCAGTCACTATCGCGAATAGGATAAAATGATTATGCAAATTCTATTTTCAACATGAGCTGCTGCCATAATTGGCGCAAAAAATTTCTTGGATTTCTCACTTTGCGATACACGTGAATGTTACATACCATCAAAGACATGTCTATCCTGAAGGCTATTTTAGATACTATGCGTAATGTCAAATAACCCTTTACATTATATATGATTGCAGCTTCAAATATTACATTATATTAGCCTTCACTTTCTGAACTATCCATAATATCAAAAGTTCTATTTTCTTGTCAAGACTTGTTGAGAAATATAACTTTTTACCAACTGTAGAATATTGTAATATCTATGACATAAGAAAAAAATAATTTTTTGTTAGACTTTGTATGAAAATACTTGTAAGCAATAATTATCAAAAGCAAAAGATATTATCAAATTCATAAATAAAGTACATCTGATATTTCCTCCCATGAAGCGATTAATTTTTATATGGTACCGATAGATGGCGCTAAATAACTGACTTGTAAAATAAAATATAAAAAGAAAGTGAACAAAAATGAAAAAAGTTTATTACATAAGAATGCCTCACATACTATAAATTTGTTCAAGTAAGTAACCACTGATCAATAAGACATTTGCCATATTGAAATCATTGCAGTACGATATGGCGCTTAAGATACAGTGATATGACAAAAGCTTATTACAATATAATTACTTTAAATACAGTTGATCAATGAATACCTTGAGCTTATTTTTTCATGACAGTAGAAGACAACAAAATATATTAAGTAAATTTGAAGTTAAATATTTGCCTTATTGATGTCACGTTACCATGCGTTTAAAGTAATATTCTACCTTTGAAATTTCGATAAGTCATTACTGAATATCCAATTAGAAAGGGCATTCATCGAATTTAATGTATCATTTTCTCCATATATATATATATATATATATATATATATATATATATATATATATATATATATATATATATATATATATATATATATATATATATATATATATATAAGTGGAAAATTTTCCGAACTTTTTGACATGATTATAGATTGTGTTATCATTAATAATAATCCCAAATATAGCGAATGCTGCAAGGTATTATAGACGATTCATATGTCGTATAAAAACTTAATATCAATGCATGATTAGATAATAAAATGATTTAAAAGAATGAAAAACGCCATTAAAAGATTATAAAATCTTAACAAAATTGTCTTAAATGGAAAGTTGGCAGATTTAAAAATAGTTGATTATCCGGAGTAAAATTTACCATGAAGAATATTCATAATATGAATTACAAAGCGAAATCGCAAATTCAGATAGCTAAATTAAATAAAAAAATTAATGAATGTTGAGAAATATTTTTAGGAATTTTTATTAATTTGCTCCTTTTAAAAATACGGAATAAAATATTATTATCAATTTTAGTATCAGAATTTTTTTAAAAAAGCATAATAGTTGAAATCTGAAAATAGTGTAATATTTTTCTACGTAATGAACTATTTATATATTTTTCTATGTTCTTTCCATATTAATTTATATCAATTTTGTAGAATAGTTTCTCGATGTTTTTAGAGTAGTAAAAGGTTTTGCTTAATGCAAGTAGTTATTAATGCAATACTTGTAACTTCTTGCATTATTTCATATATTTTCATAGCTTAATTATTTGATTTCATAAAATTAAGTTTATAAATTAAACTTTTTTCTGAATAATTCTATTTTTTACTCTGATTAATTATATATAAATTCTCTATTTCCTAACATTTAATCATTCAACAATTTAGAATTTTTTTTTGATTTTTTATTAAAACTAACTTAACAAAATTTCAAAGTTAATTTAATTTTTTATTTTTTATTTATTTAAATTTATTATGCTTAAATCTTTGACAGTTTTCTCATTTAAATTTGTCAATAAACTAAAAAGGTTCATTATTTTTGTAAACTGTCTTTTTTATTTATTTTAATTTGTTTAAATTTAGCCAATCATATATTTTTATAATGCTTTAGTTATTAATTAAATAAAACTCATCTAATATCATTATCATTCTATGTTTTACAGGATTTAAATAATAATAATTGATTTCTGATGAATAATAGTTATACATTTTAATTTTTTGCAAGTATACCTAAAAATTATAACAAATATCATCATTATTACTCAAAGTAACAAAAATAAATTTGACAAAACTCTTAAATTTTACAAAATTTGAATATTTTTCAACTAATATAATTTCAGTTAAAATAATTTGACGTTTAATTTATATTTCACACATATATTTTACAAGAATATGTTTCTTCAAACTAAAAGCAAACAAATTAACAACTTTTCAATACAGAAAAGTTTAATAAACTTACTTCTTAGAAATGTAGCAATTCTTCCCCAGCTGTTGAAAGGAGGTGTTGGAAAGAAATTTCACTTTAATTAAGTGTTCGCAACTTTTTCGCACTTGGATATCGACAAAAATCGTTTCGCAACTTGAGGTCTGCTGGAAGAAAGTCGTCGAACACACGACTGGTCGGATGGAGTGCGCTTGGGAAGAATGAATGAAACGCTGGTGAATCGGGAGTCTTGAGGGATGAGGAGGACAGGATGGAACATTTTCGCCTCCCTGTCACCTCCCTCCCCATTTACCAACCACGGAATATGCGTGAAAGGCGCTGCTTGTCACTCAAACAACGTTTTGCATTTTACTTTGCATTTCTTAATGTTTTCTTTATACCCGTATTACACTGATGGTTTTCAAATATATATTTTAAAAGAAATTATAGGTCGATTTTAGTATATTTTATAATATTAAATTGGCTTCCACCTTTTCATCGATATTTTCATGGTAGGAAATATATATTTTTAGTTTATTAATTGCATTATTGACATAAGTAGAGAAAAATGCAAGAAATACTGAAGTGCTTTAGATAATTCCTTGGTTAAGTAAAATAATAAATAACACATAATAATTTATCAGAATATATTTAATTTTATGGAATTGCAAGTTTAATTAAACAATTATACTGTTATGAAATATATATTTCAAATTTTAAGTTAGGAAGGAATTAATAAATAATTACTGTTCACATAAAAAATTTTTTCAAAAAATTCTCATATTCCCTCTTTGAATTTTTTTAATGAAATGTAATTTATTGTTATAATTTCTAAGGATACACACATAATTTAGTTGGAAAATTATTTATATAACTAAAAATCAACAGAGTCAGAATATGATAAATTTCAACATTACGATAACATATTTGATGCTACTTCTCATAAATAATTATAAGAAAATTTTTCTACGACATACCTAATTTATAGCTTTAGTTATACAATAAAGAATTCTAATTAAGGGAAAATTATTTTACCTTGAGATTAAAATTAATTTTTAATACATTTAACTTATTTATTTTGATTAAAGTACAATAGATTATTCTTGGAAAAATATTAATGCTACATACAAAAGAATCTGCATTCAGAGTGCTTTAAATGAATTCATGAATTATAAAATAATGTAATGCATCATTATCTTTAGTAATTTAATTTTACGTTAACTAAACTTTTATAGTATTATTTTTTATTTAAATTTTATTGCAGATCAAGGCTAGATAAATAGAACAAATTACATAAAAAATTTAGGAATATTTTCTCATTTTTGCATAACGTATGCAAAACTTTATTTCAAATTAATGTTAACTTTTGGTACTGAAATGTCTATTCATTCATATTAGAAAATATTTTTCTTTACATGTAAAGAAAATTAACTTTGCTCTTTTGTTTTTTTATAATTGAAATTTAAATTCAAATCTTAGCAAAATAAAATTTTGAGTTAATATATTGTAAATTTTAAAGGAATGTGATTCAAAGAGATTAATTTTTAAATATGTATTTTGATTTAAAGAAAAAAATGAAATGATCATTTATGTCAACAAAATTTCATTTATTTTAATTAAACGTGTTGTATTTCCAAGATACGTCACAGGACGCTTTGTAAACTTGAAATTATTGATGATGATTGATAAATTTCCATATTTATAAAAATATAAATAATATCATTAATAAGTACAGCATGTCACTCTGCATGATTTACTCTCAAAATAAATGTGAAACAATAATTCTTATGAAGCATAAATGTAATGAATTAATATAGTGCTGATTTTTTTAAATTTAATGAAATAATGTGTGTTGATTAATATTAAATTGTCATTAATGAATCAATTGTTTTACAAAATCTCAGTACGGATGTATAAATAAAGTAATATGTGTATAAAATGAGTTTATAATAGCTAAAAAACTTTTATACAAAGAAACCTAATATAAAACTAAAACTCTTGTCTTACATCATATATTTCTTACGTAAAATTATTATTAAAGAATCTATGAAGTGAATTCATCTCAATGTTTAGAAATCAAGATTGACTAAGCATTTTAAATGTAAACAATATAATTAATAACTGCTGAGTATGTCAACTAAAAAGTTCATTTTCAAATACAGAGATTAAACATTCTATTTTCTAAAATGATGATATAATCTTCAACAATTGATTAAATAATTTTCTAGTTTATTAGTTTACCTTAGATTCTAATAACAGATTAAAATTAATTGCAAAACAAATGTACAAATCAAAAGTCTGAAATGAAGTTATATTTTCTTATTAAAATAAAAGATAAAAGTCCATATAAAATACAATAAATAGGATAACATGAAAATAAACACGAAATATATATACACTTATTTATTGGATAAATGAAAATTGTTCTCATTGAATAGAGAAAAATACACAAAATAATTATTATTAGCTTTTTCGCGGAATAATGCAACAAAAAGATAAATGATTAGAATTTATAAAAAGTTTTAAAGAAGAACCATTAAGCTACAAAAGTAGTAAATAACTAACAAAGAATTAAAAATTTTTTAGCTTAAATTGATCAATTTGTCGAAATGATATATTCCTGATGGAAAATTTATTTAAATTATTTCTTGTATCACACAACTAATGTTTCAAGATTAATTTATGCAAATTCACTAAATGTCGTAGAAAGGAATCTGATCTTAGCTTAGAATTTTTAATTTTCTTCAATAGAGAGAGAGAATTAAAACTGATGCGAATTTGAAAGCTTATTCAAATTTCTGTGCCTTAACTTGTTTGACGAATGGTTTTATTTTAACAGGTACCATTCTTAAGTGAAGGTTACATAATTGCTCACACACACCAAAATTTTTGACGACACTGACTGTGTAAGCAGTTTTAAAACACATTGGAAATAATTCTCAACAAACAAATAGAGCTTGTTAAGTCTTATGTATAACAGATATTCAAACCGCAATCCTATATCCAATGTTAATCCATCTTCAAAATATAAATTATTCCATGAATAGTTCAAAATGTTAATATTATTATAATATTTGAAATGAAATATTTTTTAGGTAACCACGCCTGCGTTTAAACTAACTTTTTCTTAAAAAATAATTTTAATTTCCTTTTATCTTGTTTTTTGATAAACTATAAACTAAAAACATAAAATTAGCTACAATTTTAAATACGTTTTCAATTTTTTTAGTGAAATTGGTTATTTGTCTGGGACTTTTTAATGAAAGTTTACAACACATATTACTGAAAACTGTATTCCATCAATTTTGATTTAATTTTTGAATAAAGTTAATGGGACAATGCTCTTTAAAATCTAGTAAAATCTAAGAAAATATTGAGCAATAAAGAAAATATGTTTAAAAATATACAGTGATATGAATATTGTTTGAAATTTTGTGTTTTACTGAATATCTAATACTGAATATCTTCTTTATAAATAGCAGTAAATGAAAAAAAGTAATTCATACATTCGAACTTTTACTTCATTTCATAGATAATAGCACTTAAAATACATGATCAAAGTTTGTACAAATTTCCTCATAATTGCTCTAAATATCGTATTAATGGGGGAGGGTGGAATTAGCGATTTTGTGAATAGCAAAATTAAGATAAAACAATTACAAACGTGATAGTCTTACTTGTGTTAGCGACAATGTTGCCACTTCTTACCGAATGAAAGTGTAATTTATATAACAACTTCATGCTTATGACTATCAATCAACGCATTGTAGAAAACTTAAATATTAAAATAAATATTGAAAATAGCAAAATACCACTTCTTATTTGAAATGAAACTTCAGGCTTCACTTTAAAAACAGATGATTATTCTTTTAATTACTGTTATTTCATTTCTATTTGACATACAATAAAACTTAATAAGGTTTTGAAAACTAGAGAGTTCTGAGTACAAGATTCAAAAAAAAATCAACAGCATTGATACACGTTTTGATGAATCAACTTTTGAACGAAAGCGAGTAAGTACCTTACGCTCTTAGAACTCATGAATAAAATGTATGTCAATGTGCGTATATTTGTGAGCTTGTAACATTGCTCATATTATAAATTTTATTTTATTTCATATTATGCAGTAAAATTATTTTCACCTATTTGTTTTAATTGACACAAAATCATATTTGGAACAGTTAATATCATATTCAAATTTCAGAAAAATTTAACTTAAGATAAAAATTTATATTTCTCATAATATTGACAGTTGATAAATAGAAACTCTAAGCTTGAAATATAATTCAAATATATTGGAAGTTAAGAATATGTATGAGATCCAAAGAATTGCTTAGGAAATTATAATGGATATTTAAATATTTAGAAAAGAGGAACGACAGGTAAATCTAAACCTTTTTTGATATCATGAAAGAAAAATATATAGTTTGAAAGATTCCTATTGAAACCAGAAACTTGAAAATAGCTGACTTACTTTATCCGTAAAACTTATGGTTAGTGAACATTTGAAATAGCAGCTGAATAAATTTATTTGGAAGTTTCATTTCTGAAGAAGTCAAGATATCAGTTGAATTCTAATAGTTTAAAATACATTTTAAATGCTAATGTTCGAAGTATAATCAAATTATCATTAAATATTAGAATTTACTAATATCCTTATTAGAAAAAATTAGTTTAATATGGTTTGAAACGTACAGGAATCTGTTTTTCAATTATTTGAGAGATTACTTAAAAATATGAATTAGATAAAGAGTGAAATATGGATTAAGAAAGAGTGGAATATTATTATAAAGTTTGTAAAATTTTGATAAATTTGTAAATTTAAATGATTGTTGAGGAAGCGTTTTTATTTTGTAAAGATCTCAGTTTGAAACTGATCCTTAAATATTCGAAAAAATAAATAATTCAAATATGGCTTCCTCAAAAGTGTTTTTAAAATCTCTATATGAGTTTTAGCCATAATGATGAAAAGTAACATTATAATTCTAAATCTCATTTACATCCAATATTTTTGGATGACAATGATCAAAGCCATCATTTGAAACGAATTAAGCATTCCTGTCCCCAAAAAAATTTAACTAAGCCTCATTTTAACTAAAAGTGGTTATGAGTAATAATTGTCTATTTTCCTGAATAATATTGTGTTATATCTTATTTCTCAGACCCTGTAAGAATTGAAGACTAAAATTTTACCATTTATTTCAAAGAAAAATATTTTGTTAAATTGAAAGTGTAAAAAATATTAATGTTTGTATATTCAATGATTTCTGGAAATAAAATTACAATTTTCAAAGATTCAAAGTTTCTAATTGTATCCATATTACTAATTTTTATATTACTATACATATACTGGTTTAAGAAAAAATAATAATGTTTTTTTCATATTTTAAATTTATTTGTAAAGCAAATACAATAAAAAACAAGATCGGTTTAGACACGTGCAGAAAGCTGTAGATGGTTTCATTGAGATAAATTATCTCTTTTATGCGAAAATTGCAAAATTAGTTTGTAAGTGAGTAACATAATATGGTGTATGAAATTACGCTTACGTTATTAAACAACTAACTCAGTGAAATACAAATCAACAACTAGTTGAAGAAAAGTCAGTAGTGATACGGATGATACAATAATAATAATGACAGGTCTCAAAGTTAGAAAAATTCCTTCACATGCTGTTAGATAAGCTGTTATTGTAACAAGCATTTCAATCAATTCAAGACATTAAATACTATTTGTTTTAGACTAAATGATAGAATTTCTAGGATATATCATATTTAGACAACTCAAAAAAAAGGAACTTAGTAGACTAAAGAACACATTAAGGGGACAGAAAATCAGTGGATACAAATAATCTGCAGTGATGAGGGTTCAATCTTTGGAGTGATGTTCGCTCTTTGGTTCTATCGTTCTTCGGAATAATGTTCAAAAAACCTCTACGTCCAAGTAGACTAAATTAAAAGCTGCATCCTGATTACATCGAAGCTATTACAGAAAATACAATAAATGACATGATTTGAATATGCATGTCTGCAGAAGTCTTCATACACTTTCGAATTTACAATGACAATCTGGAAGCAAAAAATACATCGACACTATCCTGGAACCAAAATTAATTTATTTCGTCATGAATATTTTTTCCAATAAAGCACAATTTATCTTTCAACAAGATTTAGTTATATACATAATTTAAAAATAAACGCACGCAAAAAAGACGTATGCATAATTTAAAGATAAAGCCATAGATTTATTATCCTGGCCAGAAATACCCTGACGTGGAATCTTAATTAATGTTTATAATAATGTTTGCAATACCTTGCACAAGTAATAATTAAAATGCAGCCTATTTGAGGCTATATTTGCTTCTTCACCTGTTTAAGACACATGAACTTCAAACTCTAGTCTTCATCAGATGAAAAAATCACTGCAAAACTGTTTTAAAAATAACTATAATCTTAATTAATATTGTTTGTATATTTTTAACTTTAAAATACAGTGAAAGGTAAGACATATTTTATTATTTGTAGAGTAACTCTTTATAATATAAACATTCTAATTTTGTATTTCTTTAATTATCTTCTAACATAAAATTCCTTTAATTTAATATGTATACACTTTTAATGAAGGGGAAAGTTAATATATTTTATAAGCACACAAAGTAAGCAAACAAGAAAACTTACTTAAAAAATATCCATAATTATATATATATATATATATATATCTATATACATATATATATATATATATATATATATATATATATATATATATATATATATATATATATATATATATATATATATATATATATATATATATATATATATATATAAGTATGTTTATATATATATATACAGAAAGACATGATTGAAAGGTCATCAATGGTAGTGTCCTTTTCGTGTTGAAATATCGTGAAGATAAATCTTTGTAATGCAACAGCGGGTAAAATATTTTAGCCTCTTACTGTCATGGGAGAAGTCTCAATATTCGAAATATCTCCTTTTTCTTCTGAATAATGCTTAACTAAAACATATTTTATTTATCTTATAAAAACATAAAAATAAAATTTATAATCAAAATTTTATTGTTTATTGAAAAAATTGAATGTATGCGAACTTTTTCAATTATATAATTTATCGACCTAATTTCTGTGATTTAAATCATTAACAGAAATATGAATGACCTTTAAAGCAATGATGTGCAAGAAAAATGTGATAAAACATTGTTAAATTTTAAAAATGAATTTCTTTTTGTGCTAAATATGTATAAAAGCTGTATGATTAGTTACCGTTAGTAAAATGGTTAATCGTTTCTTCTTGATTAGAAAATGGAATTTAGTCTGTAACAGAGAAGAGCATACCAATTTGAATACGAATCTAACAATGACTTCACTCTATTTTCAAACACAATAGGAATTACTATATCAATTCATATCATTCACAGACAATTGAAACTAAAGTGACGCTTTGAGAATCAATTAATAAGGAAACTTACTCTACAAATGTCATTTATCATGAATGCAATAGTTATTATAGAATACCTACAAGACAAGTCAAAAGCCGTTGGAGGAAATAATCTTTTTTTGAAATTAATTACGATTGAATGTGCATTAACATATTAAAATTACATGTACCAAACAGTAATATCCTCAAATGAGGCAAGTTTCAAGCAATTTTATTATTTAAATATCCTTGAAGTTCAGGTAACCAGTTCACTTAGCTCGAATTAACTCTGGCCTTATTCGGCAGTTATTACCTTAACGAAAAGAAATATAACAAAATTAATTTGGCTATTTAATCAACGCATTCCCACGTTACACATGATTGTCCTTGCAACAATTGCAATTCCACCAATTAAATGACAGCAAATTCCTTTAATATTATAATTAACGATATTTTTTTCTTGTATTTTAACATCTGTTAAGCTCTTTAATCTCTTATAAATGTCATTAGGCTTACAGTATTGGCTCAGTTGCTTATAACAAATACTTTGGAGACTGCAGATTAGAAAATTATGTGCGTAAAAGAAATTGCAATAGTAAAATTAATTTTAAATTAAAGCGGTTTATTATTAAACGGAAAAATCATGTAAATGCATGTATTATGGAAATATAATTTAAATTAATTCTGGTTATGAAAAACTTTTTTTTTCTATTAGTTAACGTTGTAGTCAAAACTTACAAGTAAATATAAAGCTTTCCATTTAAAAGTATATACTAAACACTGTGTATGTGATGCTCCCAAATAACAAGAAAATTTTGAGTTTAATTTTTTTACCACACAGGATGCAGATTTCAGGATATTTACTTAAATTTTTAAAGATTGTTATTGTTTAAAATTATTTACACAAGAAATTGGAATATATATAACGTGACTTTATCGTTAATTATTGTTTTCTTAGAATTTTAATTACATTAATGCCTGATGTTTAATTAGTTTTTAGATTCATTTTCATTTAAAGACTAATTATAATGCTGTTTTTACCTTTGCCTCATTTTTGGTACTAGCGCAGAGAATTTCATTCTAATGGATGATAGACCATTGTGGAATTACACGCAATGAAAAATCTGATGCACTCTTTGAGAAGTGAGCTCTGACAGAACAACGCATATATCATCTTTTTTTACACGATTAAAGTGCTTATTAACCTTTTCCTTTGAAAAATTCATGAAAAGGTTATAATTCTACGTACGAGGAATAAGCATCTTCCCTTTGAAGATCCTGGAGAAGGAGACAACTATTCCCAGTTTTCAAGAAATTCTGCGGTGGTTTTGTCTAAACAGCTGACAAGATATGACACTACTTACAGAACCACCTCTATATAATTAAAGTGGTAGATTCCCAAAAGTGTGTTTTCAGTAACTATAATCATTTAGGGATTTTTGGGCAGTTAAATAATTCTACCGTACTTTCTCAGTATGAGTACACTGTCAAGAAATACTGGAGCTAATGTTTGTCATTTGAAAAAAAAAATATTTGCTTTTGTAATGTATACTATCAGAAATAGTGTGAGAATATTGCTCTAATACACATAACTGAATTAAATATGATTTGCTTAGACTCAAATTTTCATGAGAGATTTTTTAAATTAAAATAATTCTCATAAATGTAGGATCATTTCTTTGTCTTATTACAAAAAGTTGAAGTATTTGTAAAAAAATTTATAAAATTTCATGCAATTAGTGAAAGATGAATTTTGCCGCTAATCAGAAATAAAAGTTTTAAAACATAATTTCTTTTATGTAACTCAAAAGATTAAGAACATAAAGAATAAATAATAATTGATCAATAAAGCATGATAAGCTAAGATAACTTGATAAAAAAATTTTCATGTCTGTACTATAGCAGTATTTATTCTACTGCTAATAAACTGTAAAATAAAATTAAATTTTCCAGCGCAACTAACTTACGGCTATATCTATCGCTATCAACTAATCCAAATGTCTGAAATAAACATGCTTGTAGAAAAGCAATAGTTGTAAATGTCTGAGAGTATGTAAGTATCCCTTGCACTGATCGTTGTATGTCCCCCACGACACGCTTTGACAAATCATCCATTTACATCAATTATCATGGATGTCGGATTCAATTAAGTCTAACAAGAATTGCATAGATGTTGGAGTTGAATACTTTGAAATTGCGCTGCTTTGGGAAGATAGATTTTAGTGATATAATTCACACACACACACACATTTTGTCTATAAATCGTAAAAACAAATGATGGCTTAATTTTCATTGAAAAAATTGGATATTTTACCCATATACACAACACTAGTGAACAACTGTCATTAAAAATATGGATCAAGAACTTGTTGAGTGTTGATGAATTCGACTCTTGATCTGGATTGTGGGCTTTGTTTGGCTCTGGTGCGTTGTTGTTATCGGAAGTTAGTGAAGTTTGAATCCCGGCTTAACCAAAGATTCGTCGTGTTCGCTAGAAGCAACTGAGGCATGTTAAAACTGGGAGTGGCCGCAATATCCTTCAAGTGAAATGATACCTTTAATGGTGATAGGTCAAGTATTGTGGGTCTTCTGCTTGGTCCCTGGTTCAAAGTCGCGAAAGCTCCATCCAGTCGCTTCTATCTAACTGGTTGAGCCCAGCTCAGGGGTAGGTTCAGGGAAGCATGCGGGTGGAACAAGAACTCTTGACCACACCAAACTTGTGTACACACACCGCTTGTGTGTGTGTCTAAAATAAACTCTAAAAGTAAGATTATTCACAAAAGAATCTTAAGTAATATTATGCAATTTTCGTAAGTAATTCTTTTATGTAAGCAATGTAAATGCAGTTGTTACAATTATTCAAATTCCTAAAGTTAAAGTAAATAAAGATAACTTTAATTATTAAAAAAATCAAAAGCAAAACAAACATTTGTTCTCTGTTCATTGTGTTTCCGAATGTAAAATATAGCTAATTGTCTGCAGCATGGAATTTAATTTTTTCTTAATTTAATATGAATATATTTTACACATTTTTTCATTTATATTAATTGCTTTATGTAGAAGTCTTAGAGGAAACTAAAGAAAACTTTAGAGTATAGTAAAAATAATATATATATATATATATATATATATATATATATATATATATATATATATATATATGTAATTCAAATAACTTTTATGTTTTCCCGTACTAAATATATTTAAAAGTTTTCATCGGTTAACGTTTGTTTTACAACCTTATAGCTTAAGATAATTTATCAATGTTTTTTGATAAAAAAAATATTCTCCAGAAAAATATTTTTATCTTCTTTAAAAATCGTATAGTTTCAAAGGAATTAGATCTTCTATAAGAAAATGTTGCATATTCTCAATGATTAGGAAATTTCAATTTTATTCTTAAAATATGTAACTATTACCATTTATGCATCCAAGAACTTGTTATCGTGCATTAAACTATTTTGTTTATATCAAGGTATAACAAAATCCACATTTTTGTTGATCTTATTGATCCTGATTCTTGCATAATCAAGATTTACGAAGACATTGAAAACGATTTCAGCCAATATATTTGCCTATATTTATTTCATAGAGAGATTTCTAAAACAAGATAGAGCACTTAAATTCATTAATAGCTAAATTTAAAAGAAAAGAAAATACCTACAAATATCAATTTATAAAATTGATTTATATGCTTTCAATATTTTTTACCAGCATTTGTGACCCATAAAACTAAAGGTGTTTTAAATTAGAATATATCATGCGTTTTTGTAAGCGAATTTTCAATTGCTTTTCTGGTGTATTGTTGCTTCTGAATTTTTTTTACAAAAATTTGGGTTCTGTGTAAAAGCAGGTATCCCTAGGTTTATCAAAAAAATTGGAGATAAATATTGGCAATAAAGTAAAATTTTAGTACCCCTAGTATTTTTAAATCTTTACGTAATGCAGTTTTAGGGTTACCATTTTGTTATTCCATTTTGGCACCTATCTTGGCGGCCAAAAATTGCCAAAAATCAAAGGTTCGTCGTTAATCAACTTACCAAAATTTTTTAATATCTTTTTAATAATAAAAATAATTTAAATAAATTACTTGAAATGACTTTTTAAAAGTAATTTCGCATTAAGAGAAGTGGTTATTTATTCTTTTTAAATTTTAAAACTTAGTCATTCTCACGTATTAACGTACATAAAAACCTTATCCTTTTGTCTACTAAAATTGTGTCTGTTGTTGAGTTTAGAATGACAGCATGGAATATAATGGAACTTTTATCAGGATGTTACTTCATGATTGTTTAATTTGTATGGCAAATTTCAAGAATACATTTAATTTCAAAATTTCAGTTACTGTGTTTCAATTTATTTAAACTGCAAGTCATGCTGATTTGATTTCAACGAAAACTTGCATTTGTCACAGTGCACATCTCTGCTTGCTTCAAGAACAGAAAAGCTTGCGGCTCACATTTTTAAAAACCCAACTTTCCCAACACATTTCTTATTATTTCAAAAACCATATTTTACGATATCTTTTTGATCTATTCCAAAAAACCATATTTTACGATGCGCAATCATATTTAGAGAGAAACCTTAAATTAATAATGAATATCATTGTAGGTAGTAAAAATCTTTATTTTTCTCCAAATATAGATAACGTTTTCAAGTGGTTTGATAGTTATATTCCTAAACAAAAATAATTTTTATACTAACTTTTCATCAACATCAGTCCATTTTCCTAGAGCATGCAAACTTCCCTAAATCTTTTTTTTTAATATATCTTAATAAATTCACAGCAAGGCGAATAGTTTTAACAAAAAAATATTCATACAGTACATATATAATTCTACATTAATTCATTTACCTTCGTTCTATATTTTGATCAAATTAATTGACTTCATTATGTGAGTTTACTCAATTTCCTCAATATTACCTCAACATTCATTAACAACTTACTCAACTGCGCATATTCTGCAAAAATTGTAATTAATTTTATTTATTCAAAAAATTTTGTTTAAAACTAATCTGCATTATTTATAATGATATAATAATTTTAAATATATTTTAATTTATTAAATAGTCCATTTATATTACATTTAATTTTAATTTCATATTTACTCATAGAACTATAGAAAAGCATTGGTTCTAACAATATTATTATAATAGCTAGTATATATTTTTGCATGCTAAAGCTCATTCTGTAAAATCCAGAAAAAATTAAGGCTGATATTGAAAAACGGAAATTAAGTAACTTATTTCTAGTTTTCTAAATCAAAGCTATCGAGTGAAAAATAATAGGAGGTACATTATTCAAATTTTTATTTTTTTATTCCCTTAAATCTTGTAATAAGATACGTTTTAATAAAAATTCATGAAAAGAACTGAAAATCTATAGTTAATTGAAAGATAAATTTTTATATTCTAAAAATACTCAAGTTTCTTAAACCAATTTCAAATAATTAGTATTAATTAATTTTAATGTATCCAACTATACGTTATAGGCATCTTACTAAAGAAGCATTAAATTTATATATAAATCTATAACTCAGTTAAATGATTTCTTTTAATTTTTCAAAAAAAAAGTTTTAATGATATTTTACGAGCTAGAAAGCTTTCTATCAAATAGGTGTTGATTTTTATTAATAACAGATACATATTTTTTGTTTGTTTCACATTTATTGAAGAGAAAGATTTTATCAAATGAATACTTTTGGAAAATGTGTGTGATATATCGAAATCATTATAACATTATTATTATTCATGAATATATTCACCCAGTACCATAAATATATACGAAATAATAAATAACTTGGATTAGTAACTCATCCGGAATTATAAAAATATTCAAATATGTGGTTAAACCTAACTGTAATATAACTAAATCAATTTTTGATGTTTTAACTGTGCAGATATTTTCCCATTCTTAAGCCAATTGAACTTCTAAATTTTTTTTCGAAAATTTATAAAACAATAATTCAAATTTTCAATAAATTGAATAGATATAAGCTAAATAAATTTAGAAAAGAATATTTAAAAATTTTTATTCATGAAGATTTTTATTTTGATTTTCTCTCGCTTAAAGGTTACCTTTTTATATATTCAAATTTCTAAATCAAAGGAAACTACTTAAATTTTCTGTCATAAAGGAAAGACAAAATTTTAATCTAAAATATAATATATAGCATAAAAAACGAGAATATAGCATTCCAAAATGCGTTGCTCAGCATAAAATAAGTTAATATTTTGCTGGCTATATTTATATATTTCGTCCATCGAATTTTAGCTCATGTAGAACTCTTTTATGTAAGATAAAAAAAATTAAAGTACTTTATGGTACAATCTTTAGATTAAATTTTAAACTTTTTTTCTAGCCTATAGTTTATTCGCCTCTCTTTTGAAAAACTAAGTTAACTTTACAATAATTAGTATTTTAATTTTCTATAATATAGTAATATCTGAAGAGTTATTGTCCTTCCAATGTTCATTGATCTTGCGGAAATGACATTTATATAATATACATGGAACAATTTTTAAAATTATTGATTTCCAAATTCAGTTTTACATTTTGTTGAATGATTAATAATAAGCAAATGCCAGAGTTTTAAGTAATTTTTCAATTTCATCTTCAAGGAATATTTTCAGATCCTTAATTCCAAGAAACAATCAATTCGTGTAAGGACTTTAATAATCTGAATGCTTAAATTCTGCAATTAAGATTTAAGTCGATTTCATGAAGTTTCGAAACTACTTGTGCGTCAATGTTTCCATCGCTAAAAGGCAATCAAACATTTCAATAATCTCTAAAATTGTCAACAGCTAATCTACGAAAATATTGTGAATATCTTAGAACTCGAATAAGTAATTAGTATTAAACTTCAAAATTTATGATAGTTATAGAAATTATCATTATATTTAGAAACATATTTATTAATTTTATTAATAAATATGTTTCTAAAATTATAGTATTCAAACAAACATTAAAATTTGAAAAAAAAGTTTATGTCAACATTATTTGTTGATATTTATTAGCATTAGCTTAACAAATAGAATATAAAATATATGAACTAAATGGAATGTGAAAAGGTTTTACTGTTTTAATTTTAGTTTGTTGATAAATTGAAAAATATGGGCAGATATATTTGTTAAATACTTAAATTTACCATAAAAATTAGCACAGAGAAAATGTAACAATGTGAACTTTTTCACATGTTTTTGCTTAGTTAAAGTATGAACATATTTGAATCTATAAGTTTGAACTCATGAATTTACTAAACGTTATATGTCTAATTGAAAAATAAATAACAATGAGAGACTGACAACAATGTAAAATCATCAAAAGATCAAAAAATAAGAAAAATGTTACCATAAATTTTGGAATAAAAATCCTAATTTTCTAATTTTAGGAAAATATTTTTCATTAACTTTAATTTTATTATAAAATAAATTAAATGGAAATTTTTTAATACATTGTTGTTGTCTTGTAGCTGCTCGGTTGGCATCATGGGGTGTGCAGCTCCACTTTTCCAACTTAACCATCTTTTGATGTGGAGTTCGACTTCCTCAGTACACACATGCAATAGGAGACCATTTATATGTATGGTATGCAACCATTCACACAAAGAAAGAACAAAGACAGGATAGATAGAGAGAGAAAGTATATCCATCCCTGAAATAGGATTCGAAATCACGACCTCCCTATCCGCAGTCAGGCGCTCTGACAACTAGACAAGGGGGTGGGGCTATACATTGTTGAGACTATGAAAACATATTCCGTAACTTAAATCATATTATTTAAAGTTATATCTCTTAAACGGCATTTGAAGTCACGTTAAACTTTGTTGCAACTGTTCAATTAGATTACAGTAATTTTTATATTCCTTAATAATTAGCTAATTTTAATGAATCATTGGATTATAATCATTGCAAATATATCGTCTTTTCACTTAAGAAATAATTTAATAAGTCTTTTTCAAGATATACTAGAACATTTTCATCAACGATTATTAAATACAGCATAAGACACATTATGAATGTAATAATACAATGCTATCAAATTACCTTTTATATAATCAATAAATGTATTGGTTCACTATGAGTTTCGTAGTTTATATGATAAGCCATGATTCCTTCTGAACGAATAAATAAACTAATTAAAACCAAAGAATTAAAGAAATCGCCCTAATAACAGCTTATTTTTAATATATATATATATATATATGTATGTGTGTGTGTGTGTGTGTGTGTGTGTGTGTGTGTGTGTGTGTGTGTGTGTGTGTGTGTGTGTGTGTGTGTGTGTGTGTGTGTGTGTGTGTGTGTGTTCAAACATGTTTGAAAATTCATCAGTTGGAGCTGAATCTTAATTGGAATTGGTGAAAAACTCTCTTGCATTCTGTTCGCTAGATCAAGCTCTGGTATAACCTAGATGAAAAGTTTATATATTGTTTGTTGCCATTCATTATGCATTAGATTATGAAATAATTGAAAACATTTATTTTGAAAGGTTAATGTCACTAGAATGTTTTCCTATATTCTTCTGATTTTTACAAATGCATTATATTGCATGTGACGCGAAACCTAATATCGATTATTGATACATTGACGGCATAATGTGATCGTAATAAAAGACCGTGATTGGTTTTTTATTATTATTTTTGGATATGAAAACAAATAATTGATATATTTTTGCCTTAGTTAATAGAAGTAATGTAGTATTTACAACTGTTAATATTATTTTTTAAACCAGTAACAGTTGAAAATGTCAGATAAAATAATTGTTTTCATTATTGATTGTAAATATCAGCATATTGAGCACCTGTTACCTACCAACCAATAGTAAACTGAATTATTTAAGAATATCTGGACTCTCATATGATATTACCGAATGTATGTCGTCTTGAAAAAGTATAATATAAAAAAATTAATTGAATTGAAATCTCATCGAAATAATTAAATTATTGTTCATTATTCAAAATTAAATACAGAAGCTAATTCATAAATTCCCCAATTGTCTCTTTTGCAGTGTGTTCATTATTCGAATCATGAAACAATGATCCTTGTTTATTCCACAGAAATTTGTGTGCGTATTATCAAGAGCTTTGATAGCCGCACACACATATTACCGCGAATCACAAATTGTCCCTGGCAAACAGTTTCATTTGATCAAATGTTTCATTGTGTGAAATGAATTATATCTTCTACTTGAAATGTAAATAGTTACGATTGCTGAGGTCTCAATTGCAAATAAATGTATATATGCGATCGAAGCGTTTTTGATATATTCATATGTTATTGCTGCTAAAATAAATAGCATTTCCTCTACCTTACACACACATATGTGTGTGTGCTATATATATATATATATATATATATATATATATATATGTAGATACACAGGGTTATGATAATTAAACTGCAAATTTAAAAACGCTGTAAAAAAAGAACCAATGGTCAGAAACACCTGAAATTTCACCAGAATGTACTTCAAACAGGGAGATTTTGTTTGGCGTGGGAAAACAATTAGGAAAAAAAGTGGCCTATAGATGGCGCTGCAAAGGTGGATATTTGCAAATTAAAGTCTTGTATAAAATGCTGAGTAGCTTGAATTCTCGTTAATTGTCGATGATGATGCAACGCCATTTCGGAAATGACCGTATTATCAGCCGACATTTTCCAACTCCCTGGCCGCCACGATCACCGGACATCATTCCCTGTGACTTTTGGCTATGGAGATTTCTAAAAAATGTTGTGTACAGTGCTCTACTAGACACCTTAGCGGATTAGAAATGCCGCATTACACAGCACATTAACAACATCAGCACTGATACACTCCAAGCTTCTGTGGAAAATACCGTTTTACGTTTACACCTCCTAACAGAAAATGGTGGACACCATATTGAAAATTTCTTGAAGAAGACTAAGGACAGTTAAAAACCGAATTATTGGTTGCTTTTTCTACTGTTTTTGGCCGCAGGGCAATTAAAAACCGATTTTTTCCTATACGATGTGATACCACCTTGTCGCTCTGAGAAGCCTTTACACCAAGAGTGCCACAACATCTGCCTGACTTACAATAGCATAACTGGTTTAACGTTCAGCTTAAAGCCACAATTAATTATATTTCATGTCAGAATTCATGTAACTAACCTACAGCTACCTGCGCAGCGCCATCTATTGGCCACTTTTACCTAATTTTTTTCACACGCTAAACAAAATCCCCCTGCTTGAAGTACATTCTGGTGAAATTTCAGGTCTTTCATACCAGTGGTTCTTTTTTTACAGCGTTTTTAAATTTGCAGTTTAATTATGATCACCCTGTATACATAAACCAAAAATAAGTTAAATATTTTGTTCATAAAAAAAGACATTAAAATTGTTTTTTTTCTTTACATATTTCAAGGAAACAAATACATCCAAATAATAAATTTGTTAAATGTACTGTTTTACCTCTAAATGTATTAGTTTTATATTTGTAAGTTAAAAGTCAAAATAAAATAGTTATCATAGAAATCTTGTTTACTGAATTTTTCTTTTGTAAAAAATAAGCAAAATACTAACAGAGGTATGAGATTGTTTAAAATAAAAATAATTAATTATATACACTTAACATTTTATTTCTTATAGTGGTGTCATTATTTTTTTTCTGCAGTTTAGAATAATGAAATTTTATAACTAAATGAATGATCAGCAAATTAAATAAAATTAATAAAAAATTTTAACTAATGAGATCCTAGAAAATGTGCACTTCATTTAATGTTCCACAAATGTGCTTCGTTTTATATTTATTTGTTTTTGTAATAATATGTTTAATTATAAGGTCTTTAAATACATTTTATAATATTAAACAATGCTTCCTAGTCTTTATAATCCACTGTTTGTGTTGTCATTTAGTCATAAGTTTTCTTTTATACATTCAGAAATTATTTAAAAAAAATACAACTTATTTCAGGTAATACGCGGGTCACTCTGAAATTTTTGGAGATACAACTAGGTTTTTAAAGTTATACTTACAAAATTTTAGGTGTGTTCAAAATAGTCTCCTCCAGCATCAATGCACTTTTGTAGACGAATTTTCCACAGATTAAATGCCTCAAGCCATTCATTTCTTCGAATAGATGAAAAAATTGCATTTATTGCCACATAAATCTCTTCTTCTGAATGAAAACCACGTCCACGTAAGTTCTTTTTTAGATTAAAGAATAACCAAAATTCGCACATAGCTAGATCAGGTGAATACGGCGGATGTTCGATCACTTTAATTTGTTTTTGTTTAAGAAACTCAACTGTTAATCAGGCTGTATGTGAAGATGCATTGTCATGGTGACGCATTAGTCCCCTAACATTCAGTTCTGGTAAAATTTCTGGAAGACATTTAGTGGTATGCAAGTTTGCTGTTATTTTCTTCTGTCCTTTTAACTTGATGGCTTTGACGAATCCCATACTTCTGAAGAAAACGGCATACATCACTTTTTTCAGATGGTGTTGTTTTTTCACAATTGTCGACGTGGGATCATCTTCAAAGACCCGTACTTTGTTTTCATGACGTGTTGGAACGTCAAAAAACGGTATGTACGTTTCATCTCCTGTTACAATTTTAGAAATGGTGCGGTGCCACCATCATTCAGTATATTAAGAGTTTCTTTACTGATTCTGACACGCTCCTCTTTTTGATGCTCAGTTAGATTATGGCAAACTACTTTTTTCTTTTCTACCAACTATATATGGCAAAATATATGGTATACTATATATATATGAAAGTATATGGTATATATATGAAAAGTATATGGCAAACTACTTTTCTACCTTACAGTATATGGCAAACTACTTTACGGCAAACTACTTTTTTCATATGTAATTCTTCATGAATGATTTTGTGTAAGTCTGCGGATCCAATGTTAAGTTCCTTCTGTATCATTTGATAGGTACAGCGATTATCATCCACAAACATTTTTCGTAGGGCAGACACATTATCCGGGATTACTGCCGACGGCGGCCTTCCTGTGTGTTCTTCATCCTGAAGAAAATTGCGACCTCTTCTAAATTCTCTAAACCATCTGAATGCAGTAGCAGGAGTTGGAGATTCATCACCCAATGCTAATTGCAACCGTTGAACGCATTCTTCTTGATTTCATCCTACTTTGAATTAGTAGAAAATCATAGCGCGAAAATGTTCTCGAGTCAACTCCATTTTCTCTTTTTTTAAAATTTATTCCACGCTAAACAAGTTGAAGTAAGTCAGTAAAAAATCGTCTTCTGTGTTAAAATACTTTGTACTTTAAAATTAAAACGTTATTTTTATTTTGTAAATTCTCGTCTGCGCGTATCTCAAAAATTTCAGAGTAACCCTCGTATTAGGTCCACTTGAGAGATGTGTACCTGGATTAGGTCTATCTGGAATCCATTTTCCAGATTACTTTTGCAATTTTTTGACGAACGCTTCTTGCCCTATTTCTAATAATGTTCTGTTTTGTAATCACCTGCCTCTTTTCTTGGACTGCTCCTTTTAAATTATCCATTCGCTGACAATACTTTTCCGAATTGAGCTTTTCGTTCAATTTTTAATGCTCAAAAGGTTTTGGTTCTCAGATGTCTCATCATATACACAATGTTTTCTTATTCAGAGCCAAATTTGTTTTAAGTTTGGAAGTTAAAGGCTTTTCACTGAATTTACCGTTTCTTAGATTGTTTTCGAAAATAATCCACTTTTCTTCCCCAATTATCATCCGGTTTTAGAAGGGCTTGATTTTGTACCGTCCAAGCGGAGATAGGCATATGAAGACTCGATTATCAAAATCTTTCTGATTTAATTACGTGCCACCCATTTTGAACATTTCCACGCCAATGTTTCTTCCGATTATGGTCCGAAATAGTTTGTTGAGGTCAATTAGTTTCTCTGTAATTTTCACTGTTGTCAGAAAAAGCTCTTGCTTTTAACATAGTTTTAACAACATCGTCTGTGATCAATGGACAAAACTTTCTGGTAGATCTTATATAATTTATAGAATATTTAGATCTATACCTGTTGTTTGGTTAAATATATTTCTCCCCAGTTCCTTTTCAACGCAAAAATATTTTATTAATGTACCTATCTGTTCTACCAATAAATTTTCAGATAGATAGAAAAAAAATCGAGAAAAAATTTAACCACTAATTTACTGATTGCAATATCTTTATCATCAAATTTATTTTTAATTATTTTTCAATGTAAAAAACATAACATTATTGACACTCTTCCCTTTATAAATATGTGAATTAATGTTTAGTAATATTTTTAGTAGTACATTTATTTTTCTATTTATAATTGAATTAATTTTACTATATATTTTTCAAATTTGTTTCTTTAAAATAGAAAAATTATTTTTAAAAATTAATTTTAAGTACTTAGTATAAAAATATAAATTAAATCTTAATATCAAAATATTGAGTTGCTACATATTTGTAATTTAAAATTGTTAATTTTCATTACAGTACAATGGTAATTATTTAGATTTAAATGTTAATGTTATTTTGACTCTCTTTCTCACTATAAGTTCTTTTTTTTTTTTTTTTTTTTTTTGTAAGCAATTATCACAAAGTGAGTTAAGTTTGAGAAGAAAACATGATTTTACAGCAGCTCAATGGCTGCAATAAATATTTGCTCTGAAATTATTATTATTCTTATTATTATTTTTGGATTTTCAATTACTTATTTAGATCTTTCAGAAAACTAATCACATAAAAATATATTTAAAATTGTATACATTTATATGTTTTTACATCTGTGTGTACATGTATACAAATAAGTATAATAAAAAATTTGATTTTCATTAAGCAAAATAGACTGCATACTGCAGAATAAATTCTAATGTGAGGAATATAACAAGAAAGCATCATTTATAGAATAAAAACTGCCGAATAAAATTGCCACTATCATTGAAAAAGTGAATAATACACAATTTTTTTCAAGAAGCGAGATCTGAGTGCTGTTTAACATTCTGTGGTTCTTGGTTTCTTTTCATTTACTTCTCTAAAAATAACAACATAGTACACTTTAAAAATGGAACTTAATGATAATTGAGGTATCTAGAATTATTAAATTAGTGCACAAATTAAAATTCATAGTTTAAAATACTTTACTAGATGCCAAATATTAACCCTTTACAATAAAGAATTTTTTTCTCCAATATAAAGTCAAAATACCCATAATTCTAACCTTCTTCTCAGATTTAGCATAAACACATGTTATACTTTCAAATTTCTATTGTGAAGAGGGATGTTTTCTCCCTTGATTGACAAATCGTTATCTAATAAATTTCCAGTGCATTTTCTAATCTATATTTCTGTTATAGTTGCGATAAATACACTTGATTCCATAGTTTTCAAAAACCCTGAAAGTTCATTTGTTACAATTTACAAAGGATGATATAGATTTTGATTATTCTAAATGATTTTATCTTGTAAATGCAGTAAGTTCAGTGCCTCTCAGAAAATATCCGGCAAAGAACACCTAAATATTTTGGATTATCAGATTATTGAAATAAAAGTCTCAAGTTCCTACAATCCTGAATCCTGAAAAGGGAAATGAGCAAATTTCTCGTTAAATACTTTTGCAGATTCAATTCAACATGCTCTCATATCAGACACTGTTTTTTCCCAACTTGAGTAGGATGCAGGTAACAGTTAACGTATTGTTATGTTTTTCTTCAGAAATGTGATTTATTAGCAATAATACAAAGTCGCTTCATGATTACAGAAAGTAAACTTGTAGGATTTAAATGCATATATATTTCATGGTAATGCATGATAAAGTAATGTTTTTCTGGTATGACAAATAGATGTTTTTGTACTTTTGGTAGATCTGAATTGCTTACACGTCCACCAAATCTCTCAATATTCCCTTGTTCAAAAATCAAAGTATTTGACAGTTTTAATTAAAAAATTTCTTTTAGCAAGAGTGACTTTTCTTAAGAAACACAATTATCCTATAATTGGCTTTGATTTATAGTTTCTTACTATTCAAAAATTCTATGTGTTTGTCAGAGATTTTCAAACAGCTGTGGTGAATTTTAATACATACACAATAATTTTGAGCAATTTCTATCATGAATATTATGGAAATGATTATAGATATTCAACCCTTTTAAATTTAGCAACATTAATTTA
This sequence comes from Latrodectus hesperus, assembly GCA_037975125.1. Lineage (NCBI taxonomy): Eukaryota > Metazoa > Arthropoda > Arachnida > Araneae > Theridiidae > Latrodectus > Latrodectus hesperus. The sequence goes on from CM075856.1 coordinate 52,990,961, forward strand.
ATTATCTTCTGAAATTATGCTTGGATTATTTCAATAAAAATGATTTTTAATGAGCTGGGCCATCTATACATTTTCGTCACAATACGCATTGCCAACCACCTACCCCAGTGGTCAGCGTGCCTGACTGAGAATAGGGAGGTCCTTGCTGGAATTCCGAATCAAGCAAGGATGTACATTCTCTCTCTCTCTCTCTCCTGCCTTTGTCCTTTCCTTGTATGAATGGGTTGTGAATGATTGGCTACCCCATAAATGGGTGCCTATGGTATGTGTGTGCTGAGGAAGGCGGACTTTACACAAAATTACGGTTCCATTGGAAAAATAGAGAAGCGCACCACGCATTGCCAACCTAGGCGGCACAAGACAACAGTATGCGTTTTTTTCTTTTCTTTCAAAATGTTTAGAGCTAATTTGTGATTCTAATGTTAAGGAATGATATGAATACTTTTAGATGCATCAAATTTGCACGAGCGTTTTGAATACAGAGGTTTTGGAGTCAATTACTAATATCACGAGAATTTAAGCATGCCATTAGAAACTCTTATTATAAAGTTTCTTATGATTCCCTATATAATACTTCTCCCACCTTCAATAAAATCGGACGGGAAAATGCTGTTCTATTTATAAAAAGAATAAAATAGGAACGGCAAACTGCATTTAGTGCTTTTTTCATTATCCTTCTATGCTCAAATCAAATATTCGCAAAGCCTCTTAAGACTGAACAATAATATATGTAGTATGATAATTATGCATAAAACAAAACAAAAAATGGTCACCTAATGCAAAATAATATGTAATATGATAAGTATTAAAATAATATGTTGTTTTTGCGAAATAAAATCCAACAAAGCTTCTGTTACAGACGAGATTAGTTAAGCAAAATATAAAATGTATATATTCATACAAGTAGCGACATCTAGGTTCTATTAATAGCACAAACAATGTGTAATTTCTACATATGTGAATAAAAAAAATATTTTGGGGATTTAGAATGATTGCTTACTTGATTTGAATACATTATTTTTTTATCTAATGTTGATATTATATTTATTTTTAAGTAAAAATTGCTATTTGAAATAATACTTTAAAATAAAATTTCTAAACAATTGATTTTTCTTGAGATAGAAGTTCTAAAACATTGATATTTATTATTGAATTAATTTTTTATATAATTGTGTGTTTATTAGCTTATGTAAGTTACATAATTTTTATCTTTATGCGTATCTGGTATATTTACTAATTTTATGTTAAAATTTATCTAGATTTTGATTCAATATAGGAATACTAAATCATATTTTTAATATAAATTTCAAACAACTGAGTGTTTCCAAAATTGGAAAAGTTTGATTTAAAATTGGCAATAAATTTAAAGATTTATTTCCTTCAAAGACAAAGTTAACATATATACTAAAGTAATACTTTACGGTAACATGCATGTATATTGCACATTTGAGTAATCCATTACGTTTTGATTAATGACTATTATATTGTATTGAATAAAACATTTGAAGTATTTTCAAATTTTTGAATAGGTATAATTATTTTATAAATTTAATTAAAAATTTGCAGTTATATTTGTTTATGCAAATACTTTTTATATAATTTTTATATTAATATTAACGTTATTTTTTTCAGAGCACAATGAAAAAATCATAATATCATTTTACTTAGCTATTGCACCATACACTTCATATTATTTCTGATACATTTGTGTTACAGAGCAAAAGCATTTTCATTTCATGATAATGGGAAGATTAATAATAATAACATCATTTATTAATTTTAGATATGAATGACGTTGATTAAAATAGGAAGTATAAAGTTGTATTTTGCAACAAAAGGAAATAAATATTTTTAAAATTTAAGAATCGTAAATTTTGTTTTAAATTCAAAAAAGGATTTTTTTTTCAATTCAAACTGTATATAATTTAGATGATTTTCTACTTTTTCCACGGTGAGTTACTGCTCTTGTATTTTTTTCCTCTATCGATTGAAGAAGCAAATTTGCTCCACTGTCATCGGTGAATACCAGGGAACTTGAAATTTCCAATTCTGAACTCAAGCGAACTCCAAAAGAAGTTTTGTGTATTTTTCTGCAGGCGTTTCTCATGTGAAAATATTGATTTTTTCAATATTTCAGTCGTATTTACAGCAGATATTTTACATACATAATCGACGTCATTGTTTTCTTGCTAAATTTAAACCTATTGACTATATATTGAGTTTAGAGCAGCTGTTACCAAATGTATTTCATGCGAAGACGATTGCATTCAGAAGATATTGTATTTCTTAAGATTATTTTGCATCATTAACTGTGCTTTTGATTATCTTCACATTACAAGAAATTTAATTTATATTCATCTATTATAAATATCTATTATATGGTATCTTTTTAAAATGTGTGTACTCTCAAAACATGCACATTTTGGTACCACCTAGTTGTAATTGTACTGGCATGCTTCCCTATACCTAAACCTGAATTGAGCTTTACTAGTTATGTAGCAACAGCAAGGTAGAGCCTTCATGATTTTGAATCAGGGACCAAGCAGAAGATACCATGTATTTGGCTTGCCACCCACAAAGGTATCCTTTCACTTGAAGGACATTGAGACCAAGACATTCTTATCATTCCCCTGCTGCGTTTAGCGCACACAAATGTTATTCGGTTAAGCCGGGATTCGAACTGAAAATGACGTCCTAACTAACCAGGCCACAGTGTCTAATACCACCTACTGGACAGTATAAGACAGTTGTAAATCATTTACAACAGTCTTATACTGATTTATATTCAGTGAATATTGAAATATCGGTATTATATTATTTATATTGAAATATCAGTGTTATTTCAATATTCACTGAATAATTTGCCATCTTAAATGTCTTTTCCCTGATAGCGCCTTTATTTAAATGCCGCAATAGTTAGAAAACTCCCAAATATATTCCCTGATGACTATGCGTACAGAAAATAGCAAAGCAATTTAAAAATATTTTTGAATCAGGTTAACTACTGTTTTTGATTATTGTGAAATGTGTAATGATATTCTTCTATTAACTAACAAGCAAAGCCCACCAGTTACTTTGTGGAATCATTTAAATGTATAAATAGCTTTCTAGGAAAAATTACATTAAAGGTAAGTAAAAATATTTATTCAACTTAATGAGGGAGTTTGTTGAAAACGAAACATATAATTAACTCTTACGTATTGATCTCTTAATAACAAATCTGTGAATTACAGATAACTTAAATCCTTTTAATTACATATTTAAAGAATTTATAAGTCAACATGTATTCGATCAACAATTACTTTCATACTCGAAAGCTAATCAGACCGGTGTTTAAAGATTTCGATGTATTTTGAATCATTACAAACATTCAAGCCTAAGGTGGGATTTGAACTCGATAACTGCTTAACAAAGAGCAAGAGAAAATTAATTAAAGTGCCTATCTACACTTTAATTTATTAAATAGGGACTACTTATATCCTCATTCCTATTCATTTTTAATCGGTGATGTGTTACAAACACAGGAAACACATTCCACGCAATTGATGAACTTTTGAGGTTTGTGTGTGCCTTTCAACGGTTATTTCTTGTGCACGAGGTCGATTAGACCACGACATACAGTTGAAAGATGATGATGAACCACTGCAAATTTCGAAGACTATAGTGGGAAACCTTTCCATGATCAATTGAATCAATGACCAAAGCACTAAATATTTGACTGCAATCTCGCCGCAATGGTGTAAATCAAATTAAATTTTCAAAATCAAAAAGAAAGTAAATATCATTATTTAAAGAAATACTCTGTAGAATGTAAAAACCAATAAAAGATAATGTGTGAATATTTTTCATCCCACAAAGCAATTTCCTATATAAATCAATTTCGAAGAGAAAAAAATTAAAAACGGTATGTATCGTTATGCGCACGTAATCAACAATAAATGAGTTCAAATCAATAATGCAATCATGGCATAAATTAATTACAAACATTGCATTTAAAATTTTAAAAGGAAATCTATTATTTAATTTAACAAGCCTATATTTTGATATAAAAATATGACAACGTCCTGAAATAGATTTACTCTATTTTATGCAGCTATTTTTATTTCAATCTTTAACAAAAGCGTGATGTAGATGAGCACACTATAAAGTTTTTATTAAAATAGATTATAAAATTACTTCTCTATTATAATATATATCTATATCATAAGCCCAATAATATTAGAATTTTGCACATAAAATATTTTTGAAAAATCTTTCCCACAAGGATTGAAAATTACTTACTTTAAAAATAATCACATTGGTATATAAGTTTTCCTTTTTTATTATACATGATCTAAGCTTACTTAAAAATATTAATCAGACGTGAGTAGTTTTTTTGTGGTTATTATTAAAACACCTTAGCCGATAAATTGTGATATAGATAAAATAATTTTTTTTTACATTTTATAGACAAATAGATTTATCTTAAATATTCTAGACGATCATAATTGTTAAGAAAATTTTTTAAGGTTAATACCCTTTTTATTATTGAAAAAAAGACAAATGTGACATAATTTGCTTTAAATTAATTTGTCATTATATGCTTTTCAGTAAAAAAATATTATATCAATAACGCAATTTTTTCTCAGAAAATACCATCTAAAGCAAAGAATAAAATAAAATAATAATTTGAAATTTTCTAAAGCTACTAAAAGAATTTTTTTCACGTTAAATATTAAAGGTGTTGTTTAATGTATTAAAATGCAACTTTAATGCAAAAAATTAATCAAGTCCATAAATAATAAAAATTTTACCTTTTTTTAAAACTAAGGATATTTTAAAATATCTTTAGAATATTTAATTTCAATGGCGTGATGACTCTCTCTGATATATACTTATAAGAACAATTAGAAATTTGTGTGCGTGTGAGATTTCTAAAATTAAACTAAATAACCTGTCTTATTTATAGGAAATTTATACTTAAATTCATGTTCACTAATCTCTCTGCTCACTAATTTTTTGAGTTCTGGAACTAATATGAAGAAAATTAAAAATACATGTTTATTGACTTAAAATTTCCATACAGAATAGTTTGTCAGAAAAATAAAACTAAATTTTATATACGGAGTACAACGTAGATATAAGTAAATGATTTCAAAGTTAAAGCAAAATGATCAGTTATAGAAAAACTTACAAATGAAGGGAGACTAATTTTTATCAGGCGACCCTTAAGCGATGTGTAGGACGAGATGTCGTTGGGCATTGAAGCATGCAAGCCCTGAATGGTATCCTGTTTCAACTCTTTCAAAGTTTAAATGATATCATATGTCCTTCAACTACACCGCCAGCTTTTCATCTAGATGTCTTAAATGATATCAGATATGAACGATCGGGGATATATCTGTAAACAAGCAATCATGAGAAAGTGGGAATGTAGAGTACGAAATCCTGTGAAGCCTTTACCGTGAGAGGGAGAGTATTGTTCTGGTAAAAGAATATCTCCGCTGAGACTTCCATGAATGACAACACATGGGGTTGAAAAATGCTATGGAAATAGTTCGATTGCCTCGGATCAATATTAAAGATGTACGTATGTCAAATGGGATGACATCCCATATGTTAAAGATAATTGTTAAATATTATAAGAGCGGTGCACCGGTGTACAGAGAAGGCAAGATTGAGACATTCAATACTTATCCTATACCCATGTACACGATTATCAACATCACCTAAATTGAATATATTAATGTTAGTGAAACGGTCTGATTCTATTTGGTTCCAGACCAATCTCTGTAATAATGACTCCAAATTGTGAGTGGATATCAGTTGTAGTACATGCAAGAGGTATTGCGATAACTACTGTCCTTCAATCAGACACTTTGCTATGTTAAGGACAGACATAGAAACTCTTATAAGAGTGCAGTGCTTTCTTTATACGGACAACGTTCCATTGTTGAATGGTGATTCAGCTTCACGTCCTTCCCTTAAGATCAGCAAAGTGAAGCTTCGTTTGCAGCGATAGTAACGTCTGGAATTGTAACCACACTTTTTTTCTGGGTTACAAGAATTCTGAGGATTGGAAGTTCTACGTTAATTTGTGACGTCCCAACTCCAATGTTGTTGTGGCTCTGATCTGGTGAGGAGTGTATTAGCTCATGTTGACAGTTGAAACAATTGAAGTCACATGTATAAACGCGAATAAGCTTTATCAATTTAATGAGAGTTGCTGGGATTTTTATTTAAATATAATCTTAGTAAATGTCATTATAAAATTTTTTGCAGTAGGTGAACATGATCATTTTACATCTCTTAAAATATACAGATTCTTGTTAATTGTAAGAATGAAAACTAGATGAAAATATAATGAAGTTAATGATGAATTATATACAATTAACACATAATAATTTGTTATTTTACAAAATTTTTGATTATAAACAAATTAAAATTTATAAATCCTATTAAAAAAGTTTTTTATTTACAGAATCAGAGCATTAATTCGGTCATAAACATTGTGAAAAAAATTAAGATTTACTCATAACTAAGCTGTAGAAGAGTTCCTAACGATACAAATTAAGTTTTCAAGGCTTATTGGGAATTTATCTGTTTTATTTAATTTCGTTCTTGATGTACAATTTCTCAAAATTCTGTTCTTTCTGGTGATCTTCTAATTTTCACTGGCAATGGCTAAATGCAAGAATAATGTTAAGGAGCAGGTAGTCAAGAAGTGGAGTGGAATTCCTTTGTTTTCACAAGGCAGTCTTTGTAATTAGAAATGCGATACCTATGGAAGTACCTGGAAATGTGCCTGGCCCGTAAAGAATAGTACATCATTCCTAGTTCATTATAGGATATACCAGCTGAGTTTTGGTATCATCTCGTGAACATTATCAGCTTACGTGTCAAATCGTCACCTGATTGTGCTTTAAAATTATAAGGCGCTTGGTAATTAGCAATTATTCCAAAACTAATACATATATAATAATGCAGATAAGCTCTGAACTGTACCAAAAATAATCTTAAGAACAATCCTGAATTCATCTGCATCATTATGTATGTATATGGAGAGCTTCTTGACCATTAGTCTTCCCATCCATTGAACTGTCCAGTACTTTCTGAGGCTGATAGCCGAAAATCAGAAAAGCGAAAAGCACTATCTTGTTTTCTAATCCCAACACTTCTTCACAAGCAAAATAAGAATGGCCTTGTTGGTCAGCTACGCATCCTGACTACCCGATATCCATCAAAACCCCATGTCTCTATCCGTCTTAAAATCTAGCAGTTGCCCATATTGCCTCCAGTGGTATTGTAATGACATCTCTTATTAAAAAGTGTCTATCTATAATAGATTAAACGTATACAAAATTATCCTTATTATCAGTTGTTACTATTAGTACAACTAATAATTTAATATACGAAGAAGATTCAAGTTATCGCCATCAGGTGGCATTACGCAACTACCCTGCATTTCTAGTCATTTGCATATCTACCTGACACGTACCTTCATTGCAAGTTTTGTAGGAATCCCACAATTATTTGTTTCTTTTCTGGTAATGAAAGTATTTTGTCGAGAAGAAAATTTAATACTATGAAAGTAGGTTATGGATAAAAATCTATGTTTACCATTGATTATTTTCAGTTATTCTTCAAGTCTTTAATAACTGATTTGATATCTAGATAACGTTGTATAAGAAGGTATGAAGTAATTATTTTCATCATGAAAAGGTATTTCTATAAAAATATGCTATATTGTAAAGTTGGATATAAAGGTACTTAAATTTATTAAAATATACTTTAAATTTTTAAATAATATTTATGCATGTCTCTATATTTCTCTAAGTATTAAATGGAAATAAAGAAGAGCTGATATGCTAAATACAATATAATTTTGTATATATATTGTATTTAGCATATCAGCTCTTAATTAACACAATGGTTAATAATTAATACAAGTCTCATAAATACAAAAATTTGTGAATGCACTGACATAAAATTTTTACAAAACATTTTTATTTCATGGGTATTATAGTTTTGTTTATATTTGAAAATTTTATAATTTCAATTATGATTTTAATTTCGTGTAAGCAAAACTAAAGCATTCCAAACTGGAAATTAATAAATTTTTACCTATTTAATAAATTTTTATCTTTTAATAAATAATGTTTTGAAATAATTAAAAGAATTTTTTCAACCATTGGTAACTTTTCAGAAAAGGCAAAGAATTTCACAATTAAAATGTTTTGTATAAATTCATGACTAGTAAATTAATACTTATTATGCTACATTAGTAGATAATACAGTTCTTCCTCAGAACATTCAACAAGGAAAAAAGGTAAATTATGTACTTTTACTGTTAAAAGATTTTTCACCGTAAAATTTTAAATAGGGTTGAAAATATCTTCAAAACATTGTAAAAATAACATTGGATGTAAAAGTTTTCTACTATGTATTTTTCACTGAATTCAATTTTATCATTTCTAAAGAACTAAGGCATACAAAATTCAAGAAAATAAAACTTTTATATAAGAACCAGTATGGTTGAACAAATATTATCTATTTTGTACACAAAGTTTTATGTAAAAGTGTAAAATAAAATAAGTAAAAATTGTAAGAGTTTACACTATTTTAAAGGAAATTAGATGCCTTGGAATATTTCTTGACACATGCAAATTTTTCTGGACATTAGTTACTGAATAATGGTAGGATTATTTGAAATTTGAAAGTATAAATTTATAATAAAACAACGTTAGAACCAAAAATGAAATAACAGCTCTTATATACCTGTAAATGAATTTAAACAGAATTTATATTACATGTATGAATTAGAAACTTTTAAGTAAGGTTTTAATTCATTCATTTGTTGATATTTATCATGTGTTATTCGGTAGGAATATGTTGATATTTATCCTTTGCGCTTTCCGAAGAGTAATATTCTTATTACAGGATTCAAAAACGTTGTGAAATGCATAGTATTAAAATTTCTAAGAGCAAAATAAGCAGCATTATTAATCGGACAGGTAAAAACCGTCAGTCATTATTTCTACATGGAAAGAAGTCCCCAAACGAATATCCGAAAAAAGTACGTACTGTTTCAAATGTTTCTAAAGTGAAATCGCTGGAAACAAGAAAAAATCCATCAACACAGAAATCAACTGCAAAGTCTTTAGATACATCTGTATCAACAAAAAATAAAATAATAAACCAAGATTTACAACTTAAAAAAGCTAAAAGCATAATGTTCATCAGCTTTTGCCGAGACATGTGGCTCAACGCAAAACATTTTGTTGAATCTTGTATAACAACCATTTAAAAGAAGATAAATGGAAATACATTGTGCCCCTTGATGAAGCATGGGTTTACCTAAATGACTGCAACAAAAAAGATCTATTTACTATAGGAAACGAGGAGAAATAAATATACAAATCTGGTTCCATCAATGTAAAGAAAGTCTCAGCAAGGAGTTTATGATAGTCACAGGTTTCTCCTACAATAGAAATTAAAAATAAAAGGAGTAGAAAAAATGTTAAAATCAATTTATCATACTATCAGGAGAAGGTTTTACGTCCAATATTTACAGAAGAAATTCCACTTCTTTATCCCAAAGACTTTCAAAGAGACATCAATAAGTCAAAGCTACAAGTCATACTTCGAAAAGTACCACTGCATTCTTTGAAAAAATGAAGACCAATACAGGTATTGCATATATACCTTTTCAACATATTCCTGTAAAGTCCACTGACGTTTCACCTATGGATTATTGTGCCTTTGGTCTGTTAAAAAGAGCTCTTTCTAGACGCAAGCCCACCACGACGGATGGACTCTGGAAAGTAGTGGAAGATTAATGGAACGCAATACCCCTGGAAATTTTACGAAAAGCTCTTATATCATGGAAATCACCATGCAGACTAGTCCAGAAAAAAAAGCTATCAGATCGAACATTTAAAAAATAGTATTTACATTTTAAACATTAATTAAATGGCCCAAAATTATTCTAAAAATGTGTTAATACCCTCTGTATATTACATTTGACATTCTTTGTTCCCAATGAATTAACACTAATACAGATCAAAAGCTTGTCCATTCTCTTTTGGTGTTTCATGGTTTACTTTTGCAATCATGTCTAAATTCTAGGAAATTTTCAGGATTTCCACACTTTCAGTATTATATTATATTTTGTAACAGTATTTTAGTTAAGTGTAGAAGGACATATTAAATTATACAATTTTAATTGGGAGATGAAAGATTTCATATAATTTTATGTTTATATAAACTGCCAAATATATCAAATGAATACTAAACAAAATTTGCACATATATTCATAATAAGCATAAATATTCTTACAATTTTAATGTCTACTTTAAGTAATTAAAATGCAAATTACTAGATACATTAGGGGTAGAATTTCTATGTGGTTCACAAATACAATTCACATATTAGAACGTTTTATAGCTAATGCTTTATTTTTTAACATCACTGTAGTGAACAAATATTTTTTAATTAATTGATTCATTTATTTTTGGAATTATTTATAAGTATATCTTACAGTTCAAATGTATGAAACATTTCATATTTAAATCGAAAAAAAATTTTCAATAATTTTATCAAAAAATAATTTTGAGAAAACTAAATTATGATCCAAATTTAAAATAATTAGGAACACACTTTAGTTTCCTTTAGGATACTATTTAAAAAATTATAAAATATTATGAAAAACAATAATCTTATTTAAAATACAAAGGAAATTTTTTAATATTAAGCAAATTTAAAAAATATAAAGCCAAAGCAAAAGTTTACAAATTTGAATATCAGCCTATGATTAAGAAAAGTATGTTATATAATGTGATTAATCCACTTTTAAATAAATGTTTTTTTTTCATTTTTGTAATTGCAAACGTTACTTGCTTATAGGAAATTAATAAACAAATTTACACACATCAAAGTCATACTTATTTTCTAAAATTAAATAAAGAGGATACGCCTGTGGATTAAATCCTTAAACTGTTTCATTTTTTGAATGTGTCTTTTAAATTGAAGTATCAAAAAAGTACGAATTTTAAGTATTTTAAATTAATGATTCATGTAGATAATTATTTAAAGTCTATAGAACATCTTCATTAATCTTCTAATGTCATTCAGTATCTATATGAAATATTCAAATTTGTAGCGAAACTTATCAAAACGTACTTAGTAGAAATAGTACCACAACAATATTATATAATTTACTAGTGAAAAAACTCCAATATTTTAAATCAATCACATAATAATTTTAAACTTACGAAAAAACTAAAAATGCTGAATCGTGATGAAGAATAACGATTTAAATAAGTAAAGATTGTCGTAGCTTGAAGCTTTCCTTGAAAATGTATTGAATGTTTCGACAAGAAAGAGAAATATAATGTATTTGAAGATAATAATGCAACTATTATTTAAACTGTAAGAATATCTTGAATTATTGAAACAATTGTTTCAATATAGTGAGGAAATAATGAAAATTGGACACTTTTTTGAGATGTTTTTACATCTCACGAAAATATCACTCTTTTCCTTCATCAAAAGTTGAAAATAATTACTACCAATAAACTCGAATCCATACAAACAATAAATTCTTTTAGTGCACCAAATAGGGAATTATAATAAATAAGGTACCATCTTAGTAATTGGCTTCTTGTATTCGACAAGATAAGCAGCTCCATATTACTTAAATTAAAACTCATTTCACTTAAACATGATGTTCATTTGCAGTGGATACCTTCACATGTGAATCTCCATGGGAATGAAATGGGAGATAATCTTGCTAAGGAGGGTGGCAGGATTTCAACAACTCCTCTTCCACACGCATCTTTATGGAGTTATACTCCAGGGAAAAATCTAAAATCTCGGAGGAGTGAAAAACACTCCCTATCCATGATTGGTACAAGGGATCAGAACCGGGTTTGTCCCTTGACCTCCCTAGTGACAGACGTACCCGGACTACTCTCTCAAGATTTACTAGTGGTCACATTAAGTGCCTCACTTACAACGAGGGCAGGAAAACCTTCGTCTCCTGCACCAAGTGCCAAAGTCATCAGGCCTCTCCTGAGCACTTTTTGGATTACATGGGTCTCTCTAAGGAGGATCTCTTTAGCAATCCTCTCCTCGTAAACTTCTTTAGAGTCAACGGGCTCGTGGATCTTGTCTGACTCCGTCAGACAGTGAGGACAAGAAACAATAACAATAAATAAGGATTCAAATCTATATATATCAAAGACACACAATGTTAGAAGCAAGTACAAAAATAAATTTTATTACATTAAACATTTTTCATTTTTATTTTTAATATCCTGATACTACAGGATTTCTAACTTTCAAAAATACAGGGAATTATAAGTGATGGCATATTATATAGTGGGGTAACAAATACTATTCTGAAGTGGTGTATCATCGTTACCTAGAAAGTCTTCTTAATTTAAGAGCAGAGACCAAGCAGAAGGGCCCCAGAATTATCCTGTCCCCCCAGAGATATATTTTAACATTTTAGTTAATAAAATATGTTACTATTCGTCTTATCAAGCACATGGGAACAAAAAATGAAGTGTTTTAATATAAAAACTGAAATATCATTAAGATTATGAATTTCCGAAATTATTATAATAAAATAATTACGATTAAAATTTTTACAACCGTGAACGCATTCTTGGACTTAGAATTTGGAGCAACTAAGAAAAACCACATTTTTTTCCAACGACGGGCATGATTGGGTGACGAACCCTATGCCACAACAAGGCCAGAAACTGCTACTCATTTGTCGTTACCCAGCGAGCACTTGTGAAACAAGTCACAGAGGCGAGTTGCGTTGCACGCGCCATACCACCACAAACCCGTTTATAGGGTGGGCCACATTCATACATCATCACGGAAGAAAGGATAGAGAAACACAGAGACAACAGAGAAAGAAAGTAATATCCATACCCGAACCGGGATTCGAAACCAGGACCCACAGCTCAGGAGTGCTAACCACTCAGCCATCGGTCGGCAGAAAAACTATATTATATTCTTGCTATTTGAAAACAATTATTTTGATTAAAATTAATAGCATTTATTAGAAACTTCGTAAAAATAAATCTTTAATAAACAAAATATTAATAAAACTTTTATATTTTTATAATGCGTTGTAATCCTTTTGCCATGATATAAAATTCGAATTAATTCGGGAAATTTTCAATCGTTTTATTAATCCCCATTTTCTCTATTCAAAAATGTTCATTTTAAAGTTAATCTTCTATTTTTAGATATTTATAATTACAAGCATATATGGTTTCAATACGACCACATTTTCCCTTTTGAATTTAGAATCTTGTTTCACAAAATGCTTGAAATTTTATATTATTTAGCAAACAAATATTAGATAGTAAACTTGATAGATTAGGATTCCTTTAATGCAAAATTATGTCCATACTTGGAAAACTTTATTAAAAATATTCGAAATGATAGAAAATTTCTAATCCATTATACGCTTCTAACTGATTTTGAATAATATATTGTTTAAAAATTTAGAAAGCACAATGCATATCGAAATAAATAACATCAAGTAAATTTGATCTCATTTTTATGGTCTCAGATCTAGTGCTAATTACTTTGTGATTTATAAATAAGCATTTAAAAATTCAAGAGTTAAGTCATTTTCCTAATCACTTATTTCTAAATAAAATTACTGAAGATAAATAATAATTTCAATTTTATGCTAAAAATTAATAAGTATTTATTAATTATCCATTAATAATTTATGTATATGAATACATAGGTTTACATATATGTATGTACATATGTTTTGTTCTTACCTGGTAAAATATTTATTACGACTTCGGAAAGTAATTATTAACTTCATATCACTTTGGACGAATATGTGTTGAATAATACTAATATCTATTAAATTAGACCAGTATTATTCTTAAATTTCACTTTGATTTTTCTACTGAAAATTTTTTATGAAAACCATTAACTGTATGATGTAAATTAAACAAAATTGTTCTTTAATTAATTATTGTTCCCTTTAAACAGTGTACAAATATTTAGCAAGCATCAAAACATTTTAAATATTAATAAAGCACACAATTTAGCACTTATTTAATTAATTTTCTAGTTTGCTAAATAGTTTTTCAATTGGAATACAATACTACGACACAAATTCGTATGTAAAGAAATAAACTTCATCTACTCTTAAGACCTTGATTTGTTTTAACCGAGTACTTTTGTGTATCTGAAAGGGCAATTTATATTTATTGCCCTTTCAGACTTACAATTTTTTCAGACAAGAACACTTGTTATTTTTATACTTCATAGCTCATGCAAATACTTTAGTTTCTTTAACCGGCATTTTATGTTACTATTATTTGGAAGGGTTCTTAAAGCTCCTTCTTTTAATTCTTAACAAAACTGTCTAATGAATCCTCGGAACAAGTTCAGTATCCCCATACACTTGGCGCCGCGATGATTTCTTTTGTCGCCAAGCTGGCGCGCGTTTATTAAAACGGGAAATTTCCTTAAGTTCGATCGAAAAATAAGCATTTCAGAAAATTTAAAAATGGAAATAAATATAAATAATTGACTTACTTGATATGAAGTTAAGCTGACATGCCGATTGGTATATTTATTTCGACATTTTATTCGTTTGTCACCAGTGTCACATTTCAGTAAAAATAATTATCTAATTTTACAAAAAAAGCATGCAAAAATATTTTTCTAAATATATACACTTTATAAAATTTAAAAAAAAGCATACCAAAACTTATTTTTCAAATATATATATTGTTTAAAAATTTAGAAAGCACAATGCATATCGAAATAAATAACATCAAATAAATTTGATCTCATTTTTATGGTCTCAGATCTAGTGCTAATTACTTTGTGATTTATAAATAAGCATTTAAAAATTCAAGAGTTAAGTCATTTTCCTAATCACTTATTTCTAAATGAAATTACTGAAGATAAATAATAATTTCAATTTTATGCTAAAAATTAATAAGTATTTATTAATTATCCCTTAATAATTTATGTATATGAATACATAGGTTTACATATATGTATGTACATATGTTTTGTTCTTACCTGGTAAAATATTTATTACGACTTCGGAAAGTAATTATTAACTTCATATCACTTTGGACGAATATGTGTTGAATAATAATAATATCTATTAAATTAGACCAGTATTATTCTTAAATTTCACTTCGATTTTTCTACTGAAATTTTTTTATTAAAACCATTAACTGTATGATGTAAATTAAACAAAATTGTTCTTTAATTAATTATTGTTCCCTTAAAACAGTGTACAAATATTTAGCAAGCATCAAAACATTTTAAATATTAATATAGCACACAATTTAGCACTTATTTAATTAATATTCTAGTTTGCTAAATTGTTTTTCAATTGGAATACAATACTACGACACAAATTTGTATGTAAAGAAATAAACTTCATCTACTCTTAAGACCTTGATTTGTTTTAACCGAGTACTTTTGCGTATCTAAAAGGGCAATTTATATTTATTTTACTTACAATTTTTTCAGACAAGAACACTTGTTATTTTTATACTTCATAGCTCATGCAAATACTTTAGTTTGTTTAACCTGCATTTTACGTTACTATTATTTGGAAGGGTTCTTAAAGCTCCTTTTTATAAGTCTCTAAAAAACTGTCTAATGAATCCTCTCTAGAGACCTTCACCTAAACTAGTGAAACTCATCCCTAGCTAGGCACAAGGAGGTCCGCTGCACTTAAAATGTAAAACCAAGATGAGGTTAAAACTTTTTAAATTTATTTTTAGTAGATGTGATCATAAAATATTTTTTTCATTTGTTATTTTCTTTTTTAACACAGTTTTACTGTCAATTTTTCATTACTATATGACAATAATATGACATTTAGATGACATAAATGGTAAAAACACCAATTTACTTCTCAACATATGAATTATTTTTAATAGGTTAAGCACATTTTAATACATACTGACTTTACGATAATTACCTTTAAACTGAAAGAAATGAATTTGAAAGAAAAAAACGCTTTTAAAACGCTAATTTAACTTAGAAAAGTATTTTTTTTGTTAAAATTTTACAAACTCCTTTTTTTATAAAAATGGCATAAGACAGTTATTTGATATATTTTCTGAAAAGTTTTTCGTATTGTGTTTAAAAAAATATTGTGACAAAAATACACTAAGACTAAGGAATTTTTAAATATTCAAATATGATTTAGCTATTCCTTTTAAAACCTAAGATTTTTTTCAGCCCACAGATTCACAAAAAAAAAGTATTTTCAATTTCTTGTATTGTATGATATCATTTTAATCTATCGAATGAATATTTTTTTATGAATTCATATTTGTTATTTTTATATTTACAGTGTTGTTATATTTGCTGCCAATTGTAAAAATTATTATTGTCTCTCACTTAGAATAAAAAACTTATTTTTAAAATATTAATTATTTTAATACTTATATATTTTTAGATGATTACTGAAATCTCATAAAATTCTGAGTTAATACTTAGGATTTCTTTAAAGTATTTCAAAAAATTATTTGTAATTAATCAAGAAATACCATTATTTTTATTTGTTTTTCATAATTATATACTTAATTCATTTTTTAAATTTAATTATAATAATTATATAATAATCCATTAAAACTATTCATTAATAATTTTACATATGCACACATTTTCAAACAATGAATTATGTTTTTAGTATCACAATTGTAATAATAGAAACAACTTTTAAAATTATTAAAAGAATGAAGCTTAAATATTAAGTTAAAAGGTGATTATTTTTTCAAGGATTTAATGGTGAGCATTTACAATCATACTAAAAAAATGCAGAGCTTTGAAAATTGCGAAACATTTTTTTTTTCACAAAATACAAAAATATGTTAGGAAAATAATTAACTAGCTGTAGAATATTAATACTTAAATATTTATTAGTGAAAATATTTTAAAGAATATAGGATAAGTAAAATTTTCAAGATCCTAAAATAATTTTATGAAATTCTTTGGTGATTTGTCTCAAATAATGTGAATAATATGCAATGAATATTTAAAATATTTCAAAGATAAAAATGTAATGCTTTTAAAATCTCCAATTACCTAACTTTAATTTATATTTTTTATGAAAATAATTTTAATTACAATTAGATTAATTATTTTAAATAATATTGATATATACTAAACAATGCACACAACAAGGAAATGTTATAATCTGTTCATATAACTGTAAGCTTAAAACGTACCATTTATTATAATTAAAATGTAATAAATTATTTAATAAATTAAAAGTAAAGCTTAGAAATTATCACAATTCCCAATAATTGGCACAATGATGGCATAAAGTTTTATTGTTTACTGTTGTGTGGTGTTTAATATGATTAAATTATTATAAAACAATATTTTAATACCATTTTTCTTAAAATATAATTTTTAATTTTAGATATAAAAACTGTTAATATTACAATAATAACCATAAAATCAGGATTTGAAAAAATTATGAGTACCATTATCTACCTTTATTCAAACACACTTTTAGAAAAGCAACTGTTTCAATATTCAAGTGATAGCATGAACAAAAACAGCATAAAATATTCACAACTCCATTTTACATCATTTTTCTTGCAAATTAAGTTTTAGAGCAAGACAGTAACTTCAGGGAATGGAAGTATTTTCAAATGAGTATTTCGTATTTTAAACATTTTCCCTTCATTTCAGTATCCGGGAATAATAAATGAAAGTACTCTTTAACTTTACAGGAATTTAAAACAAATTAACTATGGATTTAACATGCACGTATACGTACACATTAAATATTACACACTACCTGATTTTCCACTTCTATTATTTTCAGTTTTGTGAATGTATGTCTGAAATACCAACTCATTACAGATAACTTCAATTAGTTCAATTCTATTATAAATAAAAACTATTTTGTTTTAAAATACATTTAAATAAATTTCATTAAAATAACCAAAAAATTAAAATGTGTGTTTTGATACAAATTTTTTATTTGTGATATTTTAGAAAAAACAAACGTTAAAAAAAGATTGCACGCTAAATACAATAAATATAAAATAAAATAACATGAATTTAATTATCATTTTAATTAGATTATTTATGCAAATACAAATTTACTAAAATAACATATATATTCTTATTATTATGAAAACAAATTAAAATCTTAGTAAAAATTTTTTTAAAGAATATTACCATATTTTAAATTGTTGAATAAAAATGAAACACTTAGAAGGAAGTGGCAAAAAATATTTTATTCGGCAGAGAGGATAGAATAATAAGAAATCGTTATTGGGAAACGATATTCGTAATACAGAGCGAGAAGTTAATTTGACTTACTAAGCAGTAGAACCAGATCTAATGGTTCTACTGCTTACTGAGTCAATTCAGTTCCTGCTCTGTACACGAAGATGCACGAAGCAACACGTATGAATACAAAAATAATAAGCATTCGGATTGGATCCTGAGGAATGGCTCTTCTCTTCCTATCAACCAATTAACGCAGCTGTTCATCAGAATGCTGATACTGGAAAATCTATAAATGGCGTTAGCCAAATAGTTGAATCCATAAGATATTTCAATGGCCAAGAAATCATCTGTACATTCTTAGAGCATATTAATTGATGTGAGCAATATGCGGGGGAAAGGCTTATTTTGTTGATAAATAGCATTGGGCACTTGGACACGTTTGGCGAAAATTACTTGCCGTTGTACATAATTGACATAGTTTTTGGCCGTCATATTATTCTGAATATCATTGTAGAAAAATCTGGAATCGTCTTACACAAATGCGTCTCAAACTATGTCATCATCTTGTCACGTGGGTGGGGGTTTCCTCAATTGCTGCCAGATTGCATATGTCTCCGAGTCGACTCCACATTCGTACTTGAGAACTATTGAAGAAGGGTGTCTCTTTTAGAAATACCGATTCTATCATACTTTTCCACACCACTCTAATCTGTTAAAATTGTAGACAAAAGTGTCATTTATGCTGTGGGATTAATTACAGATTTCTTAACTGATGGTTATTGCTATGGTTATTATGTGAACATCTAAAGTTCGTAGAACGTATATCCGAATGGAAGTATAGTTTTCTTGTAGGTCACCACATTTTGTCAACGAATAAGTTGATCCAGAAATGCTGATGTCACTTTGATTTCACTGACACTCCTTAAACTTGTCACATTTCTTTGCGACAACTATCTACCTCCCAGGTGCTCCACTTGTAGGTGTGTATGGTGTGTATGATGATAATTTGAACCTGCATTTCTGTGACCGGTCACCATGTTTCTCTAAAAATCCTTTGCCTGCTGGAATTGCCAACTTTGATAATGGTATGATTCAATACTACATTTTTTGAGAGAAGATTAAATTTTAACAATAATTTTTCTACAGGTGACTATTGTTGCATTTTATTACATTATTTGATTTTATTTGTTCAAATTATTCAATGAAATTATTTTACATAATTTTCTAGTTGGGATACATTTCTACTTGAAAATTTTCACTTTTAATGTTGCTTAGTATAATAAGGGTTTTGCAATCTATTCGCTTATAACTTATATTTAAACCATGCAGCTTATGTCTTTATTTGAAGTACACGTTGACGTTTTATAAAATATTTAAACATATGCCTATTTCTTATCAACAACATAATGAGTTCTCTTATATTACTGTTGTTGCTGATATTATTTCAGTTTATTTACCACAATTCTTTAGACATTTATAACCCAACTATAAAGAGCTCTAACATGCATCATGTAACATTTCTTTCCATAGTAATTTTTAGTTCCAAAAGCACGACATTCATTAGAAATAACAGTGATAACGTAAAAAGCTCATATGATTCACATCCGATATTTCAAAGCATAAAGGAGAAACGCAACACCCTTTTAAAATTGCTTAACAAAGTATGATATTAGATACCTTAATTATAAATCTAAGCTAAACTCAGTGGCATTAAGCCCTGTCTACAGTGCCTATATCTATATTCTTGATCCAGAGCCCTGGAGAGCAAAGCATATGCCCCTGCTAAGTGGTCAGCTTAAAGCGAAAACCTGCAGTTTAGTTCCCAAGCATGCTTGGCTCTCAGTTTTAACGATCCACATAAAAGAGGAAAAGTCGAGTTGACCTTGCTCAATCAGAAAAGTGACCTTCGGACTTGTGCCTTGGAGACAGAAGAACTACCAATATTTCATTGAGTTTCATCTTAATTAAAACAAGTTTGGTTTGGTTTGTTTGTAGCTCAGCGGTCATTTTTGCACGCAAGGGCTAATTAGACCGGATCCTACGGTTTAAAGAGGATTCCGAACCACTACAAACATCCATGCCCAAGGTGTGATTCGAACCCACGGACTATTGAACCGAAGGCAAGAGCATTTACCATTCGGCTGCCAGCTCGGCTAATTAAAACAGAAGATTTGAATTTTGTTACTGTACTGTGCCGCTATAGCTAGTTCATGATTAAAAAACATTACAACTTTTCAGAAACATAATGCATTATAAACATAAATACAGATATATTCTAGAAGATTAGAAAATTAGCAGAATATAATATTGTGATTTGTAAATAAATTTTATTTCTTATTGTTGTAAATAAATTTTATTTCTTAAATTGTTCACGGCACGAGAATTTTATAATGTTATTTTATAATAAGACAGCTTTTTATAGTGTTATTTTATAACATTTAAATTCTGCAATTTATGGTATTAATTCGATATATATGTTGTAAATATGATTTGATAGCAAAATTAGATTTTATATTCACATTTCTTTTACAATACAAATTTAATTTTTCTTTTATAAATCTTCACCTCTGCTACCAAATGGATCATTGGGCTTTGTTTTACGAATGCAATAATAAACATATTAAATCATATATCAAACAATCATTGTATATAAAAATATATATCAAACAATTATTGTATATGAACCTGACAACGAAGCAGCAATACTTTTTATTTATAAAAATAAAATAAAAAAATCTGTTAAAGTATTATTTGGTTATACCTAGAGGAAATATAATTGAAATAGGAAAAAAATGAATTATCTAAAGGTATTTTAGAAGGAATATAATGAGAAGAAATTCAACAAATAATAAAATAAATCATTACATTTAAAAGTTTATAATGGTATTCAGATTTTTCAATTCGATAATTGCATAGGTGTTTCTCTCTTTTCCATGTTATTAGTAAATATAAAAAAAATTGCATTTCAAATGTTAACTAAAACTGAATAATTTTATAATATTTATATTTTTTAATGTCGATAGGATTACCAAATCGATGAAAAATTATCACAAGTTAATAAAGCCATTTAGAAGGGCGCACGTTGCAATGAAGTAATTCAAAGCCCAATTATTAATAACTATTTCAAAAATCTGAAAATATGAGATAAATTCATTTGACAATAAACGAGTTCCTTAAACAGTCATTATTTCTATTTATAATGAATAACATGCAGAATTGCCTTGTTTCTCTTGATGACATTTTAACTTAAAGTTCAATGATAAAGCAAGGATTCTGAAAATAGTTGTTTTTTATTCTGTTGTCTTCTTTAAGTGGTTACGAAATGATAAATATTAACAATCAATTTTTCCTCCAAAAATGAAACATTTTATTCCTAAGTTTTTAATTACCTTGACACATCTTTCTTAAACATCTTGATAAATATATTTGTTTTACAAACGTAAATTCATCTTTCTATTTCTAAAACAACTTACCATTAATATATTCATGAAGTTATTAAAATTAATCTCTCGAAGCAAAAATTAATTGTAAGGCGTAAATATAGATAAAAATTCATTATATTTATAAGTGTCAATGTAATATGAGAAATGATATGAATTTGAGTCTTGGAAATGTTTTGTGCTCTCAAATCAGCTATCAAAAATTTTAAAAAAATGTTGCTGCTAATAGATGCATTTATAAACACAATTTTCTACTATGAACGGCTAATTTTGTTGCATTTTACATTTTATAAACATTTTACTATATTAAACTTGAGATAGAAAACACCCGGTCTGTGCAGTTATGATTCTTTTCTTCAAAACTTATTCTAAGTAAACATGTTTAGTAAGAAAAAAATGTTTGCTCGTCGCCATTAATTTGACTTCTATAATTGCAAATTATGCACTTTTTATATATATGTGAGTTCTTCACATGATAACATTGTATTTAAAATACGAATAAAATTCCTTTCAGCTTTCCATTTATAAATGCCTGGATACAATTTTTAATTTTTTTTGTCATAGAAAATAATCCACTGCATCATTTTTAAATGTCAACTTATACTCTTTGAAATATGAAAGAGATTTTCACATTATATTAATTTTATTTATCGTATTTCATATTTAGGAGAAGAGAAATATTTCATATAATAATGTATTCATTAAGAAGACATCCATATATGTATTTAATAATGTAGTTCTATTAATGCATTATTCATCTTGTCTCAATGTTTTGGTAATATAATATAAATAATCAATTAGATTGAAATTGCAACATACAAAATGAGAATGTTTTCTGAAGTATGATTTTTTATTATTTTTAATAGTGC
Source organism: Latrodectus hesperus (assembly GCA_037975125.1). Taxonomy (NCBI): domain Eukaryota; kingdom Metazoa; phylum Arthropoda; class Arachnida; order Araneae; family Theridiidae; genus Latrodectus; species Latrodectus hesperus. Next base: position 53,013,525 of record CM075856.1, read on the forward strand.
ATATTTTCTCAAATTCTCATAAATTTCTCATTAAGAGAAAAATTCATCATATCTTAAATTAAAATTCATTAATTAGGCAATTATAATTTATACATTATGTCATTGTTACATCAATTTATAAATTTGTAAATAAAACTACTAGTGACATTGTACTTATTTTAAAATATTTTGTTTGCTGATTCATAATGCTTTTCATAAATGTATGTATTATTCAAATTTAATAATAATTGATAATTATTATACATTAAGTTCTTTAAAATATTAAATATTTAATTACTGTTATATAAATAACACAAATATTATACATCAAATATTAAAAAATTTAAGTTAACAATAAACAAATTTTTATGTTATTTATTATTGTTTTATTAATATATAAACTTAATTATTAATTAAATGAAATAACATATTACGAAAAAGTAAGTAATAAAACATGTTAATTTTCATAATGCATTTAAATAGATGTAAATTTCATAAACCTATTTTAAGAAAATAATGTATAAGTAATTATTAATGAAACTTGGATCTCACATTATTTGCTAAAGAAAGTTCCGGGAGGACTATAATATATACTTAATATTTTGTACATTTGTATTACTAACTTATATTATAATTTTAACCCCTTTAAGAGAGTGACAAAATGCATTGCTTGTAAAATTTATTTCTGATAACACAACTTCCAAATTTCACAGTGTCAAAATAAAATCGATGCAATACTGTACATATAATCAAATGTATCAAATACAAACACAATTATTTATTAAGTTGTTATATTTTATTTATATTTAAAACACAATTTATTTTATGCATTGATTAATGTCAACTTCAATACTCATCAATTCCAATATAAAACAATGAAATTTAAAAATTCTTATTTATCTGTAAACGATAACATTTCAAAAATTAAAACAATGAAAATTCCAGTATTTTAAATCAAGGTATATTTAGATAAAACTTAACACTACACACTGGTTCATAGATAGTACAAGACAAAATTATGATCAATGAAAAAAAAATATTTACCATTTTTAACTTAAGTGTAATTATAACATTGACAAGAAATTATTTAAACATTCTTTAAAAAATAAGACAAAATTCAACCTATTATGTTTAATTAAAGATAAAAAATTCAACCTATTATGTTGATTTTTAAATCGATAAAATCATAGGCTAATTCAAAAATCAATGTAAAATATCTTTCAGAATGATATGTCAATGAAATATTCGAGCAAAATTCAGATATATAAGATGTATACATTTATAAATATATAGGTATCGATAAAGTATTACTTATAATATATATTTACTTAATTTTTGCAAAGATAAAGTAATTGAATTTAAATTCAATATTGCTTGATAAAAATACCATGAAAAAAATATTTTTTGAACATCAAAATACTCATTTATTGTATCTTTTAAAATACAATTATTTTTTCACCAAGTGAAAAGTCATTTAAGCAGATACATGTGTATTAATATATTTATGAAATTATTGTTAATCTGCACTAAAAATAAGTGTTAATTCAACAATGTATTACTTAATTTTTTTGATCGTAAGTCATTCATTCATGTGTTAGGAAAGAAACATGTATTTTTATAATAGCCACACACATTCCAAGCAAAAAAACAATAATTAAAGTAATATATTAAATGAAATTGTGCAAATTATGTACTTATAAATATATAAAATTTACTTATTGATATATTGATTCTGATCACACACATATAATCTTTTAAATGGAAAACTATAGTATTTGTAATCATAAAAAACATTTTTAATGCTATGATTATTTTAAGAATAGGCGTCAATATTTTCTTTCAAAAATGTTTAAATAAACTTATTCAAAGCATATAATAGATCATACGTAACAATAAAACATAAAATGAGTTGATCATATATAAATAAAAAAACAGAAATTAAAATTATATGCATAATTTAATAGTATACATGCATGACATACTAAATTAAATATATAAATCTTATTTTTCGTCATAACTTTTGTACATATATATATATATATATATATATATATATATATATATATATATATATATATATATATATATATATATATATATATATATATATATATATATATACACTACTTTACAATATTTTACTATATTACAAATATTAAACATTGTGTTGTAATTTCAAAATTCAATTTTATTAAAAATTTTAGCTTGAGAAAGGAATCTTCTATTTCATTTTGCGGAAAAAAACTATTTATAAATGTATAAGGTATTCCCAAAAAATCCTATTACTTACAGGAGTGCAGATTTTCATTTATTTCAAACGAAACTTATATAACTTATAAGATTTGTAATTTACTTTCTGTCAAAAAGAGTTTCGTAATTTCTTTCTTTTCTCGAAGAATGGGCAACATATGTTTAAGATATAAACTACAGAATTTGATTTAGTTAAGCAATATTTTTCGAAAGGTTAAGTCTCAATAAACATCAGACTAATTACTTGCTTCTACAGTTCTTTTTCTCTTGAAGCAGTCTAAGGTATTAAGTTGAATAGAAAGTAGTAAAACTTTGATTTTATTCTTTTTCCATCAAAACATTTTCGAAGTCTAAATTTTGGCATTTATTTTTTTAAATATTACTATGTTAAATTAAATAGTCAAAATGCACTGCAAAAATTAAATATGACTTTATTTTATTCACAACAATATAAGACAACAATATTGTTAATAAAAGAAAGTTTAAGAAATCAGGAAATATGTTTTTTATTTATTATATTCCATTTAAACTAATGACTAAATATTTAAATATATTAACATAGTAAAAAATATTAAAATATAACATTTGGTAATGAAAAATGTTTATATATATACCAGGGCTGTAACTTTAAAATGCGGATTTGTTTCCAGTAGATGGCGCACTAAGCCTTTAGATGATGGTGTCATAACCAATGTATCATTTTCTAGCGAAGACCGCAAGCTTCAAAACGCCATATTAGTTTAAACGTTTAAGAGTTAGTAGCATACCTTTTTCCGGTAGTAAACATATCGAATTTTGAGTCATACAAAGAGCATTTGCGGCACGTGCTGATTTTCTTATTCAATCAGAAGAAAAATGCAGCGGAGGCACATCGAATTCTTGTGGAAACTTATGGTGCACATACTCTATCTAGCAACCTTTGCGAACGGTGGTTTAAACGATTCAGAAGTGGTGATTTCGATGTCAGGGGAAAAAAACATGAAAATCGACCGAAAAAGTTTGAAGACACCGAGCTGCAAGCGTTATTGGATGAGGACGCCACGAAAATTCAAGAAATATTGGCAGAGCAATTAAATGTTTCTCGTGTAGCCATTTCCAAACTCTTGAAAGCCATGCAAAAGATCCAGAAGGTTGAAAAATGGGTGCCACATGAGCTGAACTTTGCCAAATGAGCACTTTGGCAGCACTTGGATGAAAAAAGATTCCCCACCTGCCGTACTACCCGACCTTGCTCCTTCTGACTATCACCTGTTTTAGAATGACTGCATACAGAATGAAGCTGCAAAACCACTGATATGACCAGCCTGTTGCCAAAGGGCACAGGGGCATCACCAGGAAAATTCAAGACCCTACTTTCCTGATGCCCTCTGACATCATGGAAAAAACATACATGTTTGATAGGACATTTGAAATAGTTTTTCCAACTAGAGACGAATGGGATAACAACATGTTTGAAACTAAAACAGGAGATATAATCTGGTACACAGATGGATCACTGAAGAACAGCCTCTCAGGATTGGGAGTTTGTGGCGTGTCACCAAAAATCAGCTTGTCTGTAATCCTTGGGCGATACGCTTCGGTATTCCAGGCAGAAGTTTTGGCAATTATCCACTGTCTGCGACTAAATATGAAGAAGGGCTACTACGGTAAGTGGATTCTCATTTTCAGTGACAGTCAAGCCGCTTTAAAAGCACTTAATTCCTTCGAAATCAAATCTAAAATGATTTTGGAGTGTAGAAACCTTCTTACAGAACTGGCAACTAGAAACAGGGTGATCCTTGTATGGGGGCCAGGGCACAAAGGTATCGAAGGTAATGAAAGGGCTGATGAGCTTGCTAAACAAGGATCTTCTTTTGTTCCCATTGGTCCAGAACCTTTTTGTGGGATTAATTTGAAGACCGCAAAAACCAATGTTCTTAGATGGGAAAAACGGAAGGTGTATGAAGCTTGGCTCAAATCTCCTGGTCAAACCCATGCTAAAAGTATGATCTGTAGATCATCAGCGAGGATTTCCTATGAAATTCTAAGATGCTCTAGGCAGAAGATACGTTTAATCGTAGGCTTCATAACTGGGCACTACTATTTCAGAAAACACCTCCACAAAATGGGACTGTTTCAGCAAGACCCTATCTGCAGGAAATGTCATATGCAAGAGAAAACGGCCAAGCTATCATTTACGAATGCGAGGCTCTTGTCCTCCCTAGATTAACTTCTTTAGGCATCATCCATACTAGAGAGTTACACCTAGATTCCATTAAAGGGTTATCGGACTATATATATAAAGTGGGTGACCCGAGTAACTGGGACTAGGAAACACTGGATTTGGAGAGTATGGTACAAAATGCTGATTAAAGCAGAGGTGCCAATGACATACAAATCCAACCTGTTGAAGAAGAAGAAGAAGAAGATCACCTGTTTTCATCCATGGGACACGAACTTGCCGAGCAGCACTTCCATTCTTATAAAGACGTCCAAAAATGGCTCGACGACTGGTTTGGCTCACGCGACGTTCAATTCTTTTGGAATGGCATCCATAATTTACCTACTAGATGGCAAAAATGTGTAGAAAGTGAGAACTGATACTTTGAATAATATATATATATATATATATATATATATATATATATATATATATATATACTGAAGGAAATTTCAAAATAATTCAAACATCCACTACCAAGTACCGAGATAGGATTGAACCTTAGAACTGAAAGTGACCAAACATCACTTGATTTGAAAATTCATAACATTCAGCACTAATCTGAACAAAATGATATAGTTTCGAGTTCTGTTAGTGCGACACAGGTATTAAGTAACTTAAGTTATTAAGGTTTAAGATTCTATTTACCTGTTCCTTAATGGAAAATAATTTAAGGATTCCACAGTAGCTCTTAATCGGAACGTATCATATCCGAATATCGCCAGTTTATTTTAGTCCTAACGAAGATAGCCAATATGACTGCATATCATATTAATTTACATATTAACAATCTATTCATCTGTTGAGAAGTTAAAGATGAGGTTGGAAAATGATTGATAGCATTGTTAAACAATATTTAAGAATAACTAGAACCAATTCTTGTGTGATATAAAACGCGAATTTAACTACCACAAATAATTAATTTTGTAATTAGGAAGTATAAAAAGTTACCATAAAGATACATATTTAGAAATATTTTGTAATACTTAAATTTCTGTACCATTATAGACTTAGGGGTTATTCATATAGAGAAATTAAATTAAAATTAATTTGATATAATTTTAAATACATTAAAATTATCAATTATTGTCCAACATTGTAGTTGTAGCTTAAAATCTAATAATGTTTTATCTCTGATCATATGAAAAATACAGTGTTAACTTTAGAACTGGATACCAATACTTTAAACATTTCATATTTCCATTAATGCAAATATTGCAAATATCAGAACTAGGAAATATCAAATTGATCCCAGCTGATAAATATAATCGGAGATGAACTTAATAAAACCGCTGCAGTGCATAATAAAATCTAATTAGAGTAACCATGTTCCTACGATGTTTATACACCCTGCTTTATTAAAACTCATCTTATGATACTGATACTGTTTCATACTGTTTGAGTTAAGGAACATTGATTAATAAAGGAATACACTGAATTGCAAATACCTGGTTACAAATCACATTCATGATTTATTTAACAGAAATTAAAATGAGTGAGCATTATATGATGCATGAAACATGAATAGGCATTATTAACATTAGATAAGTTTTGGAACAGGTGATGATTGTGTTGTATGCTAAACTTTTGTTTATAAATTATTAAAGTTAAATTTTGAAATAGACGTTTATCATAAATAATGTAATACAAAGCATTTGAGTTTGGGGAATAATTTTGAATTATAAATTTAAAAAAATCAGATAGTTAGGTTTACAGAATAGAAATTGTAGTAAAGTAGAAGTTGTGAAACTATAATATTTTTTACATAACAATAAATTTGGTAATATTATGTTTAGTTTTAACCATTTACTTCATCAAGAACATTAATTTGTTCGAGAAAAATTGGATACTTAATATGACATTAAAAAGATGACCATTAAATATGCAGGCATTTAGAGTTTTAAGAAATTTATCTTATTAAAATCACTTTCTGAAACTCGTATATAAACAGAAGGATGCAGATGTTTCTAATTCTATTCAGTTTCTTATTTATATATATTTTAGATTTCCAGAAGAATTTTTTTATTTTTTTATTTTTGCCTTGATATGTTTAATGTGTATATTTAAAAATGCGGAACATTATCGATGTTAATAATTTATTTATAAAAAAATCAGATTTAATAATTTGAAAAAGATATTGGAGTAGTCTTCTGATGAAGATAAAAAATTTTATTAAGTAATAATGTTTTGGAAAATTAATAATTCATTTAACTAAGTTTTAATTTTATATATTTATTATAAAGCTTTCATTCTTGAAAACTAGTGACAAGCAGACAATAAATATATAGTTGAAGGAAAAATAAAAAAAAACGGAAAATCAATATTTAAATAAAATAATTTTCCGGCGTATACAAATGTTTAAAGATTCTTAATCATCTTTTTAAACTTCACACTTAAGAATCTGTTTTTAAGATTTACAAGTATTGCATATAAAGTCTTAGATTTAATAAATCTTATTTGAATATTCATTCTTATATATTTATTTTACAATGGATATACACCAATGTATATTATTCAAATGCATATTAAAAATATTATGGAATTTCACTGCATTTTAAGTGAAGCTTTTAGCGAATATTTACTATTGAATAAAAATAACTATAAAATGAAAAATAATTCATATACTTTTATTTCAAAATGTTTAACATACATTAAAATAATTATTCAAAGATATTCTATTTCCAAAAAAAAAATAATTCCTCTCAATTACTCATGAAAAATTTATATTCATTAATAAAGTAGTTTAGACACAGCTTTAATTCAAGCAATTATTATAGCTTTATGCATTTTTTATAAAAATAATTTAATGTATAGATTAATATCATAAGTAAAATTATTTTTATTAAAATTATTTATTAAAGAAAACGTAATCTCTCGGTGCTTAAAATATTAAAAATAGTGTCATTAAATAATAATTATCTTAATTAATATTATGATAATTAACATAATAATAATGTTACTTTTTCCAATTTACTGATTCATATATTTTTTTTTTGTGTGTTGTAAAATTTGATTTGGTAGTAGAAAAGATAATTCATTTAATAGTTCATTTGAAATACGAGAGAGATCTTTCAGTTCATTTATATAAGCATTCGTTTAATAAAGTATGTTAAACTGTTTTAATGGAAAAAAATCCAATTGCACACACACACACACATATAAATGCATATTATGTATATATAATATATACATTATAGATATATAATATATTACAGTGGTCTCAAAAAGTTAAGGAACAACCGGTTTTTTGTGCTTAATTTGCAAATAAATGAATGTAGAAACACCAAATTTGGATGACATGTGCACAAAAGAGGTATTTATTGACTACACCATAGAAGTTTACATAAGAAAAAACAAAAAGTATTTACAACTAAAAAATGCAACCTCGCTGGAAAAGTTTTTTCTTGGAAAAAAGAATCATCACAGTTTTATGTGGTAAAAAGTAATAGAAGCATAAAAAAATGAGTTTTAATAAGGGATATGCCCACACCTAGCTTGCATGCATTGGCGGCATTGACTTTCCATGCTGTCAATTAAGTTGTCGGTTACCGAAATGGGAAGCGAAGACCAGACACGGAGTAAGCTTTGTTCCAGCTCTCCTAAAGACCTTGGAGGAGGATTTAAAGCAGCAACCTGTCTACCATGATACTCCCACACATGTTCTATTGGATTCAGGTCTGTAGATCGATTTGGCCTTTCAATTCGCTCCAAACCAAGATCCTCAAGATATTCCTCAACAACTACAGCTTGGTGAACTCGTGCGTTATCATTCATCAGAATGAAATCATTGCCAATTGCACCGTCATATGGGCGGACATATGGATCAAGGATCTCATCCCTATGTCTCACGCCAGTCACAGTTCCTCCCTGGAACACATGCAGGTCAGTGTAACCAGCGACTGAGATTCCAGCCCAAACAATCATTCCACCACCGCGATATTGTCTCTTTACACAATGTTGGATTGGTGGTATCTGGTGTTTTGTTCTCTCCAGATCAGAGGACGTTCTGAATCGCCTCTGTGAAGAACTCGTCTGTGAAGAGTACAGAAGCCCATTGCTGTCTGGTCCAGGAAACGTGTTCTCTTCCTCAAGATAAGCGAGCCCTTCTTTGTCGTCCGGTGAGGGGGACACACACAACTGGTCGCCTTGCATAAAGACCTGCATGGTGAAGACGCATTCGTACCGTACTAGTGGATATTCTTCTCCCCTATGCTACAGTGAGGTCTGCAACAAGTTGTGGAACAGAAAATCTTCTTCGGACCGAAAGAGCTATGAAACTGTCTTCTGCAGGTGTTTTGACTCGTGGTCGGCCTGAAATATGTCTTCTGGATACAGAAGCTTCCGATTGATATTGAATTCAGAGACGGTGGACCACACTGCGAGACACATTAAGGCTTCTAGCAGCATCAGCCTGTGATAACCCCATTTCCATCCATCCGACCACCCACCACCTTAACGAATCGGGCAAACGGCTTCTCTCAGACATTGCGGGACCCTACTGCCTGTTGTCAAGGAAACTGCTCACAAAAGTTGTAAATCAACAAAAGCTACACGCGTAATTACGAAAGGTTTATATTTGCTCACTCATATATAGCTATTCTTGACTATAAAAAAGTGATAGTTACTGTTTTTGCATAAAGTTCGTTTATATCATTTATATAATCTATAAATTGTTTTGTTAGTGTCATTTTTTTATGGTGAACTTCGAAAAACATGTTGTTCCTTTATTTTTTGAGGCCAGTATATATATATATATATATATATATATATATATATATATATATATATATATATATATATATATATATATATATATATATATATATACTGGCCTTATACTGACAATAAAAATGCTACACGAATGAGATAAGGCATGATATTTACAGAACATAAAGGAGATGCTATGTTATGTAAATGATTAACTCTACAATGTTTTCGTATAAAAGAGAGTGATTCTTACAATTCGCATAAGTTTTTGCAACATATTTATAATCCACATTGTGTATGTGAACAATATTGTTTGTTAAAAAGTTTAGTATTGCCTCATATAAAAACATGAAATGATTTCAAGAACGCTTGTGATTCTGATATAAATTCAGCTGTAGCCGACCGAGATTGCGGTATATACTATCAAAATGTTGTTCGTGTCTATCGAGTTCCCTTGATTTCTTTTTTCTACTTTTGTGTGCCCCTATATGGTGTGCTTGCGAAAAGCAAATAAGCAAGAGTAAAGAACATTTATTGACGAGACTCCGGGCATGAACAGGAGTGTGCTTTGCTTCTTTTTGAAAACGAGGATCCATTACAGGCAGAACATCAGACTTTATTCCCCGTATTACATTCAAACTTTATTTGGGTTTTGAACCCGAGCCCATGTGGAATGCTAAATCAGCTATCATTAACAGAATGAATTCTCAAATGGATTTAATGGAGCCTACAGCCACCTCTTAAGTCCTACATCACTTATTGGAGTAATGTAAAATTTTACTAGATCTCCACAAGTAATTTGATAATATTTGCAACAGCATAAACTGTTAACTATGACAATACTTGACGATCCATTACAAGCAGCAGGAAGTCATCAAGACACACTCAGACTCACGAATGTTATGATATATTTTCAGACAAATCTCTTACCAATAAACAACATCATGATAGTTACATTAGAGATTAGAAGTATTTTGAGAAGATACATTGACAGAGTTTCTCATTCCACAGCATAATAGCTGCTTAGTTTCAGTAATGATGTTGAAAGGCATTGTATACATGTCATGACACGGTCACTCTTGATAACTCTGATAACAGTTTTAATAGTGGCGATTAAATTTCTGTTATTTTAAGGTAATGTATTCTGCTCGTTTTTCCACGTTTGCGTAACATTACAGTTAAGAAGGGTATTAAATAAAATTATCTTATCAATATTATAAAGATATCATCTGGCATAAAAATAACCGACTTAAGCCACGGTTAGCAAGTTTTTGGATCTAATACCAACTGAAAATATTTGTATAAAGATTAATGAGCAATTAATTTGCCATCATGCGCTTGTCATCATCTCAAAGAAATATAACAACTTGTTCATATGTATGGGGACCTAGTTGAATTTGTATAGTCAATCGAATCACTATTTGACAAATGCTCTGGCTTGTAAATGTTGTTATTTATAGCATATATGGTTGCTCTGGGTAATGATATCTCAGAATCTATTCTTCGAAAAATTTCTTAAAAGTTTATGCATTTATTATGTCTAGTGAAATGTATTAATTAAATTATAATAGTAAAGAAAAAAGGAATGGAATTCATTGCACATAAATTCAAATAATCATTAATTTTTAAAATAAAAGTTTTTATTCCATTTCTATTAAGACTAACAATTAAACTATTCTCGTTGAATTTTCAGCCAATTGATATACTCTTTCCTCATGCATTTAATATTCAAACTTTTTTTCCCACCATGTCTTTGTAGAAACCATTGTGACTGTAACAGCAGTTTAATCTCAAACTTATGCAGACGAATAGTTGACAGGAAACCTATTAAGTCTGTTCTCCGACGCAATTATAGGCCAAGAAATGAATATTAAACTAATTCTGTGCAATAACAATGTATCAATCAATATCGGGGAAATCTTAAACGATGTTAAATTCAGATATCGATATCAAAGAATGTCACTGCAATCGAGTCAATCAATCATGTTTAGTATACATTTACAATGCTCTAAATGTCTTTAATTATTTCTTTAATTATTAAAATTTTCACTTACTTACTTTGAAAGACCAGTCTGTTTACGAGTAGAAATACGGACAAAATTCAAATATGTAAAAATAGAAATTACTTAGTCCAGTTCCAAAATTATTGACTAATGGTATATTTAATATATAACACTTAGGTTGGACATTATGCAATATAACACTCGATCCATACAATATTTATTAGTAATTGTCTCGTTTGGTAGTTTTTACTTCGGCCCCTATGTGAAATTTTGCATTATTATTATGCAAATCAAGAATTTAGTAACTGCTGTCTAATTCAACCTCTGACAATAAAATTCGGTTAATGAAGTCAGAAAAGCTATCTGAACATTGGTGAATTAAACAGCTGTACATACATAGCGACAGGTGTTCACAATCTGCCCCCACCGTCATTCAGTCGAACGTAGTTTATGTTCCTTTCAAGACTTGTTTTACACATTTACTTGTTTTGTTTTTTCATTGTATTCAAGACTTCATTGTACAAGACTTGTTTTACACATTGTTTAGTGCTTTGGTTCTTAACTGAGAACGGTGGGAAGAATGAAAAAAAGATCAATTTTTTGCATTAGTATTACAATTTTTGTTTTAAACTTGGTAAAATACCATTAGAATCTCCAGTAATGATGGTAAGTGTTCATGAAGATCAAGTACTGTCCATTAAGAGTGTGTACAAATGGTTCGCTAGCTTCCGAGAAAGCTGGGAAAATGATATAGACAAATCCCATAGTGGAGAATCAATGATATTCATTTGTGACAAAAATAACGAGAAAGTGAGGTAATTAATCACGGAAGATTCTCGATTAACTACGTGGTTGATAGCTGATAAACTGTAGATTGACCGTGACTTATGTGCGACAAATCGTTACTCAGAATTTAGACATGAGAAAAATAGTTTGCTGTTTTGTGCCACATGCTTGACTGAAAATCAAAAGCAGGCAAATTTACAGGTTTCATCGAATTTTGTTGGAATGGTTGATGCAACACCATGTTGTTCTAATCAGTATTGTTGCTGAGGATGAATCCTGGTGTATCATCTACGAATCTGTAACGAAACGGCAAAGCATGGAATGGCATGCTTCTGCATTAATTCATCAGATTGAGGTCAGTGTTGAAAACTCGTGCATTAAAACGATGTCCTACGCTTTTTTTCTTCTTTTTTTATAATCAATGCATTATAATTATTCTACCTAAAATTTCTACCTGAGTACACGACGATGAATGCTTCAAGGTAAATTGAAGTTTCAACCTGTTTCATGAAAAAACTATACGTGATTTTATGAAAAATCTATGCGTCGTGACAATGCACAGCTAATATCATCAATCAGGTTCTGGCAAGAAATGGGGTGGTGCAAATTAAACATGAATCATACTCACCAGATCTATCTCAATCCTCTAGACTTCTTCCTATTTTCATTATTCCAACTTACTTTGAAAGGAAAGAGATTTGGCGATATCTCTGACATTCAGCAAAAAGTGACTCAGCTTTTGAACCCAATATGAAATAGAGACATTTTGACAAGTTTCCAGAACACGTATAGAAGTTTTTAGTGGTGCTTAGATATGGAAGTGACTATTTCAAAGAACAGTAAAATATAACTTTTATTAACACTGCCTCTACTTTAGTGTTACACCATGATTTACCGAAAGGTCTGTAGGTGTTTACAAATTTAACTAACAAATTAATGTGATAAGTTAATTAGGTCTTTTGAGATCTATAGTGAGTTACTTTTAAATTGTTTTCATCCAAAGGCAGTTATATTAAATAAGATTATTAATGCTGACGTGCAACATGTTAACATTTCAACACTTAGGTATTTGTAAGATATATGAAATTATTTTGAAAGATTCACAAAACCTCGAATCTTAATTCCTTGTTTGAATTATATCCTGCTGCTGTACAAAATATTGGTAAGAAATTAAAAACTTTCATCTGAAATCTAAACATTTTACTAATTCCGATTTATGTATTTATTGAAGCTCATATAACTTGATACACTTCCTTTAAAAATTTTGAAAGACACACTGAAAGAGACACGAAATTCGATCAACCTCCGTTTTCCAAATACAGCAAAAAGTCCATTTTGACTCCAGAAGAACCACTTTTTATAAGCAACGTTTGATAATTTTTCATTCAAAAAATGCTTATTTATTCTTTTTGACCATAACATTTAGTAAAAAAATGAAAAATCTTTAAAATTTCTCTATTTTTTATCCTTTCTCTTTTTTACCTTTTTTATTCCATCGGAAATACTTTACATATTCTTTGTCACTCATTTTATATGAGTTTTCGAGTATCATAAATACCTACGATTATTAAGGTTTGAATTGTGTTTTTCTTTTCGGCATGAACATAATTTTTGAATCAAATAATCTTTTAATTCAAAAATCATAATTTTTGAATTAAATATCTTTTAAACAAAAATGATTTTTTTCATGATTTTTTTTCTATTTTTATGTGAAATGGTTATTTCTATTAAAATATATTTTTAATATTTTTTAAAAAAAGTGGTGACAAAAGTCATTGAAAATGCAAAATCTTTTCTTTCTCTAACTACTCTGCATTGAATTTTTAAGAGAATTTTATTAACTATCTATTAAAGGATTAAAAAAGCGTCGAGTTAGAAAAGTTATTTTCTTTGTAAATACACTTAATGAAGGAAAAATAATGAAGTAGATGTTAAAAATCAAATAATATTAATGAGATTAAGCAATTACACAAGAAGCTTACATTTGAAATACAGGGATTAAGCTCTTTTTATTCAGTTAGTTTGTCAAACTGGTTTTAATTTATTTTCATGATCTTAGAAATTTTCTTTTAATTTAAAATATAAAAATAACAAATTTCAGACTTTCATTGAAACAAAAATTACCGTAAAGTAATGTTCGGAATATCTAAAATCTGTATTTGAAATAAATTTAAATTCGAAATATATGTAAAGACTAAATTTGATATGCTGTTATGATTTGATGATTAATTTATTTGATTTTATTACTAATAGTAGTTATGAATTTTGCAATGCTCATCAAAAATTTTCAAGAAAAAATTATTTTAATTTACAAAATAAAAATTGTTTATACTGAAAAGTTTATATTTATGAGTAATGAGAACTAGATCACAAATCTCGTATTATTTAAAATGTTTTTACAGCACTTTATGGAAAGAATAAAAAGGATATTGTTTTCATCAGTGCATTATGTGAACAATGTCATGATGAAAAAAAGAAATCTGGAGATAAGCAATAAGTAATACTCGTGTCTTTAACCAATAATTACCTTCTTTGTTAAGTCTTAATATCATTTAATTCAGATTTCTTACTTAATATACATTTCATTTTACTAGAAAAGATGGATGAATTAAATGACTGAAATCGAAGCAAAAATTTTTGTGATTAAGGTTGTTGCTGTTGTTGCATGCCCCAAAGGCCAGCAGCGCTAGATCAGGTCCATGACATTGTACACTCTACAATAATCCAAAACCAGAACAGGGTCGTCAACCAAGTCCTGCCTGGAGAGCCCTAGACACTCAAGGATATGTTCAAGCGAAGCCTGCTCGGTAGAGCAGTTAGTACAGGTTTCAAAGGTTCGGGAACCCTCCGAAAATTTTAGGGTTTTAATATGTCCACTTCGGAATTGGGCGAGAATAGTTTGTTCCTGACGAATTAAGTCGTTGGTCAAAGAGCCTCCGGGACGGGAACTTTGGTACCAGTAATGCACCGGAGGGAACAATCCAAGTCATCCTGTTCCTAATTTTTTTCTCTGGAGTGAATCTCCGTGAAAGTGAGAGGAGCTAAATTAACGGAGGCCTCGCCAGCACCAGCTTTCGCCAGAGAATCTGCAATTTCATTTCCCTCAATATCGACGTTGGAAGGAATCCACTGCAGATGAATTTGATGAGATATGGAAAGCCGTTTTAACTTGTTAACTATTGTCACTCCAACATTGTCTCTAACACTTTGCCAATTACACAGGTGCTGAATTGCACATCTGCTGTCAGACAGAATCCAAACCTCCTTTCCATAAGGAAGAGATGAAAAACCTCAATTGCCTCATCAATGGCTATCAGTTCACTGCGAAAAACCGAACAGTGATCGGGATTTCTCCTCTGAAGCTTTAAGTCATGGTCTTGAGATTTGATGAAAATACCACTGCCGGACCGGAAAAAGTCATCTCTACTGCCGTCTGTGTAGACTTGAACAGCATCAAGTGGAATCTCTCCAATTTTCTCAAGGGCTAATTGCCTCAAATAGGCAGGAAGGTCTGTTTTTTATTTACATGTACTGGTAATTCAAAACGGAAGAAGACACCGTCTAAATCGTCCACCGGGGTAAGACACTGTGATATGTGATGTGGTCCCACTGCGTCATCGAGAAGATTAAAGAAAGTCACTTGACTGAAGAGACTGTTTCCCTTAAGCATCTGATTGTTACATCAGTTTTTATAGTAGATAGAGGTGCGATTTTGTGAGCCTATAGCGCTAAGTTTGTTGTAGTATTTTATTAGGCAAGTACGCGTCTCCTACGACTTAAGGGCTGTAAGTCTGCTTCAAAAAGAACAATTTCCCTAGGACATGAGTTTCTAATAAATGCCCAGTGATCATCCGAGCTGCGCTAAGCTGGACCTTTACAAGTTTCTGAATATTTGTATCAAAGTGCACTACAGTAAATGGGAAAGCCATTTAAGTGATTAAGGTTATAAATACCAACATAAATTAATATGATAACTACATCACAAATAACTAAATACTAACTAGGAACTAGATCTCAAATTTCGCATTGCTTTTAATGTTCCTATAACACTTTAGAGAATGAATTAAAAATTATATGATTCTGATCAATGCATTGATTGTTATGTCTTAATATCATTTAATTCAGATTTGTTACTTAATATATATTACATTTTACTAGACAAAATGATTGAATCCAAATAGATTACATCCGAAACAAATTATTGATTAAGGGAGTAAATATCAATACCAGTTAATATAATAGTTAATTATATAATAGTTGTCACATATAATCTTAAACTAAATTATGGCGAATTCAGACAACAATGAATATAAAAAATCATTTCGAAGTTTCAAATTTGGAGTGGTTGGAAAAATTAAATAATCACCAAATATCTAAATATCTTTGATCATTGCATTTGTTTGTGGAGGCAAGGAAACAATTCTGAATTCAACATGTTAGCATTCATAATAAAAGTTAGACTACTACTGCTGCAACAATTAACTGTTGGGGAAATCAATATTTCTATTTTCATTTTAAGTATCCTTATAATCTTAGCAACAAAAATAGGAGTTCTTTTGCCATTTTATTCTGGTTATGATATTAAATGATCAGAATACCATTTATTAGTGAGGTAATTTTAATTCAAATAGCTCTCAATTTTTTTTAGTATAACTTACTCCAATGTATTCAATTTTAATATCCAATAATAATATGATTGGATATTAAAATGATTGGATTTATTTTATTGACATCTTACTCTTTACTATATCTTGATACAGCAAATGGTAAGTGACAAATTTCAACGTAAAATCTCTCTCAGAAGCTCACTTCATTATATCTAGAATTGATATAACAAATGAATTAACATTCTTTTTTGTTATTCGTAGTCAATAAACCATTTTCCATTTAATAAACTTTGAGCTATTTACTTGCATATGTATATGAAGAATTTCATTCTTATTGTTGGTTTTCTTTTGACTGCATACTGATAGAAATACAAAATTGCATCGTTTAATGATAATTTGAAAATTTGACAATGTGCATATTTAGTTTAACATTGATAAATTAAATTTATAATATAAAATTGATAACACTTATTGATATCAATTAAATACAATTTTAAATTTGCAATGCATATTTCAGTGTGTTAATTTTAAATTTAAATTAATTTTATTTTTAAAAAAATATTCAGGATGTGGAAGTCAGTACAACTTATTTAGAATTTCAAAATTCAGAACTTTAGAGTTCAGAATTCTTTTTGATTATTTGTAAAATTGGCTTATCCAGGATAACCATACTCATCCAAGAATTTGTTATCCACTACTTAATTCGAAAAATAATTAAGGGTATAAATACTGTTGTTCTTGCATCAGCACACTTCCCTGCGCCTTGCACAAAATTGAGCTTCACCTCTTAGGTAAAAGCAGCCGGGTGGGTAACCTCCTAATTTAGAAGCAAATACCAATTAGAATACATCCCAGTACTTGATTTGCTGCCCTTGAGGTATCATTTCACTAGGAAGACATTGCGAACTATTTAATGTGTCTTATTCGCCTTTAATGAAACTGACGGATCTTCAGTTAAGCCGGGACTATACTCCGATATTAAGAAGGACACCCTGAACAACAAGGCCACTGCTGCTTTAAGGGCATCCTTTATACGTTTAAGAGGATAATATTATCAGCAATTATAATATAAATCTTCAAAAAATATGAAAATGATTTACATATTGTATACTACAGTACTGCACATGCAGTGTAATTTTCAAGTTCTGAAGATACAATTAAAATAAAATTCTCATGTGTTGTATTTACTCATTGTATTTTCTGTCATTAAAGTATCTGAGTGTCTTTATGAATTATTTTTAAAAGGAATTTAATTCCACTGAACAATGACTGCAAATTATCATCTGCAAATTCTAATATGATTTGGTAAATCAGTTTTTATTATGTTGTTTGATTTTATTTTCCTCGACCAATTTGAATCAAACGAAATTGCAATACAACATTATCAACAATTCATAGGTAAATAAATATCTTTTTAATTAAAAATAATTCTAAACACATATTTCTTAATTATTTT